>OU015765.1:16916675-16951934 GCA_907173295.1 Fagus sylvatica
TTCGTCCGTTGGTTTGATTTAAGTTGTAACATCTCTTCCTTGCCCCACGTTGTTTGTGATGCTTGGAAGAAGGATTTGTTGGCTTCTGCTCCTTAATGAAATTTGCAAAAGAGTGATATAAAGAAATGAAAAAAAAACACACACACACACATTTTGTGGTATGGAACCTGTAGGTGGGATTTTTTTCGGGATATGGAAAAACTAATTAACACTAAGTAGAAGTGTTTCTTCCTGCGCATAAGCCGAACAGATACGAGCCTTCTCCGAACATAATGTGGATATTTCCGAACAGAATGTGGACCTAAAAACTGCAAGATAAACGAAAACAAATACTTAGAATGACGTGGTCAACAACAGTGGGGGTTAGTGGGGGTTAACCTATAGCCCTCCGAAGATTTTGTCAGTAATCCCATACTTAAAGAAAAATGCCACAACAAAACTTCCCTTTTTACTAAACTGTATTTCTCAGAGAATATATGAATTCTGGAACCCCCTTGTTTTGGGATGAATCTCGTATATATATAGCCTTTTCTTTTAAAAATATCTTATTCTTTTCTTCCTTTATCCTCTTCCTCCTTCTTTCTTTTCAGAGCATTAATGCTCTCTGTTTTACAGCCCATTTTTGGTTCAGAATAATCCTGACATTACCTTGATATTTTGATTAGCATTTAATGCAATGGATGAGCTTTGATTTCACTTTAAGTTTACTATTTTATAATAATGATATTTTAATCCGTTCTTAATTTAACATTCCAGAATAATCCTTTATATCTTATTTTTATTTCGTAGCTCGACACTCTCATTTAAATATTAAACCGAACAGAACATGCCTGTTATGTAGGATGTGTTCGGTTTAATTCCGAACACGTAATATGTTGTATTTTGTCCTCACAAATGTTTTGTCCGAATAAATTTTTCCCCTCCAATTACCCCCTGATTTCGGCTCCTTCGTATGGATAACGAAGGAGTCGGAATCAATAACACATTTTCCCAAAAACAAACTTAACACGCCACCTCTGAATCGCGCCTTTCCAAGAAAAACTGAAACGGCGGGGCTTTTGGGGGGAAAGTTTACTTATCTTTTAAATCCCCCCATCATTACTCACCCCTTTGAATTCTTCAGCACCCTATCTCTCCCCCTTTCCTCTTGCAATCGTCTTCTCCAAGCTCCCTGACGTTCTCTGCCACCGTCTCTGGTAACGCTATCGCGTAAGTTTTCTTCCCCTCTTAGTTTGTTGTATTTTCCAAAGTTTCTTAGATTGATAGTATGGCTAGGGTTCAATCGAGGTCTAGGGCGAGCAAATTGGCTCGGTTAGTAAACTCCGAAGAGAGTATGGCTAGGTTCAGGGAATTGTACAGAGTTCCCTCATCTATTCGTTTAGCGTACTACGACATTAAGAATTTCCCAGTAATTAACGATGATGAGATTATGCTGCCGGTTATGGCAGTAGTCGAGGGTGGAGTGAGGTTTCCACTCCATCCTCTGCTAACCACCTTTTTACAGATTGTCAATGCCACTCCCTCCCAAGTGTCTGTCAATACTATCCGAATAATCATGGGAGTAGTAGCCCTAAACCGTCTTTTAGGGACAAATCTACGGGTTGGGGAAATTCTTAAAGTTTATCAGTATATGTGTCCGGGAGAAGAGTCCAAAACTTTATGTTATCTCAAAGCCAGAAACCTTCAACAAAAATTAGTAAACGGCCTCCCGGACACCAACAAAGGGTACGACAAGGACTACCTGAGGGTTTCGGGCGATTGGTACACGGAGTCCAAATGCCGAAGCTCGTTCGGGAAACCAGGTTAGGAACTTGCACCTAACAACCATGTTTTAGAGTAATCGACCAAACTTTATTAAACAACCGAACACATTTTCGTTACTTATTACTTTATTTGCTTCTATCTGCCTTGCCTGTATTGTAAGTTTATAAATGCGTTTGGTGTTTTCACAGATCCGTCCCGATTGGCAGTGTACGAGGGTCAAGCAGACTCCGATCTGGTGAGAAGAGTTCTATCGACCAATATCTACGTAGATCAGAGGGGAGAGCCGCGTTCGGCACCTCTGCTTTTGAGGTACGAGCCCCAGATAAGGTCATTTCTTGAAGGCCCAACGGTTCCGAGGTCTCAAGAAGTCCGAGTGGAGACCACTGTTCCAGTTTTGGCCGTTCCAGCAGACACTCCGAACTCAGAAGAGGATCCGGAGTTCATTCCAGTCGGGCAAGTTTCCGAAATGGCTCCGCCGATCAACCCATTCGAGATAATGGGCAGAGCTACAGGTGGAAGCTCCTCTGGTGCAGCTAAAGGAAAAGGGAAGGGTCGAGGCAAAGGAGCCGGAAAGAAAAGCACAAAGGCTACCTCAGAGTCTTCTTCGTCCGAACAGACTGCCCAGGTCACTCCCGAAAAGCTTCCCTCACCGCTTCCCATAGTCCACGAAATTGAAGAATCCGACCATGGAGAGGACCTAGCCCCTCCACAGAAGAAAAGAAGAAGTGACGTTCCTTCTATGCCAGCCGAAGGTGCTTCGGCCAGTTTTGAGCCATGGGTGCCTAGACTCCTTTTTGGTGATGGTCCGATCTCCATCCATGACACAGTCTTGGACGAAACAGAGACGGAACTTTCGGCCCATGTTGCTCATGGTTTAGCCCGAGCAGCTTGTTTGCCCGGGGATATGAACCAGTGGGATGGCATGAGCTCGGCCCAGATCTTCCGGCATGGCACCAGAGGAATGATGATGGTAAGGAAATGTTAGTTTTGTTTTGCAGTGGTGTTTGCCACTTATTACTATTATTTTTTGGTTACTGTGTTTATAACCTCTTTCTTGTCCATTCAGGCTACCCAGAGCATTCTTGCGATGGAGTCGAGGGTCCTCAAAATGACCGACGAACTCCAGAAGAAAAGTACCGACTACAAAAAGTTGGAGGATCAACACTTCGTCAATATCAACATGATGAAGGAGGCCGAAACCCTGGCTCGAGCTGAAGCAGAGAGCAGGAAAAAGGCCGAGGCCCTAGCTCGAGCCGAAGAGGAAAGTAGGAAGAAGGCCGAAGTCGAATTGGCTGAGCTGAGGGAGAAGGTAAGGAAATTGGAGTCCGAATGCATTGCCTCCATTGAGAAAGCCATAGAAGATGGCAAGGTTCAAGGGAGAGTTGAAGGCGAGAAGTCGGGGTATGACGGGGCTATGGAGGAAGCTCGGACTCAATTCCGGATGGTGTACAACACCGGTTTTAGGAAGGGATGGAAATCTGCCCTGACTAAAACCGAGCATCCGGAGACATCGGAGCTCTTCCTACGCTCGAACACCCCTATCCCTTATCCCCAGGAAGGTCTTCAGGATTCGGACAATGAAGTAGCAGAGGCAGGAGAAGGAGAAGCTGATGAAGAGGATGAGGAAGACGAAGAGGTCGAAGAGGGGGCGGAAACGGGCCGAACACAAGAAGCACCACAGTCAGTGCCTGTTGAAACAACAGCTGACGTTCCTGGTCCTTCTTCGGGACAATGACCGCATGCCCTCAGTCTATATAATAGCTTCAGTTTTGTCTTTTCCCTCTTTTTTGTTCTATCTTTTCCCGAACTAAACATTTTAACTTTGGGAGGTCATATATATATGTACCCTTTGGTATACAGTTTAATGTTGAATGTTTTAAGTTCTAATTTGTTTTTATGTGCCTATGGATTTTCTTACACTGTATCGTATATTAGAACTAAACACTCGCACATAAGTAACTCCGAACTAATATGAGCATATATTTTGATCCTTACTCTTTCCCTGTTTATATACATAAATAAAAATGAAACGAAAATACCTTAGTTCGGCCGAGAGAGTCAGCTCCTTCCCTATCATATGTGATTCAATGCTTCCTGTGAAATTGTAAATCCGAACAACATATGCATAAATACAGTAATCATACATTTCCTCCGAACAACCTCTTTGTTATTTTAAGGAAGCTTAACCACTCCCCTAGAAGTGTTAAGTTCCTTCCGAGCAACCTCTTTGTTATTTTAAGGAAGCTTAACCACTCCCCTAGAAGTGTTAAGTTCCTTCCGAGCAACCTCTTTGTTATTTTAAGGAAGCTTAACCACTCCCCTAGAAGTGTTAAGTTCCTGCCGAGCAACCTCTTGTTATTTTAAGGAAGCTTAACCACTCCCCTAGAAGTGTTAAGTTCCTGCCGAGCAACCTCTTTGTTATTTTAAGGAAGCTTAACCACTCCCCTAGAAGTGTTAAGTTCCTGCCGAGCAACCTCTTTGTTATTTTAAGGAAGCTTAACCACTCCCCTAGAAGTGTTAAGTTCCTGCCGAGCAACCTCTTTGTTATTTTAAGGAAGCTTAACCACTCCCCTAGAAGTGTTAAGTTCCTACCGAGCAAAAGTTATTAGGATATGATGCTCAAATATTAACATGAAATGACAAGTTCTAATCAAAGAAGCTATACAAAATAAAGCACAATGTTAATAATACCTCCGTTTTACTATTTAGTTTTATTCAGAAAAAGTATTTTTTGAGATTACATGCATTCCAAGGCCTGGGGACTGGCTTTCCCTCCATATCTTCTAATCTGTACGCCCCTACACCGGCAAATGAAATTACCTTATAGGGTCCTTCCCAGTTCGGTCCGAGCTTACCGTCATTTGGATTTCGGGTGTTGGCTACCACCTTGCGTAACACCAAATCATTAACATAAAAGCTCCTGGGCCTAATGTTCTTGTCGTACCCCCTTTTCATCTGACGCTGATAGGAGGTCAACCTAATAGCGGCCATGTCTCTTCTTTCTTCTACCAAATTCAGATCTTTTCTAAGGTTATCCTCATTTTGTTCGGCATCAAATTCTGTTGTTCGGGTAGTAGGTAGGCCGACCTCTAGTGGAATCACAGCTTCAACACCATACGCCAGGGCGAACGGAGTTTCTCCGGTCGACCTCCTGTGAGTTGTTCGGTGAGTCCATAACACACTCGGAAGCTCTTCAACCCATTTACCCTTTGCCTCCTCTAATCTCTTCTTGATCCCGTCAAGAATCACCTTGTTCGATACTTCAGCTTGTCCATTGGCTTGAGGATAGCCGGGTGTAGAGAAAAAGTTCTTTATTCCCAACTCCGAACAGAATCCCTTAAAAACCTTGCCTTCGAACTGAGTTCCATTATCCGATATCACTACCCGGGGTATCCCAAATCGGGTGACTACATTCCTCCAGAAGAAACGCTTTGCATCCGTGTCCCGAATATGGGCCAACGGCTCAGCTTCCACCCATTTTGTGAAGTAATCAGTGGCCACAATTAGAAACTTCTTGTTCCCTGGCGCTCGGGGCAGAGGTCCCACAATATCAATTCCCCATTGGGCAAAAGGCCAGGGACTGGATAAAGGATTAAGCTCCCGAGCAGGCTGATGGATTTTTGGAGCAAATCGCTGACATTTATCACACGCCTTTACGTACCGAACAGCATCACTCTGCATATAAGGCCACCAATAACCCTGTGACATTGCTCGGTGAGCCAATGATCGACCTCCGGTATGACTTCCACAGATACCCTCATGGATTTCATAGAGTAGATTGTTGACCAAGTCCGGATGAACGCAGAGTAAGTAGGGCCCCGAAAAGGATCTTTTGTAGAGGCTCCCTTCCTTAGAAAGCCAGTAGCCTGGGGCCTTCCTCTTGACAATGTCGGCTTCCTTCTGATCCTCTGGCAACTGGTTATTCTGCAAATATGCCACCAGTGGATCCATCCAACTTGCCGCTGGTCTTGTGATATTGAGAACGTCTGACTCAACATTCTGAGAGCTCGGAGAATCTAGGATTTCCACTGTCACTGTTCTTTCCATATCAGTTTCCTTGGCCGTGGCTAACTTGGCTAAAATATCTGCATGGGAATTGTGCTCCCTTCCAATCTGCTCCACCTGAATGAATTCAAATGCAGATAACGAATTTTTAACAGCTCGGAGGTATGATGCCATCCGCTCATCCCGAGCTTGATACTCCCCTGAAATCTGATTGACCTACTAATTGTGAATCACAGAATACCCGCAACCGGTCTACCCCCAATCTTCTGGCAGACTTCAATCCGATCAGTAAGGCTTCGTATTCGGACTCATTGTTTGAAGCCAAAAAATTTAACCTCACGGCCTGCTCCACAAGCAATCCTTCCGGGGAGATTAGCACTGTCCCTGCTCCTGATCCCATGGCATTTGATGCACCATCTACAAACAACTTCCATTCGGCCGGGACTAAGGTTGTCTCCAGTCCCCGATTACTGGTTGGCTCAGGTTCCGAACCTTTCCCTTGAAACTCTGCCACAAAATCCGCTAAAACTTGACCCTTGATTGAAATTCTCGGCCTATACTCCACTCCGAGAGACCCGAGCTGCACCCCCCATCTGGTGATTCTTCCGGAGAAATCCGAACACTGCAGCAAAGCCTTGAGAGGTAAGTCTGTCAGTACGGTTACCGTAGTAGCCTGGAAATACTGTGGGAGCTTTTTCGCTGCTCGGACTAAAGCCAGAGCAGCTTTTTCAAGTGGCAAATATCTAGACTCTGCTTCAGTCATGGTTTTGCTTATAAAAAAGATGGGCCTCTGACAATCGGGTGTTTCCCGAACGAGAACTGCACTTACCGCATGCTCGGACACTGCCAAATAAAGATAAAGTGGTTCTCCCGGAGAAGGAATGGATAAACAAGGCGGAGATGCAAGATAAGCCTTTAATTCCTGGAAAGCAACCGAGCAATCCTCATCCCATAAGAAATTTCTTTTCTTCCTTAACAGCTGAAAGAAAGGACGGCACTTGTCAGCCGATCGAGAGATGAACCGACCTAAAGCAGCCACCATGCCAGTCAGGCGTTGCACTTGTTTGGTGTTTTTGGGCTCTTCAAGGCTCACTAATGCAGAGATCTGGTCCGGATTAGCTTCTATCCCCCTGCTACTGATGATATGGCCCAAAAACTTTCCTGATCTTACACCGAACAGACATTTTGAGGCGTTGAGGCGTAACCCATCCCTTCGGAGAATCTCAAAGACTTCTCTCAAATGAGCCAAATGGTCCTCCTTTCTGACACTCTTCACCAACATATCATCAATATAGACCTCCACGGTCTTTCCGATTTGATTCCCAAACATGGTGGTCATCATCCTCTGGTAGGTGGCACCTGCATTTTTCAATCCAAACGGCATTACCTTGTAGCAATACGCCCCCCTGGGAGTAATAAAAGCTGTTTTCTCCTGATCGGACAAAGTCATGGGAATTTGGTGATACCCCTGAAACGCATCCAAAAAACTCATTCGATCATGTCCGGCTGCCGAGTCGACCAGCTGATCTATTCTGGGCAGGGGAAAATGGTCTTTCGGACAAACTTTATTCAGGTCGGTGAAATCAACACAGACTCTCCATTTCCCATTCTTTTTCTGCACCACCACTGTGTTGGACAACCAAGTTGGATATAAAACTGGCCGAATTGCCTCCGCGGCCAACAATTTTTGGACCTCCTCCATAATTATATCTGATCTCTCTGTAGGTAGTTTTCGACGCCTTTGCTGCACGGGCTTAGCATCGAGAGGCATTGCTAGGGAATGACATGCAAGGCTAGGTGATACCCCCGGGGCGTCATAAACCGACCAGGCGAACACATCTCGGAATTCTTGTAGTAAGGTCACCAACTCATTTTTGTCAAAGAGAGATAGATTTATGCCGACCTGAAAATAAAGTTCGGGCTCAGATGGGTCGAAGTGTACCTTTTCGGCCTCTTCTTGTCTGATGCTTTCCCCCTCCACAGTCCCCGGTGACTGTAATTGTCATAATATTCCTGCTGGGTTTGCCCTCCCCGGGCTGCTTTTCTTAGCCGCTGCCAGAACACACTGCTTGGCCGCTACCTGATCACCGTTTATTTCCATGACACCATCTTTGGTAAGGAATCTCAACTTCTGATGCAAGGTAGAAGGAATGGCCTTCATCTTGTGCAACCAACTTCTTCCCATAATGGCATTATAAGGTGAGGGGGCCTGAACCACTATGAACTCAGTTTGAAGGTTGATTGGTCCCGCCAGCACCGGAAGAGTTGTTTTTCCCAAAGGAATTGTTGATTCTCCCGAGAAACCGAAAACTGGAGTACTGAATTCGGACAGGTCAGACTTCCCTAGACCCAACTTTTCGTAGAGCTCCTGATACATTACTTCGGCGAAGCTTCCCTGATCCACTAAAACCCTTTTAACGTCGTAATTTCCAATACGAAGCGTTATGACAAGGGGATCATTGTGTGGCAGTTGGACATCGTGCAAGTCACTATCAGAGAATGAGATAGTCCCGTTAACTGACATGACATGATCTTCCGAACACAGCTTGGTTACCAAATGTGCAGAATCCGAAATCCTGTAACTCTGCCTAAGGTGAAAAGCCTTCTGAATATCTGACCGATAAGATGCCGGGTTAATTGAGGTGCACAGAGGACTGAGTATCACATGTATTACACCTGTGGGGGCTGTTCCCGAGCTTCCTGGTCGGCTCTCACTGTGCTTCACCTTTTCCTGTTCGGTCAAGCTGGGATTCACATACTCGCTCAGATGTCCATCAGATACCAGCTGTTCCAAGAAAGATTTGAACTTGTAACAATTCTCAGTGAGATGGCCCCGTTCACGGTGATAGGAACACATGGGCCTTTGATTCCGAGCCGCGGGATCGCCGGGCAATTTTGGTGGCCAGACAAAGAAAGGTTCTGCCTTAATCTTCTCTAGAATCCGATAGATCGGTTCTTTAAAGACTGTACTGAGTGCTTTGAATGATGGGGCGACGAAGTTGCTTGGCACTGTCGCAACTCTGGGAACCTTGTTCGTCTGAGCGGGTGATTTAAAGTTTGGCTGCCGAACAGGAGTTTCAGCTTTAGTTGTGTTGCTGTTGCCCTTATCCTCTTCCAACCTTATAAATTGCTCTATCCGAGACATCAACTTTTTCATGTTGCTGGGAGGGCGTTTAGTCAATGACTGACGCAGACCAGAATCAACAGGTAAGCCGAGTTTGAAGGTCGGAACAGCTACATCTTCTCCACAACCATCTATCTCATTATAAGTTTCCGAGTACCTGGCTGCATAGTTTTTTATTGATTCATTATGGCCTAATTTCATAGTCATAAGAGCGTCCATACCTTTGGGTTTTCGGCTGTTCGTTATGAATCTTCCAACGAATGCTTCAGCCATTTGATCCCAGGACGAGATGGTACCTCGGTCGATCTGGTTGAACCAGCGCAGAGCAACTTCTCCCAAGCTGGACGGGAAGAGCTTACACATAAGGGCATCGTTGCGCAGAGATAAGGCCATTCTCTGGTGATAATGACCTATGTGAGCAATGGGGTCTGTTCGGCCATTGTACATCTCGAACGCAGGTGCTGTATATCTTGGCGGTAGCTTAGCACGTTCAATCTCCTCGGAGAAAGGTGACGAAGAGATTTGATCGAGTGCTTTCCAGACAGCCCCTTGTTCTCCCCGGTTGCCTCTTTTCTTTGGGGGCCTGGGCGGCAAAGCATCTCCTCCTGGGTGTTGACTGGGGCCCTTACTAGGAGGCTTAGAGTGAACAGACCCTGGGTTTTTCTTTGCTCGAGAGGGTGTTTCTGCTTTCGATTCAGAATGTGCATTTGAGAATGCTTCAGAGTTTTCTCGGTTGTTTTCCTCACGTCCTCTCCTCAGTTTTTCTTTTACTGGAGTTTTATCTCTAACCTGCCTCTTCAGATCGCTTATCTGCCGTTGGAGGTCAGCTATGATACTTTGACTATCTTGGGTTGGGGACCTTGACGAGGATGGCGCATTTGGGTTATTCCTAACTGACCTCTGACTCTCCACATATCGACTGGAATTGGTGTATGTATAAGGGAGGGTTGAGGTTGATGGTGGGGTATGGTGGGAGGGTCTATAGGATGACCCCGAGGAGGACCTTTCAGAACGAGAGAGACCTTCTGATTGATTGGATGAGGGTGGAGGGAATGCAGGCCCGGATCGCGCCATCAAAAAATCAACTTAAAAATAACTTAGTGTTAAGAAGCAATCCCCACAAACGGCGCCAATTGTAGGTGGGATTTTTTTCGGGATATGGAAAAACTAATTAACACTAAGTAGAAGTGTTTCTTCCTGCGCATAAGCCGAACAGATACGAGCCTCTCCGAACATAATGTGGTTATTTCCGAACAGAATGTGGACCTAAAAACTGCAAGATAAAAGAAAACAAGTACTTAGAATGACGTGGTCAACCCAGTGGGGGTTAACCTATAGCCCTCCGAAGATTTTGTCAGTAATCCCATACTTAAAGAAATAATGCCACAACAAGCCTTTTTTTTTTACTAAACTGTATTTCTCAGAGAATATATTAATTCTGGAACCCCTTGTTTTGGGATGAATCTCGTATATATATAGCCTTTTCTTTTAAAAATATCTTATTCTTTTCTTCCTTTATCCTCTTCCTCCTTCTTTCTTTTCAGAGCATTAATTCTCTCTGTTTTACAGCCCATTTTTGGTTCAGAATAATCCTGACATTACCTTGATATTTTGATTAGCATTTAATGCAATGGATGAGCTTTGATTTCACTTTAAGTTTACTATTTTATAATAATGATATTTTAATCCGTTCTTAATTTAACATTCCAGAATAATCCTTTATATCTTATTTTTATTTCGTAGCTCGACACTCTCATTTAAATATTAAACCGAACAGAACATGCCTGTTATGTAGGATGTGTTCGGTTTAATTCCGAACACGTAATATGTTGTATTTTGTCCTCACAAATGTTTTGTCCGAATAAATTTTTCCCCTCCAGAACCCACTACATATAAATAAGAAAAGGATATGTAAAAGTTGTCAAAATTAAATAAAAACGTCACATTTAAGAATTATTAGTGAATATGAAAGCATTTTATTGGTCCTGCCATAACAAAGAGTCATACTATTGCTTTTGGAAAAAATTAGTAACTCTTGATGTAAATAAAATCATGTCCATTTGTAATGGTTATGAATTTCTAAAAAATAAAAAATAAAAAAAATTGTTCTTTTATATTACCGAATAGCATAAGTTAAGTTTTATTGTATAAATAAATTTTCTAGAGTAAAGATGTGGTATCAACATAGAAGTTTTAGGGAACTCTACATGGTAGAGTTGCCTAATGCCTTAATCCTAATCTTTCATTTAAAATAATGGTTTTATAGAAAAATTAAAAAACAAACACCTTAACGTGGTTAAACGTTTAAATCATCTCCTCCCTCTACCCCTCTATAGCACTGCTGTCATCGTTCTGGTTTTCCAACCAGAGAAAGCCAACACCCTTCTTCGTCCACTCCATCTTCTCCAACACAACATCTCAACTCAGATTCAGTCCTCATCTGTGGCCATGCCTCAAACTTTAATTTTTTTAGCCCAAATTTTAATTGCGGAAATTTGTTTGCTGTAGTTTATGTGATTCTTTGACCACTTCTTGATTTTCTTTTTTTGGGATGAAATCTTTGGCCACTTTATTTGCTATGAAGAAAGATCTTAGGTGGTTCCGTGTGATTTCTTACGATTTTTAAAACTTAGTTTTTTTTTTTTTTTAACTCAAAAATCTCAAATTTTCCATAGAATTTTCCTGTGATAAATAGGGGGAGGGGGAGGGGGAGGGGAGGGGAGGGGAGGGTTACAATATTTTTTTCCTCCAGTCTTTGGTTTCGCCTCTCATCATCAAAGTTTACTTGTGTGGGTTTTTTTTTTTTTTTTTCTCACTAAAAGTTAACGTCCATAGGTCACTGTTACTCTTTTAATTAAGTTTTTTGGATTTGTCTGAAGCATTAATTGGGAGGATGTGAGTGGATTGATGAGTTAACATTAATTTGAACTATTTATTTTAAATAAAAAGTTAGGATTAAGATAATTTTATGTGGTAAAATTCCTTAAAAACTCTAGATGATCTTAATCCTTGATTTACATGTTGCACTAAACTAGCAATGTCATGTACTGCATCGAGACAAAGTGGTTTTCTGTCACACCGGCTAACCGTCTTTTGTTTTTTAAATATCCTTGATGAATCTAATTTTCTAATTTTAAATTTTTATTGCCGAGTCTGCCACCTTCTTCAAAGATTTTTTTTTCTCCCCTCCAAATATTTCTAAACCTCTTTTCTAGGTACCAAAATAAAATGTCCCAATTTCCTACACATCTTTAAATATTGATGTAACTTTGCGTTGATCATGGGTTCTAAGAGATCTTATAATAAGGCATGGGTGAATTAACCACAAGTAGTCACCCATTTTAAAGTAATAAACAAAGCTCTACATCTAAACAATTTCAATTACAATACTTGAATCCACAGTAGATGGATATCTTTGTATTTTTTGGGTTATTCTTATTCAATCGCTTATCAATATGAATATATAAATAATTAATTAAATCAATTCAAGTTTACATGTATTCTCAATTCTCTTTTTAAACTTAAAAGAGCCACATTGAACATGTATCATGAAATAATTATTTCTTTAACAATAATCAAATTATTAGAATATTTTTTTTTTTTTTTTTTTGAGGTCAGAATTAATATATGAATGATTTCAATGTCCCCAAGTGCTGCCCTTCTCACAAGATGATCATCGTTATGTTATCATAGTAAGGATTGGCCTAGGGACCTCTTCCACCTGCCAAGCTTCTCTCTTCCCTGTAAAAGCTAATAAAGCCAATTGTTAGAGCCTTTAAACTTTAAAGGGCTAAAAAACAAAAAAAGCCAATTGTTAGAGCCCTTTAAACTTTAAAGGGCTAAAAAAGATAATAATAAAAAAGGAAATTCATTATACTCTAAACTTTTCTCTTCATTCTTCTCAAAAAGATAAAATAAAAAATAAGGAGAAGGAATTATGAGAACACTTAAAAGGTGGTCAACCTTCCACTAGTGGGTATGTTTGGGACCGAGGGAGATGGAGGGAGAGTAGAGGGGAACTGGGGAAGGTTCATGAAATGTATTAATTTTTAGTAGATTCCAACAATCTTCTCCTCCACTCTACTCCACTCTCCCTTCATCTTCCTCCATCCAAACACGTGGTAAACTCTTTTAAGTCTGACCGAAAACCCTACTTTACTGGTGAGTTGCAAAATATACTAAGACAAGTATCTCATTCAAAGTATTTGGACCCATATTTGGAGCTCTAGATGCCTCAAATACAACTTCAATAAAAGTATTTAGCAGTGTAAGACATTAAACAGCATCTGTTTAGTAACAAGTTGTCAAAACCAATTAAGGAAGAACAAATTTCCAACAAATCAAAACTATATAACAGAAAAGGATACAAATAATAAGCGATAACAATACCTATGCAAATTATTTAACAGTTTCTCTCTCTCTCTCTCTCTCTCTCTCAGATATATATACTTATAAATACACATATACATATTACATAATATTCATGTTTCTGTCTATTCAATCCAACATATCCCTCATTTTCCCCTACTTTACCATGTATCTTAGCCTTAGAGAATATATTGTTGTGTGATTAGCATGATTGCTTTTGCAAGCAAAACATTGCAGGTTCTACTTAACAAGGAGAAAATGTTTTCATATACCTTGCGTGGTCCAATAGCCAGTTCATTATCCACAATGGATACTGCCCTAAAGCCCATGGGATGTAATACCTCTTCATAACTGCAAAGATTTAAATTAGTAATTTTGAAAACGATTTTGTAATGGTAGACAAGCATCTATGCAAAAGTTACATCAGTAATATCAATACTAGCCCCGCGAGAGAATGAGAAGGTAAATTTTTACTCTGAAATTGATACTTTGAACGGGGGTCCACCAGCATGATCACTGATCTGCCAACATGAAAATTTTAACTTTCAACAGAGCCATTAGGAAACTATTTACACAAAAATGTTTTAAATTTTGAAATTTCACTTAATTAATCTGAACTTCACTATAAAAATTGGAAGATCTTTAATGGGCATGGCTATTTAACACTACTATGCAAAAAAAAAAAAAAAAAAAAAAGTATAAGAAAAGGCATGAATGTGGAGTGTCTTATCAATATCATATGATAATGTTCTTGTTCACATGCAAACAAGTATAAACAAAGAAAAAGAAGAGGGAAAAAGTAACAAAGGAATTAAGATAATTACTGGAAACATTAGCGTAATGAGCTCTCCACCAGGTTTCAAAATATCACGAATTCGCTGTGCCCAAGCCAACCTCATGTCTGGTTCAATGGCACAGAAGAACCTGTAAAGTCTCCATTAAAATCTGATCATAAAGAGATTCTTCTCATGGACAAATAAATCAGTTTTCATGCCAACTCACGTATAATCGAAAATGAGATCAAACAATTCACTTGGACTCCAAGTGAAAAAGTCTGCTTTTAAGAAGGTAAAATAACTTGAGTTCGGTAATGAGGAAGACAACTGCATTAACATTAAAACAGAAGATTAAAATGAGAAGTCAAGAAAGAGATGAAAACCTGTACTAGGCCACCATCTTTAAACTGAAAACCAATTTAGATTCCATGACTAATCACAAGTTAAAGTCACCAAAATCCCAACTACTATGATCCTCTTACATAGGGCCTTTCACTTTACAGTGCCATTCAATGAACTAGTAACCAAATGTAATAGATTCAACTCTCATTTGGCTAACCCAATGCAAGAGGTTTGCAAATGATCTACATAGGGATTAGTCTTTATAGTGCTACTCAAGAATTTTATAACATAAACTTCCTAACGGATCAACTTTAATCTAAAAATGCATAATGGCATGTTTTCAGAAATTAGAACAAACCCTGCAATAGTTCCTAATCCAATGTAACAGAGATCACAAGTGAGATACATCTAATCCTTGTCCTTAACAAAAATGAGTAAAGCTGAGGTAACCCTGCTATACTTCCTAATCCAATACAGTTATGCAACATAACAACCAGTTCGGTGAGGCATTCCACAAAGTTGATAAATTAGAGAGTAATGGCCAGATAAACATCGGTAATTCAGTTTTAATGATTCAATTATATCATCATAGCCACATGTGTGTTTGTTTCTCAGAAGGAAACAGAAAATGAAATGGTAAAAGTTAAACTTTTGGGTGTCCTTTCTTTCTAAGAGATCTCAAGCCTTATTGAAGCCAGAATTTTCTGACCAACAGCTCTTACCTCCACTGCTTTCTTAATGGCAATGTCTGATATATCCAATCCAACAACATGGCGTTCAGGGCATGCAATTGCTACCACATCATAACCCTGCCATATTTGAGCAATTTGTTGTTGGCCACAATAAAAAGCTAGTGAACAGCTAAAGATTAAATAGCAGTACAGAAATAATGGAACACGCAGATGGGAAAGGGGGCAGTTGCCACAATTTACAAAAAATATGATACACACTGCACCTTGTCTCTGATCAGAAATGATTGTCAAGAAATAGTTAAAACTCCACGAGACAGAAAGAAGTGGGGAGCAAAGAAAAGTGAATGATGTCTGATAGATTTGAATAATTGCATCAGAAATTCGTTTAACAACTAAATTTTGCTAACACTTCATACTCAATTACAGAGGGCTTTAGTGATTATTGTTTAATCTTTTATCTTCTTTTTTCTTTTTGTCCCCCTGTCTGCGGTGGTATAGGTATCATGTTAAATTTCGTATACCATGTTATTTGATAATTAATTTTTATTTTTTGATAACATGTTTTAAGATGTGACCAATTCTAGTTATAATCAATGATCATTGAATTCATCTTAAAAGAAACAATTATTTTTGAATGTCAAAACATTTATTTTTAAATTATAATAATTTCATCAAACATAGATCAATAGGTATATATTCTACAGGATCATTGGTGATGGATCCTCAACAGACTAATCAGTCACATGTATTATTCGTTATCATTCTATCCTACAGATACTAACCCACCCCCCCTCCCACCCCCCCCCCCCCCCCCCCCCAAAACCAAAAAAAAAAAAAAGGAAACAGATACAAAATATTGACATGCAGAAGATTCAAAACTTGCATAAACATATAAGAAATTGTATTGATTTATCAGAAAGTAATATCTTGTAAGAATGAACCACAGAACTTACAGTGCCACATCCCGGGACTAGAGCCCTGCCCTTGGGAAGAGCTCCTGTCTGATGAAGATGTAAAATAATTGGTGTTGGTTGTCCTAGATCCCATGGGGTTACACCTTGCTCCCAACTCTTTTCCCAACCACCTGATGAGTTAAAATTTAACATACAACAAACGAGTACTGAAAAACCCCAAACCAAATAAAACACATTCAATCCATTCAAATTATCTGTCTATCTGATAGCATATTGATAGCACTAACACCAAATAATTGAAAACCTGACTTTGCTTGAACTTAATTAAATCTGCATGTGTGCATATTTGACATTTCTGCCAATTTAATTCTTATAAGAAAATGATAACACAAAATGAGACATAACATTGATAAAAATATAAACTTATTATTCATCCAAGTAATTTTCATGTTCTTGGGAGTTGGCACCCATTACAATTTACAATAGAAATACATAAGACATATCAAAGTTAATACAAGAGAAAGAATCAAAACCCAACAGAAAAAATCACATCTTTTAAACAAAATTGACAACCCATTTGACAAAACCATCTTAAAAACCCAAAAAAATAAAAAAATAAAATAAAATAAAAAAGAGTTAAAAAGTTTTTGGGAGTACCAGTAGAGTCCTTGTGCACGAGTTGTTGAAGCTTATCAACACGGGAGTTGTTTGATCTTGTGGTACTTTCCACAGCAGTAATACTCTTTTGGGTTTCATCTCTTTTCTCCATCCTCATCAATTTCGTACCACGAATCCCAACGTTTGTGGATGAAACGGTCCGTATGATCGATGGCAGGTTTCGAAACGGGAAGAGGGAGTGAGTGTGAGCCAGTGACTGTAATAAGAGTGAGAGGGATTGCATAATAGCTTTAGCCCGAAGGGAGAGGAAGCGTTGTTTCCTTCCTTGAAGCCTATCGATCTATTTGCCATTCCATTTCCATGCCCAAGTGAAATCGTCACACACTACAATATATCCCACTTTCCTCGACTTCATCACGAGTAACGCTAAAGATGATTGATTCACTTAATTTAATCACATGCTTGGATGGATGGGATTTAGTCACATTTCGAGAAATTATTCAGTCTACTAGGTGAACTACGTCATCCATTTATCAACCCACTAACTAAATGTCATGTGTAATAATGTATTGACTCACCTAAATAATCACACAAATCTAGTGAGGTATTTTTGTTTTTTAAGTTTGTGAGTTGTGTAATTATTTAGGTGAGTCAGTACATGATTACACATGGCATTTAGTTAGTGGGTTGGTGGATAAATGACGTGGTTCACCTAGTGCACTGAATAAATTAGGGCAATGGTTAATGAAGCATTTAATATTTTTACTTTATAGAAAGTAATAAAATTTTAATATTAAAATAATATAAAAATAACTTTTAAAGGTATTTTAGTCTTTCTATTTATTATTTTAATATTAAAAGTTCATTATTTCCCGTAAAGTGTAAGTATTTAATGCTCCTTAACCATTATCCTAAGGGCATTGGTTAATAAAATCTTTATTTATTTATTTATTTTTTTTTATGATAGAAATTCTAATTTAAACTCACACACACATATATTTTGGAATCCCGGGAATCAAACCTACACCCTTCATAATTGAGTGGGGCTTTTTGAGGAGGAGGGATTACCACTGGGTTGAATGCCTAAGTGGATAGTATTAAGCCAATTAAACCTTGGCTTGAGGCCCTCAAATTTTTATGGACCATGTGTATACTATATATGACATAATCCATAGAAAATGCCAAAAATGACAAACTTAGGGTTTAAAAAATTATTGAACGTCTCACAAATAAATAGGTCTTCTATTTTCTATTTTATTTCTTGTTTCAAATATGAAGACATGAGGTCTTCCACAAAAATCAGATACGACAGCGGTATATAAAAAATGGTATCAATCTTTAACCATTTAAATAATTCTTTATTCTTTATTCTTTATTTTTTTTTCTCTACAATTAAGCTTTATGAATTAAGATTTCTTAAATTGTGATGTTCAAGGTATTTCCATATCTATAATCTTATGTGGCCATTGGTGAAAATCACTAAATCAATTTCTATTGTTTTATACTTCTAGAATTCAATTTATTTTAATTTTATTAAATTTTGTGTTTGTTAATTAGGTTTTGTTGTTACTTATCAAATTACATATTTACAAAATTAATTACATTTACATTCTCATTTTTTTCTTTTTTTTCTTTTTGTCTTTTTATTCTACTTCCACAACCTATTCAAGACTGGCCCAAGGTAAGCCCAACAAGACTTTGGGCTGGGGTGGGGGGACCACAAAAAACATAAAATTATTAGCATAAAAAAATAATTAAATAACATCATTTGTCTTTGTTCTCTCTGTTTTTCTTTTTCTTCTTCATCATCATCTTCTTCTTCTTATTTATCTTTTTAAGTTTCTTTGATTCTTTCTCTCTCATCTTTTAATTTCGAGGTATGTCAACTACTCTTTTTACTTTTTACTTTGGCCAAAATGCAAAAACACCCTTGGGGTTTGGGTTCGTTGCAAACTGACCCCCTAAAGTTTTGATTTTGTGTTAATGACTCTCGGGTTTGTAAATCCGTGAAATTGACCCCTATCACTAGCTCTCGTTAACTCACTCTAACAGAATGCACGTGACCACTAACACATGTGACCTCTTTCTTATAAAAGGTAATGTATTCACTACTTTAAGTCTAAAAATCGTGTTTGAGAAAACACAAATTGCATGCTCTCTATTCATGAAATTTAATGCATTTATGTCACACTTTATTTGCATTTTGTAAAAAAAAAAAAATTAACCTTTATATGCCAAAGGATAAATGATTTTTCATCAATTAATTCATCATCCATATAAAATCTAATTCTTGTATATTTCTCGTATATTCATAATCTGATAATTTAGGATATTAGGGTAAATTAAAGACAAGCACCAAGTTATCGTTTTAGGCTCAAATTGCATTCAGCCGGCCCAGTGTATGAAAAGAGGAAGAGGTATGAGAAAACTTACCGCTCATCTGTCTTGTACCAATCAACACTGCTACCATTTAATATTTTTCAAAGTCGATGTAGATAAATGGAATGTTGGCAATCTTGGACCACTTTAATTTGACACAACTATACATTCAAGAGAAGAAATTCCCAACCACTTAGGCAAATCTTTCATTCCATCAAACTCCTTTATTCGCAAATCTTGAATGACAGTGAACTAATTTCACCCATTACAGAGTTCACTTCAGCCCACCCAAACAATCTTAGTACTTCAAGAGACGCGTGCAAGTGTTTGATGGAACTGGTGAGGCAAGCTAATAACCCGTTGGTAGACTTGTCAACTTTCGGCAATTGGTAATTTCTAAATAGATAAGAGAATGCAAGTGACATAGATATGGAACTAATATCATATGGGGACAATTCCAAATTTTCAAGTATTGAAGAGACATAGAGTATTGTAGTCCAGTTGGTAGAACTTCAACAACACATGATAATATCATCACCGAGCATTGAATAACAAACATGCCACCTTTTTACTTAGAATATAACTTATATTAGGACAATCCAATATATCCAACTCTTAAAGGAAGGGAAATACTAGCTCCATCACCTCCTTCCATTCCACTAGGCTGAGCATTCTCTCCAAAACATGCTATTGATTCTTAAATTAATGAACATTTGAATGTACACTATTGCCTTTTTAAATTACACAGGCTATCACTTTTATCTCAGTCCTTTTATATTTTACCTTTTAATTCCCATGATAAGAATGGTTTTGGAATGGTATATACCATTATTTACTTGCAATATTTAAAATTTCAATAAAAAAATATTATTTCATTGGACCAAATTATGTTATAGCACTTGAGTTCTAAGAGGCAAGTTTGCACAGCCATTGAAGAAGAACATGCCATGTTCTTTGATAATTAATTGAAGAATGTAATTATTAAAAATACTAATAATAATTGAAGAATGGCGTTTTTTTTTTTTAGTAGATACTCTCTCCTTTTCTTTTTCTTTTTGCTAAACATCATAATTTCATTAATGTGAGGATGTCAGTACATCAAGATGCCAAGCATCCCAAACAGCCTAGGGTATAATAGATATATTAAAGCAGGAGAAGTCCACCAGGTGAACCACGTCATTTATCCACCCACCTATAAAAAAAAAACCAAAATAGTTATTTTGGTCTTTCTCTTTTCTATTAATTATGTGATTAGGATCTTATTCATTAAATTAAAACACATGGCTTTTTTTTATAGGTGGGTGGATAAATGACGTGATTCACTTGGTGGACTGAATAATTTCTCTTGAAGCAGAAAGGAGGGGAAAATGAATTTAGGAAAGAAGCAAATTTTGCCATAGCATGGGCAACAAATTTTCTTCTCTCCTAACCCAACAAAAACTACAAGACAAAAAAAAAAAAAAAAAAAAAAAAAAAAAAAAAAAAAAAAAAAAAAAAAAAAAAAAAAAAAAAAAAAAAAAAAAAAAATAGCTTATTCCTGTCACCAATAGCGTCAAAACACAGCTTTGCGTCACCTTGAATAACAATATGTTGGAAGTCTTTAGTAGAGCAAGTTCTAAGGCCCAAAGCACAACATGAGTCTCGGCCTTGAGGGGATCTCCACCATCTAAGTGTTTAGTCCATGCCTTTAGGAGTTCACCTTTCTCATTTCTAGCTACAACTGAGAGGGTGGATCTATGGCCCGAAATTGTAGCATCCACATTTAGCTTTATGGTGTTTGGAGGGGGACAATTCCATCTAGTGATACCGTCTAGATCTTTTTGAGTTTGAGGAACATGATTAAAGAGGAACTCCTGGACCTTGCATTCAATATTCCTAATAATGGGAACCAAGTTGATATTCTCCCCCTGATGTAGAACTTGATTTCTTAATAGCCAAATAAGTTCTAAAGTTAGGGCCATTTTCAAAGAAATCTTTTCTTTAAAGGCTACATGATGTTGAGCAATACCTGGTCCAAGATCCGGAGGATTTAGGATGAGTTTGGCAATGTCCTCATTAGATGTCAAATTTAAGCTATCAACATAGAGACCCCAATTGCAGCCAAACTAGATGGCATGAGCAATGGTGCATTTGAAAAAAAGGTGGATGCTAGTCTCAACTTCCTCACCACACAAGCTACAAGAGGTGCCCAACCCACCCAATCTTTGAGCGATTCTATCCTTTGAAGGGAGCAAATTTGGACCTAATCCTCCAAATGAACATTTTAGTCCACTCATGAGCTTTGAGCTTCCAGATTTTTTCCCATTCCACATCTTCATTGCTTGTGGTAGGCGGTTCTTGACTGAGCTTATAAGCAGATTTAATAGAGAAATCATTAATTGGTTCCTTGATCCACACTAACTTGTTTGGTCTAGGTCTCAAGTAATTGCCCAATGGCGATTGGCATCAATGAAGCTTTGATTAAATAATTGCCCAAGTATATCCTGCTACCAAACACGGGTCTGAGGATCAATGAGGTTTGATACCATTAGAGGCATCAACTGGGTAGAGACATCCCTTGGGATAGGCTTGAAACCTTCTAAATAAAGGACCCAAAGGTCATTCCAAACACTAATATTTTCTCCATTTCCAACCATAAAACAAGCACCTTTGACAATCAGGTTCTTTCCCTTCTCAATGGCCCTTCAAATTGGAGAGGAGATCTTTGGTGGATTTTTAGACAACCAATCCCTTCGTACTTTGTATTTACTTCTCAACATCCACATACAAATTTTGTCTGTATTGGATGCGACCATCCAAGACAACTTAGCAATAAGAGCTAAATTGAAATTTTTATTCTTTCTGAACCCCAACCCATAATCCTTTTTTGGGAGACACAACTTGTCCCGGGATTTCAAAGCAAAGAACGTGCCACTTTGCCAAGAGTGATACTTTTTTTACTTTTGTTAAGGGATAATGCTATTTAACATTTGTTTTGCATATATAAGTTGTTCCAGTTAAGTTTGTAGGTTGTAAGTGTGGTGGAGCTTTCATGTATTCTGCCCTCTAAATGTTAGCTATTGCTTCTTCTTCGTTTATTCTAGAGTTTCATATTTGTTTTTGCACTGTTTTGTTCATAATGGTCTAAAAACAAACGTTTGTAAATATTGAATATAGCAATTTGTTTTTCCTTTCTTTGGAAGTGTTTTGTAATACATACAACACTATTTTCAATATAATTTTTCAATGGTTATATAGTTCTTTACTTTGTTTTATAGGATCTATTTCTTAAATTGTATTGTAATAATAATATTTTAATTGAATTTTTTTTTTCTTTCGCTTTTTAACATTTTGTTCGACTCATGTAGAATTCGAATGACATGTACTGAACTCAATGGGAAAAATAAATATTTTTCTTTTGTTGCTAAATTGATACTTTTTTGTTTTTTGATAATAGCTAAATTGATACTTTGACTACTAGCATTTGTATTCTATTATAAAGTAAGCTTTCATGAACCATGATTTCATTTATTATATATATAGTTTGGTTCTTCTTCCATTTTTGCAATAGTTGGTATGACTTTTTATAGTTTTCTTTCCATGCCTTATCTCATTTGAAGTGGAATTCTACTTTTACAATAAGTCAATAACCAGAAAAATAAATATATGGCCCGAGAACATGGTGTCCCAAGCTCGGATATCCCCGGGAAGGCAGGTAGCCCGAGATAAGGCATGAGCTACCTTAGCAGATAGCTCGACATCCGAAGTGTCGAGCACCGTGTGATGGACTGAGATAGTGTCCAACCCCAGCATCATCTTGGGACTCCAAATATTGTCCGAAGAAGAAGACCTGGGGTGTTGGGTCAACTCACCTGTAGTCCTGGCCTTCTTTGTTCTAGGAGTCGGATTTGCAACCTTTTCGGGCTCGTCGATTTCGACGATTTGGGGAAGCTGAGGTTGAGCTTCCGAAACAGTAAAGCCCGAGTCGGCACTAAGAGCGGCTTACTCGTGAGCGATGACCTAAAAAATGGGCCTCCTAGACTTTTTGGCCTGGGCACCTTCCTTGGCCTTCCCTTTGCTCTTTGAGTTGGAGGCTTCCTTGGATTTCTTTCCCATCAACTGGTACGGATTGATAGGTGGGGCCATTTCAGACATTTCTCCAGTTGGGATGAGGTCGGGATGATCAATGAAGGAGCAGGCAGAAGCAGGTCGAGCAACAAATAGAACGATAGGCTCGATCAGCGTCTTTTTTGAGCGAGGAACAATTGGGCCTTTGAGAAAGGTGCCATGCTTGGGCGTGTAGCCGAGCAGTAATGGTGCCGATCTCGGTTGACCGAACTTATCTGCAAGGATGTTGGTGGAAAGAACCTTCTCTATTTCTCTGAGATTGATTGCGTGTTCGGGAATCTCCAACCAAGAAGAATTTGCAAGAAAATACAACAAAGACACGTAAGGCACAATATGGTTTAGCTCGGCTATAAAAATTTACACCTAATAGTTTCTTTTCCCCCTCGATCGAAAAGAAATTTGTTCGGACTGATACCCAAATTTTAAAAATGATTGCATATAAATACTACAGAATCTAACCTGGGTATCCGAACTTGTTTCGGTAGGCTGATCCATTGGTGAACCAACTACCAGAAACGACAAGAAAATCGTTGTCGTAACCTTTGTTGGAATTGGGCAACCCATTGACCAATTTGACGTTGACATTTTGGGCTCTGAGATGGCAAGAGGTTCCCAAGTCCGAACCAAGGCAGGAATAGAAGTAAAGGAACAAAATTTCTTTTGGGGTAAGATGGACCCCTAACAAACGGTTGATGGAAACAACACCCATGACTATTCGAAATACATTTATGGACAACTGACTTGGAGAAGCGTTAACTATTTGAAGAAAATCGATTAGGAGGGGGTGAAGAGGGAACTTGACCCCTCCTTCTACAACGCTCATGACCGGGATGATAATTTCGTCCCGGTTTAAAAGGGGAAGGTTGTCGCACGAGTAATACCTTAGCCTCACGTCGCTCAGAACATGGTACATCTCTCTAAACTCTTTCATTTTCTCATCGAAGTTAACTAACTTCGCTAATTTGTTTGCCCTAGCCCCCGATTTCCCCCTGGCCATTAATGGAAAAGAATAAAAAGCAAGAAATGGAGAAAAAAGAGGTGCGAGGAAAAATTAAACAGAGGAGCGGAAAGACTTACAGGAGAAGGAGAACCTTGATCTCTGGGTTTGAAGCTCTGAGATTGGTTGTGTACTGGGAGTATGAAGAGAAATGGGGAGGTAAAGTGAGGAAATGAAGCTCCACTAGGTTCTTAAGTGAGTTTTAAATGTGTTTTTGGTAAAAGAGGGATAGATTTTCCCCCCCAATCCCATCAGAGGCCTTTCACTTCTTTGTCTTGGAAATGAAACTTTTATTTAAAGTTGGCATGATTACTTTCTTTGGAACGTGCGTTTCGTCCTGACTTTTCTATAAGGGCATGGAAAAGTCAGGACAAGGGGGTAATTGGAGGGGATATAATTTAAAAAATAATAAATGGATGGTCATTCCAATAAAGGCCATCTGGACGAGACTGTTTATAGTTCGATTACGAACGAACTAGTCCTGTATGTTTGGTCCATGCCGAATCAGATATTTGTTCGGATTGGTCAACAAAAATTTTGTCAACAAAAATTTTGTTCGAACAATGCGTTTTCTGGATTAAGATAATTGTGTGCTGTTGTCCAAGAATCCTTAAATATGGCATGAGGTAGATTCTGGGAGGAGCAAAATGGATAAATATCTGAAAATATCTTAAGATTGAGAGGAGGATAAATGGATGAAAGCCATTAATGAGGTATGCAACAAATTCTCCAGAGTTTTTCATTCTTGATAGTTATTGCTTGTTCTAGTTCTTAACTAACAAAGGCATCGAAGAATTAAAGGCCAACTCCCACTGGGTAGACTAAGGATTTGAGGCTCTTTCTTTGTATGTTTCAGATTAAAAGGAAACTATAGAGATCTGGGCAAGTTTTCAAATGAGGTTTTCTCCCATATTAGTCAGCTTTTCCTTATGTAAAATATCCCCACCTCCAAAAATCATTATATTCATATCTTGAGTAATTGGTCATTTAAGTGGAAAGTAAAGCATCAATTTTTAATATGAAGAATCGATTTTAAATTGAAATTCAAGTCAAATAATAACATCTTTAATACCATCTGGAGGGGAAATAATTTGAGAGTAACAAATAAATGAACAGATTAGAAAAAGTTTATTGAATCGGCCTACCATGTTCGGTCATAACCGAACTATTCTACTATGTTCGGTTAATGCCGAATCATGTATTTGTTCGGTTTAGTTAATTAAAATATAGTTTGGCCAATGCTAAAATAAGCCAGGATTATTCTGGAATGCAACATTTAATGCATAAAATATCTAGGAAAAGGAGCATTAAATGCATTTTATGTATTAAACTCAAAACAAACAGCTATGAGCTGTGGTCTAAATCATCCATTAAGACTAAAAGAATGAGGGTTTTGGGAGGAGATAACTGTGAGCTGTTATCTAAATATCCTTGAAGGCTGGCAGAATTAAGGGGTTGGGAAGGGAGGAATAATAAAATATCTTAAAATATCTCATATTGGAATGAGGTATAAATGGAGGAAGAGGTAGCATTAATGAGGTATGTGAAACTATTACTCAAAAAACTCTCTTTAGCTCTGATTTTACATTTTCTTACTTCAGTCTATAACTGACAAAGGCATCGGAGAGCTAAAGGCCAACCCCCACTGGATTGACCAAGGTTTTAATGATTCTTTCTCTTTGTTCTTTGTGATCATCAATGCAGGGTATGTGAATTCTGTTCGGACAATTCTTATAAGGTCTGTCTTTTTATTTTTGAGTCAGCTTTTCTAGTTGTTACATTTTATGTTCCTCCAGCATCAGTTTCTTTTCACCAATTTCAAAATTTATTAGTTGATTCTCAATTATATTTGACAATTTATTATTAATAACTATTGACAACCATTAGTTGGTATACACACAGCAACTTTTCAAATTCATGGTTTTTTCAAACTAATAGTAATTGTCATGAGTAACTACTCATTTACTACTCATATTATTATGTCCAAAACATTTATGTACAATATCAGTAACTTACTGTCCAGAATGTCTATATTCATAGACAAATATATTTACAATGAATGATATTGTATAGCTCATGAGGCTAACGGAAAAGAGATTTGAAAAATAAATTAAATGAGAAGGCTCCTTCTTCCACCTATATATACATGATTATTCTAGTTGTAAAAGACACTGAAACAATATATTCCAGCACTTGTTTTTCTCTCTACAAATCAGTTTTCACAACTTAGATTATCTATACACTTTCACAAAAATATATTTTTTTCTAGGTAAAAGAAAGTACTATTTTAAGAGCTTCTCACCCTACAAGTAGTGTAAACTTGCAAGGGAATACATCTAGGTGGCTGGGCTTGTTGTATCCTGGGGATGGCGTGCAAAATTGTTGTTTATTACATCAGAAAATTCTATAGACAACACGTATTGTCTCAGGAGAGCGACCTAGTCCATGTCTCAACTCCGCCACCTCTTATTGGTAAATTCATTTGGTGCAAATAATAACAAGTTTCAAGTAATATTTCTCCTTATATTTTCCAACAATTTGAGACGATACTTATGGAGAACAAAAATGCATCAATGGAAAATGGTAATGTTGTTTTCAATACCATTGGAGCGGGTGATCTTAACAAGTCATTCCACTTCCGTGGTGTTTACTTTAAGAGGTGGAGACAAAAAACTTTTTTTTACCTTACATTTTGAATGTAGCTTATGTTCTAATGAAGAAAAATCCAAAGAAAAAGAAAATAGAATCCATGATGGAAGAAGAAATTTCTCAACAAGAAAAAAAAATAAAGAAATGGGAGAATGATCATCTTTATTGTAGGAATTATTTGCTTAATTGTCTTTCTGATGAATTGTATGATTATTATGATCAATCTTACTCTTTTGTAGAAAAGATATGGAAGGCCTTGCATCAAAAGTATGACACTAAGGAAGCTGGGACCAAGAAGTATGCTTGTAGTTGTTTTTTCAGGTTTCAAGATGGTTGAAGGCAAAGTCCGTGGTAGAACAAGCCTATGAGCTCCAAATGATTGCACATGATATTCGTTCTGAAGGCATTCGAGTAGATGAACAAATGCAAGTTTTAGCCATCATTGACAAGTTGCCTGAGTCTTGGAAGGAGTTTGCTAAAGTCCTGAGACATAAGCAAAAGGAACTTTCCATTGAAGCCATTATCACACGTTTGAGAGTGGAGGAAGAAGCAAGGAATCAAGACAAGACTGTGGAACTCAATGGAGCAAATGGAACTAAGGTAAATTTTATTACCTCCAATGAAAACATGCCCAAAGCCCAAGCAAAAAAATAATTATTATTTAAGGCCAAAGAAAAGTAACATGAAACGTTGGCCAAAATAAGAAACCAAGTCTCAATATAAAGGCCTTCTCAAATCAAAGAAAGAACCAAGGACCTCCGTCCTAAGGCATGTCCCAAATAATGGCAACCACACCTAATAACAAATAATTATGCATGTTTTGTGTGTGGTAAGCCTGGACATTCTGCTAGAATTTGTCGTTATCGGAAAAATGGGTCAATGGCTCAAGCCAATGTGACTGAAGAGCCTCTTGTGGCTATGATTACCGAGATTAATATTCTCGATGGCTTAGGAGGATGGTGGATAGATTCTGGAGCAACTAGGCATGTTTGCCATGATAAAAGCTTGGTTCAAAACCTACTCCAATTTTTGAAGACAAAAAGAAAATCATGCTTGGTGATTCTCATACTACTGATGTCTTGGGTACTGGAGAGGTACTTACTTAAAATTTACTTCAGGGCGAGAATTGGTTCTAAAAGATGTTTTACATGCGCCTGAAATTAGAAAAAATTTAGTTTTTGGTTTTCTATTGAATAAGGTTGGTTTTAAACAAGTTCTTGAGGCTGATCAATTTGTACTCTCTAAAAAGGGCATGTTTGTTGGAAAAGGCTATGCTTGTGATGGCATGTTTAAACTTAATGTTGAGATGAATGAAAATAATAATTCTTCTGCTTATATTGTTTCTTGTGTGAATGTTTGGCATGGTAGATTATGTCATATTAATAAGTAAGTATATGAAAAATATGAGTTGCTTAGGTTTAATTCCTAAACTTGAAAATGAATTTGAAAAATGTGAAATATGTAGTATGACTAAAATTACTAGAAAATCTTATAAAAGTGTTGAAAGAGATTCTGAATTATTAGAACTTATTCATAGTGATATTTGTGAATTTGAAGGTATTTTGACACGTGGAGGTAATAGATACTTTATAACCTTTTATTGATGATTTTTCAAAATATTCATATGTTTATCTAATGAAAAACAAAAGTGATGCTTTTGAAAAATTATCTAATTTTTATAAAAGAAGTTGAGAATAATTTTGGTAAAAATATTAAAAGATTTAGGACTGATAGAGAGGAAAGGAGTATGATACACTTGGTCTTAATAATTATATTCAATCTCTTGGTATTGTTCATGAGATTACTCCCCCTTATTCTCCATCTTCTAATGGAGTAGCTGAACGTAAAAATAGAACCCTTATAAATTTAACCAATGCCTATGCTTGTTAGTTGTGGGTGCTCCTAAAAATTTTATGGTGGTGAGGCTGTTTTAACAGCAAATTATGTTTTAAATAGAATACCTCATAAAAAGACTCTTTTAACTCCTTTTGAATTGTGGAAAAAATATAAGACCAAATTTGGATTATTTTAAAGTTTGGGGGTTGCTTAGCATATGTGAGACTACCTGATCCTAAAAGACCAAAACTTGGAAAAAGAGCTTCTACATGTGTATTTTTGGGTTATACATTAAATAGTCCAACTTATAGATTTTTTGACATTGATAATAATACAATAATTGAATCTAAAGAAGGCAATTTTTCATGAGAATAAATTTTCCATTTAAATCTAAAATTAGTGGGGGTCTTGTTTCAACGCTTTGAAATTTCTACTAGCGTTCTTGATGGGGCATGACTTGGAAAATTACAGTCTTAGAGCATTATTATCAGACTCCCTATTTTTTTTGCCAATTTGGTTCTAAAAAACCCACTTTTGCTAGTTTAGCTAAAGCACTACTACACCAGACTCCCTATTTTAACTTTACTATTCCATTTTTTAATATATCTTTATGATTATTATTTTTTTTTTTCACAACTCCCGAAATACTACACTACAAAAAACACTACTACACTAAAAAAAAGACTTTTTTATTCCCCCAATTGATGAACAGTGGCTCCTCAAGGTGGGAGAGCGACTGTTCATCAACAACAACATTTCAATGGTTTGGGGAGGCTGATGGCTACTGCTTTTGCTGCCTCCTCCCCATTTTATGTTGTTTTCGCCCAAATACGCATTCTGATGAGAATGCTCTTAGAGTCAACCCAACTACTTTTTTTGATCAGTGTCTGCCCAACTACTTTAGTATAACGTGTACGGGCATTCTTTTACACTTTTTCCACTCGGTGTATTGATGGTATGTAATAATTGATTCACACTTCCCATTATCCATAGACTTCTTTCAACGCTTTGAAATTTCTACTAGCGTTCTATAATGGGGCTTGACTTGGAAAATTTGAGTCAGCCCAACTACTTTCTTTAATCAGTGTCAGCCCAAGTACTTTACGTGCACGGGCATTCTTTTACACTTTTTCCACTCGGATAACGATGGTACGTAATAATAGGTTCACACTTCCCATTATCCTTTTATCATTCTCTTCATTAAAAAATAAGTAGACATTGTGTATATTTTCATAATAATTTGTGGATATTATGTCCACATTAAACTTTCTTACTTGTTCAAAACCATATGTATTATTTGAAGATTAAAGAATTAATGAAATTTCCTGGAAATGTTTTAATTTTTATCTTTCCTTTTCCAAATGGTTATATATATTCTACGTCTGCGTTTTCTTGCTAAACACTCACAAGATACAAGCAAATGGCTCTTAATTCCAGAGTCTTCATAGCTCTTTTTCACATCTTTATTTGGTCATTTCTAGATACCCTTCAAATAAGCAATGGCGTAGCGAGTGATATTGATTGCTTGAAATCAATTAAGGATTCATTTGAAGACCCTTACAACTACTTGAACTCTTCATGGAACTTCAACAACAATACCGAAGGGTTAATCTGTAAATTTACTGGGGTTGAATGCTGGCATCCAGATGAGAATAGGGTCTTAAATATCCGACTCTCTGATATGGGTCTTAGGGGCCAGTTCCCTAAAGGCATTGAAAACTGCTCAAGTTTAACAGGGTTAGACCTCTCCTTTAATAAACTTTCAGGACCCCTCCCATCTCACATATCTATTTTGTTGAATTTTATCACAAGCCTCGACCTCTCCGGTAACAAATTTTCTGGCGAAATCCCAGAGAGCATTGGCAATTGCACTTATCTGAATGTCCTTAAACTTGACAACAACCAACTAACTGGTGAAATCCCTCCCAAAATAGGACGACTCAATCGTTTGAAAACCTTCAGTGTTTCTAACAATTTGTTGACAGGCCCAGTCCCTGACTTTGGCAATGCCTCTTTTACATCCGACAACTTTGCTAACAACAAGGGACTTTGTGGAGGGCCTTTGGAACCTTGTCAAACTCAAGAGCAAAGAAGGCAATTTGAGTTTTCATTCAAAAGTGGGTTTCTTGTTGGTTATGTGTTTACTGTGGTTTTAGTAATACCTATTTTTATGTCCCATTATGTGGCTTGCATGAATGGGAAGCAAAGGGGTAAGAAGATGGCACTGTCGAAGGGGAGCAGTACTAAGAAGGAGAATTTTGAAGCTGATCAACTTAACCACTTGCCAACTGAAGGGCTCCTGCAAGAAGAAAGCAAAAAGGTACTTTCTCTCACTCTTCTAAAATCTAAAATTAAGAAACTTCTTTCAATTCCATTATGTTGCTTGTTTTATTTACAATTTATAAATCCCTTGAGGTTTTGATGTATCACTTAACCATATGGAGGTTTTAAGCTTCCTAGTATATTGTTTTATGTAAAAATAATATGGACACTTGTCCTCATATGAGCAACTCCTTTTTTTTTTTCATAGATATCTTGGGGTTTACACATAAAAAAAAATAACACAGCAAATAACCGTTACACTGAAAACTTAAAGGAGGTTTTGTGTTTAACGGAAAATCACAAGCGGATTTGTGTAATTCTTCACAAATTTTTTTATTGTCCATCTTGTTTTCATTTTTTTTTTCTTCTCAAGTTCAAATTCTCGTTAATGGTAAGTGAAACAATGATCAAAATAATGCTATCATACTGCCCCTTAAAAGAAACATCCATGTGTTAAATTTTGTTGTAATTTCAGATTAGTACTAATACAGAATGGAAAATTATTTGATCCACAGATATCTCAGTTGGAGGGAATGGTTACTAGAATGAACTTTACAGAACTATGTGAGGCAACTAGCAATTTCAGCAAAGGCAATGCCATTGGGTTGGGAAAGATCGGGATGATGTACAAGGCAGTGCTTCCAAATGGTTCACAACTTGCAGTTAAGAGGTTACATGGCTGTCAATCTTTTGACAAACAATTCATACCTGAGCTATTGGCTCTAGGTAGATTGAGACACAATAACTTAGTTCCCATCTTGGGATTCTGCAAAGAAAGGAAGGAAAAGCTTCTGGTGTACAAATATATATCAAATGGTAATCTTTATGATTGGCTATGCAGGGTCTAGCAGGGATATGATATATGATATTGGAATGGCCTTTGAGGATTAAAATTGCGATCGGGATAGCAAGAGGCCTAGCATGGCTTTCACAATAAGTGCGATTTCAGAGTAGTCCATCTTAACTTGAGTTCAAAATCTATCTTACTTGATAAGAATTTTGAGCCCAAGATATCAAATTTTGGAGGGGCAAAAGTATCAAGTTCTGAAGGGGGTAATGTTCATGGAATCAAATGACATTAACTCAAGCAATAGCTCTTTTGTAGACTTTTGTGACAGTGGGATTTGGGAGTTAGGTTTCGTTAAAAAGGACGTCTATGACTTTGGAATTCTGCTTCTTGAGCTAATCATAAGGAAGGAACCCAGTCAAATCAATAATTATTCGAACAGTTTCAATTGGAGTTTGGTTGATTGGGTAACTCATCTTTTGACTAGCTCTTCTTCTTCTTATCTCAACAATATCATTGATAAATCTCTCATTGGCCAAGGATTTGATGGTGAAATTTATCAGCTCCTTAAAATTGCATGTACCTGTCTTAACACATTTCCTGGTCAAAGGCCAACGATGCTTGAATTGTACAATACAATTAGTATTGGGTTGGGGGAGAGATATGGCGTCACAAATGACTCTGAGATATTGAGGCAGTATGAAATTGCTACTGCAAATTCTACTGCAAATGAAATTGTTGAGATGAGATATGGCGTCAGAAACAACCCTGAGATATATGGCGTGAGAAACAACCCTGAATCTGAGGGAATTGCTGAAACTGCAAGTACCTCAAATGAAATTGTTGAGGTAGAAAGTACAATGGACCAAATTGAAACTTTGAGGTAGAAAGTACATGACCAACTGAAGCACATACATACCAAGTTGTGGCCCCGGACGTTGTTAATTTGGGTTATGTTTGCTTGCATGTTTTTTTTGTCATTCACAGTCCCTATATATATATGTATCAATGCAAGGCTAATAAAACATGTTCTTCATGTTTATCTATATAGAGCCCTAGTTATAGAGCCCTAGTTATGGGCATATATGCGTTTAAAATAATTGTTTAAATTGCCAAATTGCCAAATAGAGCTGTTTTCTTTGTTGAACTAAGATATATCTTGATATCATGTGGGTGGACTATAGCTTCTTTTAGTAAGTCTTTTATTTACTGACCAGCTGCTTATGGGAAACACTCAACCATTGTTTTTGATAAATGGACATTCTAGATTTATAACCCTTGATATGATTTTGAAAAATTACCTTACTCTTTATGGATGAGGACTTTATAATAATGAGGGGTTGACGAAATATATTAATAGGATTGGGAGTTGATTTATTCGTATGCTTAATTGTTATTTAAGGATTGAGTGGATTTGATCGTATGCTTAATTGTTAAATGGGTTAATTATATGGATGCTATATGGATCTCTCTACCGCCATGCCTCTCTCCACCATCACCAAATTCTGTGTTAAGTAATGTGGCATTGCTTTAGATTGAGAAGGAGGATAAAAGCCATTCTCATTTGAGACTTATTATTTTAGTTTTCTTTAAAAATAAAAAAATTCTTCCTTTCATTTTGTTTTTATATGTGTTTTTATCTCTTGATAAATTGGAACCTGAATAAAAATATCATTTTTCGTTTTATTTCAAGGGCTTCAACAAAATCACTGATAAAATATTTTGGGCCAAGTACAAATTTATCAAGGAGTTTGGATATGGTAAACAATATATATAAGGGTGTGCCCACTTTGCCATGAGTGTTACTTTTTTTTTTTTACTTTTGTTAAGGGATAATGCTATTTAACATTTGTTTTGCATTTATAAGTTGTTCCAGTTAAGTTTGTAGTTTGTAGGTTGTAAGTTGTGGTGGAGCTTTCATGTATTCTGCCCTCTAAATGTTAGCTATGGCTTCTTCTTCGTTTATCCTAGAGTTTCATATTTGTTTTTGCACTGTTTTGTTCATAATGGTCTAAAAACAAACGTTTGTAAATATTGAATATAGCTATTTGTTTTTCCTTTCTTTGGAAGTGTTTTGTAATACATACAACACTATTTTCAATATAATTTTTCAATGGTTATATAGTTCTTTACTTTGTTTTATAGGATCTATTTCTTAAATTGTATTGTAATAATAATATTTTAATTGAATTTTTTTTTTCTTTCGCTTTTTAACATTTTGTTCGACTCATGTAGAATTCGAATGACATGTACTGAACTCAATGGGAAAAATAAATATTTTTCTTTTGTTGCTAAATTGATACTTTTTTGTTTTTTGATAATAGCTAAATTGATACTTTGACTACTAGCATTTGTATTCTATTATAAAGTAAGCTTTCATGAACCATGATTTCATTTATTATATATATAGTTTGGTTCTTCTTCCATTTTTGCAATAGTTGGTATGACTTTTTATAGTTTTCTTTCCATGCCTTATCTCATTTGAAGTGGAATTCTACTTTTACAATAAGTCAATAACCATATTATGTGCAGGAAGGGAAACCGCATATATCCTCCAATTTTTAAAGTAAGAAATGTAACAAAAAATTTCAAGTTCAATATATAAGGAATACATACACACACAATCTACTCTGTTTTGTTTTTGAATTGAGCTCCCCGATTGTAGTGTTTAAAAGGTAAGCTTATCATATGCACATTGGATTTAATATTATGTTTCTCTAACAATAATTAACGAATTAGTTTTCTTTTCCTTTCTACTTCGTTCTCCCCCTTAATTCAACTATCTTTTTGTTTCTTTATTTTGTTTTGTAGGATTTATATTAAATTGTATTAAGTTATAATATTTTGTTGTTAGTAAATTGTTTTAAGAATCTTTGAAACACTAACACTAAATTGGTTATACATGTCAATAAACTTCCCTCATATAATTTAAGGAATATTTTTTTAATTACTTATTCAATTGTTGCAATTCAATAAGATTTGTGAAGATTTTTCTTTAATTTAAATATGAATCTTAATTAATCCATTCTACAAAAGTTTTACAAACTGATATAACACATGGCATAGTGTCACATCATCTCTTAAAACAAAACAATATATTTACACGTCAGATTATTTAATTAAAAAAAAAAAGTGAAAATCCCTCTCCCGTTGAATAACAAGCCACCGCCGTATCACGCCGCCCTCTCCACGCCACCGGAAGGTGATGTTAGTTAATGATGATCTTTTACCAAATTTCGTTGTTTGATATTTCATATTTTCCAATATGTTGGATGAAAATTGTCAAGAAATTTGTTTTCATTTGTCTTGTGCATGAACACTAAGCATTTCCAATTGATTGCTTCAAGAGATTTGTAGTAACACAAAATAAAATGGTAAAGATTCCATGTCTGATGTCACTTTTACAGAAAGAGAAAGACAGTCTATTAGCATTTTAGTCCAAACTGAAGAATTCACTTAGAAAAACTTATACAATGTGTTTCTCCACAGTTTGAAAACTTTTTTTTTTTTTAAATAACAAAACTTTATTGAAAAAATAGAAGACCCAAGTGTACTAGGAGTAGAGTATAGCCAAATCAA
>OU015765.1:16952034-16970865 GCA_907173295.1 Fagus sylvatica
GAAGTCGTTGGTGAGTGAAGGGTCATATAGTGTATTAAATAATTTATCAAAAAAAAAAATATAGTGTATTAAATAATTTTTCGGTAATCTTTTAAGATAGAGATGAGAAGTATAAAAAAAAAAAAAAAGATAGAGATGAGAAATCCATCCAATGAACCTACTAATTTCTCTTCAAGTTAATGAGATGTTATTGAGTAGGACCATTGATGATGAAATAAAGATGGATGGATTGGGGAATTTGAGAATCATTATTTCCTTGCTTGAAAATATTGATTCTAGATGCTTGTTTGGATGAAGGAGGAAAATAGAATGGAAGAGATTTTTAATTTTTTATGCAATATTTCATATAGTCACAATTTTAAAAGTTTATTAACAAAGAATGGAATAGTTAGAAGCAAATATTCAATCTATTCTTCTATTATATATATTTTCTATTCTATTTCTTTTTAAGTATTCCAATTCCTCTCAATAAGTGAGAGAAATAACTAGAAACATCAATTTCATTTCTATTTTGAATAAAAAAAATTTGAATAAATATTAAGAATATAGTAGAAAAACATATTTATTTTCTTTTTCTTTTTTTAATTTTATAAACTTTTTAAGCACACTAATGTTTAGATAGGGGAAATGAGAGGAGAGTATAGGAAAATAGGAGTGGGGGGTTATTTCTCTCGTATTTGGATGTTTCTTAAAAGGTGAGGGGAAAAGATTTGAAGGGAAAATTTAGATGGGAAGATATTCAAGTTTAATAATTTTTTTTTAGAAAAACACGTTTTCAAAACCCAACCCTATTTTTTCAAATGACACGTTTTCAAAAGCTACTCCAAACGAATACTAAAATGTTTGTCATGCAGGATCCCATCTCATATTTGTTACTAGATCATTCATCAATATGTGTAGCATTACTGTTAGAACAATGGCATACATTATATTTGGTCCCACTTGTAATATGTGCTGCTTAGAGTTGGAAACTGGTTCTTTACTTCTTGGGTAAATTACACTTTTCCACCATAAACTATCACCCATTTTTCACTTCACCCCCTAAACTTTAAAAAGTAACAATTGACCCCCTAAACTATTAAAATTGCACGGCCGTTACCCCATGATGTCAAAATCCAGTTAAAATAGACGGAATTGAGCCACACGTGACACGCATGTGCTCCCGGGCCCACCAAAATAACTTTACCAAAATAATTTTTTTCAAATCCCCGAATTGCCCTTACCCCTTAACCAAATCTGTCAGCTGCTGTCTCTTATCTCTGTCAGCTACTCCCTCTCTCTCATCTCACTTCTCTGATCTCAGGCCAGCTACTCCCTCTCTCACAGATCAGACGATGCTCCGAGTTGATGATGGTGCTCCGATGATGGTGATGGGGTCAACTGCCACACGTTATGCGATGAGAACACGAGATTGCAACGGCAATGGTTATCTTGTTCGTGGGAAAACATGGTTGTTGACGGCGCAATGGGTGGTGTGTGGTTGGTCTATGGGGGTTGGGGGTTTAAATGGGTGGCATTGGGTGTTTGGAGATGAGTCTCAAGTTGTGCCGGAGATTAGCTCGCGATCTCCTCGCACCGCCGCCTCTGTTGCAATTTCAATCCAATTACTTTTTTTTTTCTCTTTTAGTAGAATTATATCTTTGGTCTTGGAAATTTTGTAATTTGTTTTTCGCAATTTTTTTTTAATCAGAGTTGGTAATTGAGAAGTTGAATTGGGATCTTTTGAATCTGGGCTTGTTTTGGGGTGGAAAAAATTATGGTATTTGTTGTTGTTGTTTGCGTAAGATTTTTCTGATAATGGGTTTTTTATTTTGGCTAAATATTGCTAGGCTTGATGTTTATATATATATTATTACTTGATGAAGAAAAAATTGCTTGAATATGTAGCAATTGATGCTCTGGGGGTTTCTTTTTCCCTGAAACTTGCGGTAGGTGGGATTTGGAAGAGGTGAGTTTTTTTGGAATTTGAAAGCTTGTAGCCGGTAAAAATGGAGAACTTAAGAGGTTGGGGGTGACTGTTGAATTAGTGAGGATATTACAAAGAACTGGTGGTATGGGTTTTTGATACTCGGTGGTATGGTAAGGGGTAATTCGGGGATTTGAAAAAATATAAGTTGGTAAAGTTAATCTGGTGGGCCCGAGAGCACGTGCATGTCACGTGTGGCTCAATTCCGTCCATTTTAACTGGATTTTGGCATTGGGGTGTAACGGCCGTGTAATTTTAATAGTTTAGGGGGTCAATTGTTACTTTTTAAAGTTTAGGGGGTGAAGTGAAAAATGGGTGATAGTTCAGGGTGGAAAAGTGTAATTTACCCTAAATTAAGTGAATCAATCATCTTTAGCATTACTCGTGATGAAATCGAGGAAAGTGGGATATATTGTAGTGTGTGACGATTTCACTTGGGCATGGAAATGGAATGGCAAATAGATTGATAGGCTTCAAGGAAGGAAACAACGCTTCCTCTCCCTTCGGGCTAAAGCTATTATGCAATCCCTCTCACTCTTATTACAGTCACTGGCTCACACTCACTCCCTCTTCCCGTTTCGAAACCTGCCATCGATCATACGGACCGTTTCATCCACAAACGTTGGGATTCGTGGTACGAAATTGATGAGGATGGAGAAAAGAGATGAAACCCAAAAGAGTATTACTGCTGTGGAAAGTACCACAAGATCAAACAACTCCCGTGTTGATAAGCTTCAACAACTCGTGCACAAGGACTCTACTGGTACTCCCAAAAACTTTTTAACTCTTTTTTATTTTATTTTATTTTTTTATTTTTTTGGGTTTTTAAGATGGTTTTGTCAAATGGGTTGTCAATTTTGTTTAAAAGATGTGATTTTTTCTGTTGGGTTTTGATTCTCTCTTGTATTAACTTTGATATGTCTTATGTATTTCTATTGTAAATTGTAATGGGTGCCAACTCCCAAGAACATGAAAATTACTTGGATGAATAATAAGTTTATATTTTTATCAATGTTATGTCTCATTTTGTGTTATCATTTTCTTATAAGAATTAAATTGGCAGAAATGTCAAATATGCACACATGCAGATTTAATTAAGTTCAAGCAAAGTCAGGTTTTCAATTATTTGGTGTTAGTGCTATCAATATGCTATCAGATAGACAGATAATTTGAATGGATTGAATGTGTTTTATTTGGTTTGGGGTTTTTCAGTACTCGTTTGTTGTATGTTAAATTTTAACTCATCAGGTGGTTGGGAAAAGAGTTGGGAGCAAGGTGTAACCCCATGGGATCTAGGACAACCAACACCAATTATTTTACATCTTCATCAGACAGGAGCTCTTCCCAAGGGCAGGGCTCTAGTCCCGGGATGTGGCACTGTAAGTTCTGTGGTTCATTCTTACAAGATATTACTTTCTGATAAATCAATACAATTTCTTATATGTTTATGCAAGTTTTGAATCTTCTGCATGTCAATATTTTGTATCTGTTTCCTTTTTTTTTTTTTTGGGGGGGGTGGGGGGGTGGGGGGGGTTTAGTATCTGTAGGATAGAATGATAACGAATAATACATGTGACTGATTAGTCTGTTGAGGATCCATCACCAATGATCCTGTAGAATATATACCTATTGATCTATGTTTGATGAAATTATTATAATTTAAAAATAAATGTTTTGACATTCGAAAATAATTGTTTCTTTTAAGATGAATTCAATGATCATTGATTATAACTAGAATTGGTCACATCTTAAAACATGTTATCAAAAAATAAAAATTAATTATCAAATAACATGGTATACGAAATTTAACATGATACCTATACCACCGCAGACAGGGGGACAAAAAGAAAAAAGAAGATAAAAGATTAAACAATAATCACTAAAGCCCTCTGTAATTGAGTATGAAGTGTTAGCAAAATTTAGTTGTTAAACGAATTTCTGATGCAATTATTCAAATCTATCAGACATCATTCACTTTTCTTTGCTCCCCACTTCTTTCTGTCTCGTGGAGTTTTAACTATCACAGGAGACAAGGTGCAGTGTGTATCATATTTTTTGTAAATTGTGGCAACTGCCCCCTTTCCCATCTGCGTGATTCCATTATTTCTGTACTGCTATTTAATCTTTAGCTGTTCACTAGCTTTTTATTGTGGCCAACAACAAATTGCTCAAATATGGCAGGGTTATGATGTGGTAGCAATTGCATGCCCTGAACGCCATGTTGTTGGATTGGATATATCAGACATTGCCATTAAGAAAGCAGTGGAGGTAAGAGCTGTTGGTCAGAAAATTCTGGCTTCAATAAGGCTTGAGATCTCTTAGAAAGAAAGGACACCCAAAAGTTTAACTTTTACCATTTCATTTTCTGTTTCCTTCTGAGAAACAAACACACATGTGGCTATGATGATATAATTGAATCATTAAAACTGAATTACCGATGTTTATCTGGCCATTACTCTCTAATTTATCAACTTTGTGGAATGCCTCACCGAACTGGTTGTTATGTTGCATAACTGTATTGGATTAGGAAGTATAGCAGGGTTACCTCAGCTTTACTCATTTTTGTTAAGGACAAGGATTAGATGTATCTCACTTGTGATCTCTGTTACATTGGATTAGGAACTATTGCAGGGTTTGTTCTAATTTCTGAAAACATGCCATTATGCATTTTTAGATTAAAGTTGATCCTTAGGAAGTTTATGTTATAAAATTCTTGAGTAGCACTATAAAGACTAATCCCTATGTAGATCATTTGCAAACCTCTTGCATTGGGTTAGCCAAATGAGAGTTGAATCTATTACATTTGGTTACTAGTTCATTGAATGGCACTGTAAAGTGAAAGGCCCTATGTAAGAGGATCATAGTAGTTGGGATTTTGGTGACTTTAACTTGTGATTAGTCATGGAATCTAAATTGGTTTTCAGTTTAAAGATGGTGGCCTAGTACAGGTTTTCATCTCTTTCTTGACTTCTCATTTTAATCTTCTGTTTTAATGTTAATGCAGTTGTCTTCCTCATTACCGAACTCAAGTTATTTTACCTTCTTAAAAGAAGACTTTTTCACTTGGAGTCCAAGTGAATTGTTTGATCTCATTTTCGATTATACGTGAGTTGGCATGAAAACTGATTTATTTGTCCATGAGAAGAATCTCTTTATGATCAGATTTTAATGGAGACTTTACAGGTTCTTCTGTGCCATTGAACCAGACATGAGGTTGGCTTGGGCACAGCGAATTCATGATATTTTGAAACCTGGTGGAGAGCTCATTACGCTAATGTTTCCAGTAATTATCTTTGTTACTTTTTCCCTCTTCTTTTTCTTTGTTTATACTTGTTTGCATGTGAACAAGAACATTATCATATGATATTGATAAGACACTCCACATTCATGCCTTTTCTTATACTTTTTTTTTTTTTTTTCTTCTTTTGCATAAGTAGTGTTAAATAGCCATGCCCATAAAATTTTAAAGATCTTCCTATTTTTATAGTGAAGTTCAGATTAATTAAGTGAAATTTCAAAATTTAAAACATTTTTGTGTAAATAGTTTCCTAATGGCTCTGTTGAAAGTTAAAATTTTCATGTTGGCAGATCAGTGATCATGCTGGTGGACCCCCGTTCAAAGTATCAATTTCAGAGTAAAAATTTACCTTCTCATTCTCTCGCGGGGCTAGTATTGATATTACTGATGTAACTTTTGCTTAGATGCTTGTCTACCATTACAAAATCGTTTTCAAAATTACTAATTTAAAATCTTTGCAGTTATGAAGAGGTATTACATCCCATGGGCTTTAGGGCAGTATCCATTGTGGATAATGAACTGGCTATTGGACCACGCAAGGTATATGAAAACATTTTCTCCTTGTTAAGTAGAACCTGCAATGTTTTGCTTGCAAAAGCAATCATGCTAATCACACAACAATATATTCTCTAAGGCTAAGATACATGGTAAAGTAGGGGAAAATGAGGGATATGTTGGATTGAATAGACAGAAACATGAATATTATGTAATATGTATATGTGTATTTATAAGTATATATATCTGAGAGAGAGAGAGAGAGAGAGAGAGAGAGAGAGAGAAACTGTTAAATAATTTGCATAGGTATTGTTATCGCTTATTATTTGTATCCTTTTCTGTTATATAGTTTTGATTTGTTGGAAATTTGTTCTTCCTTAATTGGTTTTGACAACTTGTTACTAAACAGATGCTGTTTAATGTCTTACACTGCTAAATACTTTTATTGAAGTTGTATTTGAGGCATCTAGAGCTCAAATATGGGTCCAAATACTTTGAATGAGATACTTGTCTTAGTATATTTTGCAACTCACCAGTAAAGTAGGGTTTTCGGTCGGACTTAAAAGAGTTTACCATGTGTTTGGATGGAGGAAGATGAAGGGAGAGTGGAGTAGAGTGGAGGAGAAGATGGTTGGAATCTACTAAAAATTAAGTACATTTCATGAACCTTCCCCAGTTCCCCTCTACTCTCCCTCCATCTCCCTCGGTCCCAAACATACCCACTAGTGGAAGGTTGACCACCTTTTAAGTGTTCTCATAATTCCTTCTCCTTATTTTTTATTTTATCTTTTTGAGAAGAATGAAGAGAAAAGTTTAGAGTATAATGAATTTCCTTTTTTATTATTATCTTTTTTAGCCCTTTAAAGTTTAAAGGGCTCTAACAATTGGCTTTTTTTGTTTTTTAGCCCTTTAAAGTTTAAAGGCTCTAACAATTGGCTTTATTAGCTTTTACAGGGAAGAGAGAAGCTTGGCAGGTGGAAGAGGTCCCTAGGCCAATCCTTTCTATGATAACATAACGATGATCATCTTGTGAGAAGGGCAGCACTTGGGGACATTGAAATCCTTCATATATTAATTCTGATTATTGTTAAAGAAATAATTATTTTATGATCAATGTGGCTCTTTTAAGTTTAAAAAGAGAATTGAGAATACATGTAAACTTGAATTGATTTAATTAATTATTTATATATTCATATTGATAAGCGATTGAATAAGAATAACCCAAAAAATACAAAGATATCCATCTACTGTGGATTCAAGTATTGTAATTGAAATTGTTTAGATGTAGAGCTTTGTTTATTACTTTAAAATGGGTGACTACTTGTGGTTAATTCACCCATGCCTTATTATAAGATCTCTTAGAACCCATGATCAACGCAAAGTTACATCAATATTTAAAGATGAGTAGGAAATTGGGACATTTTATTTTGGTACCTAGAAAAGAGGTTTAGAAATATTTGGAGGGGAGAAAAAAAAATCTTTGAAGAAGGTGGCAGACTCGGCAATAAAAATTTAAAATTAGAAAATTAGATTAAAAAACACATTAAGGATATTTAAAAAACAAAAGACGGTTAGCCGGTGTGACAGAAAACCACTTTGTCTCGATGCAGTACATGACATTGCTAGTTTAGTGCAACATGTAAATCAAGGATTAAGATCATCTAGAGTTTTTAAGGAATTTTACCACATAAAATTCCCTTAATCCTAACTTTTTATTTAAAATAAATAGTTCAAAATTAATGTTAACTCATCAATCCACTCACATCCTCCTCAATTAATGCTTCAGACAAAATTTTATAAGAGGTAAAAAATTATAAGAGGTAAGAGGTAAAAAAAAAAAAAACTAAGTTTTAAAAATCGTAAGAAATCACACGGAACCAACTAAGATCTTTCTTCATAGCAAATAAAGTGGCCAAAGATTTCATCCCAAAAAAAAAAAATCAAGAAGTGGTCAAAGAATCACATAAACTACAGCAAACAAATTTCCGCAATTAAAATTTGGGCTAAAAAAATTAAAGTTTGAGGCATGGCCACAGATGAGGACTGAATCTGAGTTGAGATGTTTCCTAAAAACTCCATGTTGATACTAAATCTTTACTCTAGAAAATTTCTTTATACAATAAAACTTAACTTATGCTATTCGGTAATATAAAAGAACAATTTTTTTTATTTTTTATTTTTTAGAAATTCATAACCATTACAAATGGACATCATTTTATTTACATCAAGAGTTACTAATTTTTTCCAAAAGCAATAGTATGACTCTTTGTTATGGCAGGACCAATAAAATGCTTTCATATTCACTAATAATTCTTAAATGTGACGTTTTTATTTAATTTTGACAACTTTTACATATCCTTTTCTTATTTATATGTAATGGGTTCCATACCACAAAATGTGTGTGTGTGTGTGTTTTTTTTTCATTTCTTTATATCACTCTTTTGCAAATTTCATTAAGGAGCAGAAGCCAACAAATCCTTCTTCCAAGCATCACAAACAACGTGGGGCAAGGAAGAGATGTTACAACTTAAATCAAACCAACGGACGAAATTAAATTATATCTTTTCACCTATCCATATATAGTTAGGTAATGTATTCATTAATTAATTGATTCAAATATAAATGGCACACTTACAAAATGGCTTTTACCAAAACTAAAATTACTGGACGAAATTTCTCTATCTCCCAATCTAATCTCTTTTAGTTCCAACCAAAGGGTATTTTTAAAATTAAATCAAGTTTCCAATTCAAAAATAAATATAATTTGAAATTTTCTAACAACTCTTGCATATTTTAAGGTTTAAGATTCTATAAATTGCGGTTTCATAATAGAGTTCCAAACAACAAAATATTCCAAATAATAAAGCAGTGCAAGGACATGAGAGGATTTATTGTGACGATGATGGTATTGCTTGTTATTCAAGTTATGGTGCAAGCCAACAATTTAGAATTTTCCAATCTCTCCCCCGGTCTTCCCTCCTCTCTCACTCTATTAAAGTTTCCTCCTCCACTTATGTCCCTCTCTACACCACAATCTATTGAACATATCCCTGAGGAGGAGAGAATTGCACTTGGAACATGTCTATCGTATTGCAAAGAAAAGCTCAAGTATGATGTGGAGGCTTACATTAAGTGTATGGCAGCTTGCTTGAAGGACTTCTAGAACAATATGGAAAGGCCAGAATCAAATCATCAATAGAGATGCATGGAAGGTAAAGCAATTACTAAATAACAGGGGAACACTTAGGTCCCACCACTTCGTGTGTTTTGTAGCAAATGTTGTGTCCATATTGATAAATATGTGTTTATTGTTGTAAAAATAAAATATGTGAATTTTGGTAGAATTAGTGATATAGGACATTACACACACTCTTTACTTCTAATTATTAATATTTTTAAAGTTTATGAGTTTATGTCTTTTGCTATAAATTATAATATAAGAATGAACCAAATTTTGAGGTTATTCATTAGAAGTCTTTAAAACTCATTTTAATGCTTGTTTTTCCATTCATAAATTTTAGTGATTTGGTGAATAATAAAATGGTGAGAGAAGTCATAGTAGTCTATTAGAAGCCATGAGATTGCTTAAGGGAATTTAGCGTATCACTACTGCCTCACACGGGCTAAAGTGTTAGGAAATGAGTGAAAAATTCCACATGAATGGGGGGCCCAACCATGTATTTAATTCATGGTTTCAAAAATAAGATTGGTCAAAAAATCGGAAAATGATTGGTTATCAGTTATATAGTCCGACCAGGGTCGGGGGGTCAAACAAATGGTAGAACTAGTGATGTCATAAATAATTTATTAATAATTTTAATATTAATACTTAATAAAAATATATATAACAAATTTTAAAACATTTTATGTGAGTTTTCATATCTTATATTTAGAAAATTAAAAGTACGAACTGTAAAAAAATAAGAAAGTATAACAATTTTTTATTGAATTACAATATTAATAGTTTTTTGACATTAAAAACTATTATTATTGCATATCAAGAAGCCTAGAAAAATAAGAAAAATATTAAAAAAAATAAGTATTTGTTTTAATATGGGACTTTTACTCGTGAATAATTAAATGTAAGGAGAAAGAATGACTCATGCATTTATTAATAAAATCATTATTAATATCATTTTAACGTCTAACGGAGCTTAACGACTCACTTGTTGCGATTAGAGAGTTCTCGATTGATTTCAATCTCTAGAATTTAATAGTATTTCTGGTTTTTGTAATAAGGCAGCCAAAGTAATGGCTACTATTGCTAAGCGGCATTCAGAACCTTCAATTTGGATTGAAGAGGGTCCTGCATGTTTTCTTCTAATTGTTCTTGCTGAATTATCGTAATTTTAATTCTATCGTTTTTATTCAAAAAAAAAAATGTGGGACTTTTAGTTTTGTGGGAAAGACATCTTGAAAGTCCCAAATTGGGAAAAAAAAAAAAAAAAAAAAAAAAAAAGAGAATATGTATACCTACACTCTCAAAATTTTAAATATGAATGTATGACCTATTTCCTTTTATGGGGTACCATTCATTAAGTTCAATATTTTTTTAAAAGATGCATTAGTTTAATGTTGTTACATTTTGTGTGAGCCTAACACTTTAGTTTAATTTGGTTATCTTTTATGTAGCCAAACATAAAATAATTTTTTTTAAAAAATATTATAGCAAAAAAAAAAAAATTCAAATCTCAAAACTGGTTGAACTGGTTTGGTTTCGGTTTTTACCAATTGAACCACTAGTTTCTGATTTTCTCCGGTTTTTTAAGGAAATCGGATTGGGTTAGGCACCGTCTTGGGTTCAATCGGTCGAACCAATTGGATCGGCCTAGTTTTAATAACATGTTTTAATTAGTGGAACTCACCATTTATGTGAGAGAAGAAAGTATGTCATTATTGTACTTCGGAAATAATTATTCCCTCTAATGGGTTTAATAATATTCGACTGAAACTCTTCTCCTACAATTTGATATAAAAACAAAAAGAATTAAAATACAAATTTTTGGACCTGGTAGACAAAAATCAATTTTTCTTTCTTTTGTAAGACAAATAAATAAATAAAATAAAATTTTGGGGGAATAACAAAAAAAGAAGGAAGTTCTCCAATTCTTTTATTCGATGATCTATTTCACTTTAAAAAAAGAAAAAGCAGTAAGATGCATTAAACACTTTGTAATAAATGTTTTGAGTAATAAGAACCCTCGTGCATCTTTGTTTCAAGTTTCAACCAACATTCTTTGATTTACACGACAATGAGCAGTCTCGTTGAATATAAATTAAAAAAAAAAACTTTGAATACACGAAACACATGGGAAGGATGCAAATAGAGCAATTTGTTACTAGGATTATGTGATATTATATATATATATATATATATATATTATTATTATTATTATTATTATTATTATATTGCCCGGGTTCTCAAAAATTATTATTTACCCTAAACTGTAACCTAAGCATTTGGAATGAAGTCGATGATGCTTGTTTACCTCAAAAAGACATTAAGCTTGAAAAAAAATCATGAATTTACTTAAAAACCTTCAGTTAAGCCAGGTTTGACTAATGTTGAACAAATTTGTCCAAAATTTCTCTAACAATCAATCATTTGATTTACAACAAATCCCACAAGTATCTTTGGCATTCAATGTCTTGGTTTGATCTTCAATAAAATGAAAAGTGTTTAAATACAACATGTCACATTAATGAATAATAATGCATTACATTACTTTTTATTTTATTTTATAATAAGATAGTTGGGGAAGGGAGATTTGAACTCTAGAAGTCTTTGTTGGAAACACCAGGAGGTGAGACTTGAACTACAAGTCTCTTGGCAGCATTACAATATATATAAATGTAGAATCTAATTGTGATTCTACAAATTATTTTGAACATATTATTATTTCTTGTCAAAGTTTTACAGTATTGATTGCAATTAGCTGAATCAAATGTACATTTCTCTCTTAATTTTTTTTTTCAAATATTTGAGGATCAAAATTTTGATCCAACACCATCAGCTTTTTTTTTTCTTTTTCTAGCAATTCATCTTTGATATCACTCCCTTATTCATAATAGAAATTTTATCTTTACAATTAAAACAATTTATGCTATTTGGTAATTAAAATAATAATATCAAAGTGTAAAAATTCATAACTTTAACGGGACAGGGTTTTCTTTCTCAAGAGTTACCTTTGTCAAAAGCAATAGTATGGACTATTTGTTATGGAAAGACCAATAAAATGCTTTAATATTCATTCATAAGATTTTGTTTATTGTTGTATCTAACTTTGCCAACTCTTATGTATCATTTTCTTATTTCTATACAATGGGTTCCATATCACAAAATGTGTGTTTGTTTGTTTTTATTTTTATTTATTTTTATGTCTTTTTCAATGAACATGCTTTTCACATAAGATGCGTATATCAAACCAATGGACAAAATTACATTATATATTTTTGCCTATTCATAGTTAGATCATGTCGTCATTAATTAGTTCAAATATAAATGGCACACTTACTATAGACTTTTACCAAAACCTAAATTATAGGACGAAATTTATTTTTCCCCCCATCTAATTTCTTTTAGATCCAACTGTAGGGTGTTTTTAAAATTAAATCAAGTTTCCAATTAAAATAATTATAATTTCACATTTTCTAACAACTCTTGCATCATTAAGGTTTTAGACTCTATATAAATTATGGTTTCGTTATAGAATTCCAAACACCAAAATATTTCTGAAAGAGAGAGCTAGCATTGCAATAGTTAAAAAAGCCATAGGGTGTCTTTAGAACTCATTCTAATTCTTGTTTTTTCAGAAAATTCTAAAAAGTAATAACTCAATTTTAACTTTTTGCATTATATGTCTATATGTTACCCAACAAATAAAGTCAAAAACCAAAGTGTAAAATATAAGCCCCGAACAATATCATCAAATATAAACCAAGGAAAAAAGAAGAAAAGAACAAAAATAATAAAGATTTTTCTTTTTTCTTTTATCAGTTCCCCCCAAAGAAACTCACTAGATCCACTAGACCTTCGCTTCTAACTCTTTATATTGGTGATGAAAATATTAGAAATTCTACTTTTCACTGGTAGAAAATTTCCATTCAATAGATAATCCAATTAAACCAATGATTTAAGACATAAATCCCAGTATTTTATCAAAAAAAAAAAAGACATAAATCCCAGTAATCTCCGTTGTCCTCAAACGTTGCGATTCATTGTCGGATGGAGAAAAAAGATGAAACCCAAAAGAGTGTTACTGTTGTGGAGTGTACCACAAGATCAAACAATTCCCGTGTTGATAAGCTTCAACAACTCGTACACAGGGACTCTACTGGTACCCCCATTTTTATTTTTATTTTTAAATCTTTGGGTGTTTTAGATGGTTTTGTCAAATGCGATTGTCAATTTTGTTTAAAAGATGCGATTTTGTTTTTTTTTTTTTTTTTGCTAAAATATTTTCTGTTGGGTTTTGATTCTTTCTTGTAAAAACTTTATTTGTTATGTCTTATGTATTTCTAATGTAAATTGTAATGGGTCCGAATAATGGAATAGGATCCTCTCTATTTGAAATGAAATAAAGAGAGTCTATTTCATGATTTAGATTAAATATTAGATGTAATATTACACATTCTGGCATGATTTAGATCAATGAACACTGTTAGATTCATGAGATAAAATCTGAATCATAAAATAGACAAATAGAGAGATTTTCAAATGAAAAACAACCTATTCCCCTAAGAACATGCAAATTACTTGGATGAGTAATAAGTTTATATTTTTATCTGTTGTAAATGTCAAATATCACCCCGAGTACAAAAGCTATCATAAATGTTATGTAATAAAAGTCTTATATGGGTAGCAATATATATATATATATGTGTGTGTGTGTGTGTATATAGAGGATAAAGTTTACCTCCAACCCAGTTTGGAGAAATCCTCCTTCAACCCACTTGTAGCAAGTAAATAGATCATCCACATGTATATTTTTAAAAGTCACAAGACTCATTAAAATTGTCATGTGATTAAAAGTACACGTGAATGGATCTATCTACAAATTAATTTGACATCTTATTATTTCTTGTAAAATTTTCCTTTACAGTATTGTTATTGTTGTAATTATTAGTCAAATGTAAATTTGTATCTTAATTTTTTCAACGAATATATTTTTTCCCATCTTTAAGGATGAGTATTTTGATCTATCATAATGATACAATTAGATTTTGTTTTTCCAGCTATTCATTGTTGATTCCACATCTTTACTCATTGATAACAACAGAAAATTTCTCTTTTTAATAAAACTTAATTTATGTTACTCGGTAATATAAAATATCAAATAATTATTTTAGAAATTCATAACCATCACCACAGGACATGATTTTATTTACCTAAAGAGTTACTAAATTTTTTCAAAACCAATAGGATGACTCTTTGTTATGGCAGAAGCCGCAAAACCAATTAAATGCTTTCATATTAATTAATAACTAGCAATGTGGCGTTTTTATTTTTTATTTAATTAAAATTCTTAAATGTTACTAAACTTTATTTAGCACAAAATGATGTTTTTTTTTTAACCCTATGCACAAAACTCTTTGTTACCCTTTCTCATATCACTTTTTTTCAAACATGCTTTCACATATGACCCTTATATCAAACCAACGAACAATCTTTTCATCTATTTATACTTAGGTCATGTCTTCTGTAAGTGGGATTTTTGTAATTGATAAAGGAAAGACTAATTAATGCTGATGAACCTTACTCCGCGGGTTGTATACGAGTCCATAGGTTAAACCCGAGTTGATCCGAACAGAAATGAGAATATCCAAACAACTTGATGTGCTTCAACCCTGTGTAATAAACAATGACAAAATTCCTCAGATGGATTTGGTCAACCCCGTGGGGGCCAACCTATTAACCTCCGATGATTTTGTTAGTAATCCCATAATAAGAAAACTCTTAGTCTCAAGAAAAATATTACTTAGTGTATTTCTCTCCAATTCTTGATTATAATTCGAAGAACCCCTTTTACATTGTTCTTTTCTTTATTTATACCCTTTTCTATTTTCAAAGATATTTTCCTTTCTTTCCCTTATCCTCCTCTTCCTTCTTTTTCTGAGTGCCATTAATACTTCCCATTTACAGCTCATTTGCCTCGTTTATCCTCCATTTAACTTGTAATGATCCTGACACTAATTTGATATTTTGTTTACATTTATTACTTCTGATACTAACTTGATATTTTATTAGCATTAATTGCGATATTATGGGATAACCCTACGTGTCCTGTCATTAATTCAGATTTTCCACGATGGGTAAAAATGAAACCGAACAACCTGTTCAGTATAAGTCTGTTCGGCCATAAACCGAACAGATGACGTCAACTCCTCTCATTATTTTTGCCGAATAAAATTCTACCCCTCCATCTTCATTGATCGGTTAAAATTGTAAATGTCACACTTACAAAAAGACCTTTACCAAAACCAAAATTACTGGACGAAATTTCTCTATCTCCAAATCTAATCTCTTTGAGATCTAACCATAAGTTGTTTTATAAATCAAGTTTCCAATTAAAATAACTTTAATTTCAAATATTCTAAAAATTCTTGCGTCATTAAGGTTTTAGATTCTATAAATTGTGGTTTCATAACAAATTTCCAAACAACAAAATATTCCAAGGTGATAAAGCAGTGGAAGGACATGAGAGGATTTATTGTGATGATGATGGTGTGGCTTGTTGTTCAAGTTATGGTGCAAACCAACAATTTAGACTTTTCAAATCTACATCCCCGTCTTCCCTCATCTCTTGCTTCATTTTCCCTTCCTCCTCCACTTATGTCCCTCTCTACACAGCAAGATAGCAAATATCGCCCTACCGAGGAGACACCTATAATTGAAAATTGCCTATCACAATGCGATAAAGAAATATTCAAACTTAGTGTGGCCATGTTCATTCATTGTATGAAAACTTGCTTCGAGGAGCACGGCTACCCATAAAATGGTATAGGCCATAATCAAACTATCACTAGAAATGCATGGTAGGTCAATTATGGTATAAAGCCACCTGTCTCTTTCTCTCTAAATCCATATAATCTAAATTAATTTGATATCTCTAATTATGTTCATAAATATTTAATCATTAAGTTTCTTGAGCAATTAATAAATAACATATTGGACATTACACACACTTTTTTTTCTAATTTTTTTTTATTTTTTTATTATTTTTTTTTACTGTGGGCCAACTTCGTAGATACACACACCTCAACTAATTTCAAGGCACAACACGAACACTCTACTAGCTCAAGCCACGTGTACACACTCTACTAACGTGTACCATAATAGACACACGGTTTGACCTTGGGTAGATGATCCTTTGGAGATTTGAACTAGTAACCATTGGAGAGCACACCTAAGACCGAACTAATTGAGTTACCCCTCAGGATTCTACTTATATTTTTTTATTATTTTGAATGTTTATGTATTTTGAGTTTTTCATTAGAAGTCTTTAGAACTCGGTTTAAAGCTTGTTTTTCCATTCATAAATTTTTGTAAGTTGGTGAGTAATAAGATGGAAAAGAAAAAAGTCATAGTAGTCAATTTTCATGAGATTGGTCAAGGGAATTGAGGGTATCACAGTTGCATCACGCGGGCTAAAGTGCTGGGCAATGAGTGAAAAATTTCACTTGAATGATGAGTCCCATCATATATTTAATTTGTGGGATCCATAATTCATGTAAGATAAGGAAGTACATCACTATTGTACTTTGGGAATAATTACTCTCTTTAATGGTTTAATAATATTTTATTGAAACTCTTCTTCTGCGATTTGATATAAAATAAAATAAAAATTAGAATACAAATTTTTGGACCATGGTAGACAAAAATCAAAATTTCTTTCTTTGGTAAGACAAATAATTTTTGTATCTGGGAGAATAATAAAAAATGAAGGAAGTTCCCCAATAATACACTTTTATTCCAAGATCTTATTCCCTTTAAAAGCGTTTTGCGTTTTGACTTTTACTTGTTGGGTGGTGCTTGTTAAATAATTTGAAAATAAATCCATCCGAATAAGATAGTTTATTTTATATCTTAACATTTGCATTATTTATTTTTAAATAATAATTTATTTATGATGTCAATATCAATTAACAGTGCCTCACTTACATTAAAGTTTCTTTATAATTGTTCTTATATTGTAATATGCAGATGAAGTGGAAGACTATATGGCTACCCGCGACGACAATGAGAGGAAGAATTTTTAGTTATATGCCCAGCCCCCAATCCCCCATTCACACTAAAAATGTTCGCTTTTATTTATTTATTTTTTTTTATTTTATTTTTTTTCCACACAGTTCACAGACCACAGTGGACTGGGTCACTGATCCAAGGATTATTGCCTTAAAAGCTAATTTATTTATTTTTTTAATGTAGTAGTAGTAACAAAAACAAACAAAAAAAAAAAAAAAAGAGGTTGATTTTGGGGGGTTGAACAAGCCCAGGGGCTTGCTGGGCTTACCCCAGCACCGGCCCTGACTCTAAGAATGATGATTTCATTCCTAAAGCAATCCGCAATTCCTATATATATAATGAGTCTTGTAAGATTTTTACCTCAAAAGTTCTTCAATTTGTCTCTTCTTGAAGTACTCTGAAAATCTTACCGTCAAAAAGAGTCTGTACGTATTCAATAAAACTTATAACAATATTTATACTCTAAGAACTATTAGGGTTACAGTCTTTTTTTTCTTCCAAAAACTTCCTAACTTAATGAACTATTTCTATTTTACCCCACAATTAAAATTTATTAGGTTACCCACCTAAACAAAAAAAAAATTTGGAGACCGGTTATTACATAATGCATTTGCAATAAAAGTGTATTAGAAAATGTAACCCTTTAGGCTTTTGTCCCGTGGATGTAGACCACTAGGCCAAACCACATAAACTCTCATGTCTTTTCTCTTTTAAGTTTTCTCTAATCACTTTCTTTTGAATTTCTACTTGTATTAGAGCCAAACCCTTAGGGTGTTGGGTCAATCTCCTCCTTTTGTTTTTTGTTCACATGTTTGGTTGTCACGCCACATGTAATGGAGTGTGTTGAGAATATCAAATGTCTCACATCGCCATGATTTGCCTAGGTTATTCAGCTAATAAATCATGGACATCCCTCCTCTCTCAAGACGTCTTTCGAAAGTGGCTTAGACCCCTTCATCCTTAACAAAGGCCAATAACAAATTGCTCAAATATGGTAGAGTTTTCATTTTTTGTTTCCTTGGGAGAAACAATCACACCTGTGGCTATGATGGTATAATTCAGCTTTACTCAATTTTGCTAGGTCATGGATTAGATTTATCTCAGTGATGATCTCTGTTAAATTGGATTAGGAACTATAGCAGGGTTGTTCTGATATCTGAAAACTTTCCATCATTCATTTTTTATGTTATAGAATACTTGAGTAGCACAAGCCAAATGAGAGTTGAATTTAAATTGTACTTAAGAAATAAGGTTTTTAAAAAGTTGTAGACAAATAAACTAAAATTCTAAAACTAAAAAGTAAAAAGTTGATCCAAACTCATACAATATATACAACTTTAATGATAAAATATATGACGTTTTAGGTTTTAAAAAAATATATATATAGTAGTAAAAGACTACTTAAAGTTAGTAGTTTTATCATATACTAAAAATATTTTTATTTAAAAATTGCTTGTTAATTAAGTTGAGGAATAATGTCAATAAAAAAAATTAAGGCTTAAAATTTTATAATCAAAGCTTGGTGAACATAGAATATGGGGTTAGGTCAAAATCAGAAATTTAAGGGATTAAAAGGGATTACTATTCCTACTATCTATACCTCATATTAGTGGTAGGTGTGATTGTGAATGATGATGTGACTTGTAAGGCAAGCAAAGCAAACAAACCGGAAAGAAACGTTCCTGTCCGTAAGCTCTCTCCCCTTTACTCCCCGCTCTTCCATGCAACGTGCTCTCCTTTCCTCCCCTTTTCTCTCCGAAACAAACGTTCCTTTGACTGTCTGTCCTCTCTCTCTTCTGGTTTTGTTTGCACCTTTCAAACTTTCTC
>OU015765.1:16970965-16975965 GCA_907173295.1 Fagus sylvatica
TTTTTACAATTTCTAATACTATTTAACTGCATATAAAATTTAGTTTGACTTGATTTTTTTTATTTTTATACAATTGGATATATTCGAAGTATTTTTGCTTGGTTAAGTTGTAGTCCTCTATTTTTGCAACCAAAAATGCTTTTTTTTTTTTTTTTTACAATTTTCTGATACTATCTAACTGCATATAAAATATAGTTTGACTTGATCATTTTATTTTTATACAATTGGATATGCTAAATAACTTGACAACTATCTGTTTAATATATTTTTTGGGGTAAGTGTTAAGTATAAATTATTTTCCAACACTCATATTAGAATTGATGAGGCAACATTCAAATTATTTGAGATTTAGGACATCAATGGACTATCATTTAGAGATAACCAAAAGAGGCAATTGTGTTGATTTTTTTTTTTTTTTTAGGGGTAGAGGGAATAACATCTTAACATTTTTTTTTCTATGTGTTAAATTTTCCTAAGAGATACGTGTTAGACTTAAGATGACATTGTCATTTTTATCTCGTGGACCAATTTGTTATATGATGGACTTCTAAGGTCACAGATATTGTTTATGTGATTATTAATAAGTGATAAATTGCCCAAAAAAAGATGAAAAGAGAAACAAAAGAAAGTCAAAAAAGGTAAAGATGGGATAATTAAATATGTGACAAATTGTATTATTTATTTGTACTATCAAAGTGTTGTAAGTTAAACAAAAATGAGAAACCTCTAAACATTTAGAATCCTTATATGGAACAATTGAGGTTTACCAAAGTGATTGAAATTCATAAACGATGTGAAGTGAGTTTTTTTTTTTTTGCTAAGTGAATACAACCCCGGGATATAAACCCCAATTGAAAGGAATCGATGCAACTAGGCTAGAAAGTTATTGGTAGTTATTTTTATAAACTTAGTATAATACATTTGATGAAATATAATAAAAATCAGTATAATACATTTGATGAGATATAATAAAAATGATCATTTCTATTTTTAAGTGTAAAGAAAAATTATTTATATTTTCTATTTTACACTTTTTTTTTATTGTTCTTATTTTTTCTTTTTTCTTAGTTAAGTTGCTTTGTTTAAAATATATTTTTAGAAAAATAATGAAAAAGAGCTGTGCATTGCACGAGTTATAATCTAATATCACTTAAATTACAAAGCTCTTGTTACATAATCAATGACTTCAACAATGCAAGTATGTATCAAATTATTTCCATGCAAAAAGGAGTGGGGAAATACACTTCGGGCCAGAGAAATGAAAAGAAAAGAAACAAAAACGAAAAACTTGTTCAAGCATGTTGTACGCATATGATCGATCATGAAGAAAGAAACTTCTTTTTTTTTATTTTATTTTTATTTTTTATTTTTATGAATTGAATATGAAAAAAGAAACTAGTAACTTATTATACTAGACTACTAGAGACGAAAGGAAACAAAAACGAAAATCTTGTTAAGAAACTAGTAACTATCATACTTCTTCAACTAGTCTGTTTACTTTTACGGTTTTTTCTTTTTGGAGGGAGAGCAAAAAATAGATTACTTCCCGTATATATGTACCTAACAATTTGTGTGGATATTTTGCATTACTACTATAAGCAATAAATTTGTGTTACATACATTAAGGTTCTGTTTGTTTCAACGTAAAATGTTTTTTAGAAAATGACTCATTTTCCAAAATATATTTTCTGGAAAACTAATTCATTTTCCTGTGTTTGATAACAACCTTGAAAATAAGGTGAAAAATGTTTTCTAGTGTTTGGTACGCAATAATAAAGTGAAGAAAGTATAGTAGCGGTGTGGAATATTGCAGCTCCTGTATTTATTACAGGGCAGCAATAATTCAAGTCGAAAATAATTGCATGGATCGGAGACAAAAAACACGTGGGCTGGAGCAAGTAACAACATCAAGAAAGATTCTGCATGTCGACCAACATCAAAGGAAATTAAACTGGTTTTTCTGGTTACAAAAGGAGAAGATAAAGGGAACTTTTGTTTAAAAAGCAACCAATATGAAGGGACTCAGTCTGTACAGGTACCATGGCACATACATTCTCATTCATACACACATGAAAATATTTCCTTTCGTAATAAGCAAAAGGCTAGCCATGACTCCAAAGAAACCCGTTAATAAAAGGGGCGGCCTCGCTATTGAAACCACAACCCCTCTAATTATATAAAAAACGTGTTCAAAAGAATTAAAACAGTATCATCCTAAAATATGGGATTTTGCGATTCAAATAAAAAGACAATGAGCTCGCTAAAATAAATTGATAAAACGATGTGCTTATAACAACCCTCTAATAATTTCATGTCACTTAAAAAACGTGTTCAGTGTCACAGAATTAAAAAGTATCATCCTCGAATATGCACACAAAAGGAGCTTTATGATGTAGATTCTTTATCAAATAAATAAGACAATGAGCCAATAACCATAAAATAAATAGATAAAAATGTGCTTATAATGTACAATGCTTTTCATGTCACTTAAAACCAAGTATAGTGTCACATCCAAGGAATACTGAGTAGTCAAAACCTATGTGTTTATTCTCCAAAAAGGCTAATTAAGGTATAGAGACTCTTTATAATTACTTATATAATTCAGTTCGACCATTAACATTCGACCTGTGGAGAACTTAGTACATACTTGCACAATACACACTTAATCAATCAAATCAACATAATCTTGAGTATCACATAAAGACAACCAAGTTCATGTATTAATTCTTGAATATTAGTGATATACAAATAACAAATATAATATATGTTATCGGTAATATAGAAGCTTGCTAAATTTATCATATCAATATATGTTATTGCTTGCGTATTCCACCATTTATTTTGAGTCTCCAACAATTATTCCAATAATATATCCGATTTGACCTATGGACAAATACGAAGTATACGTTTTATGTTGCTTGTTTGAGTATAATAAGCAGCAATGAGATTCTCCAATATCATACTCTAAAATAGCTAAGATTTCTAGAAGAATATGTCATTCGTTTGATGAGAAATAAAAAGAAATATCTAAAATTTGGGTTACTAAAGCTAAAGTAGCTACTCTCGAAGTAACATAAAGAATAAGCAATGACCTAGACAATGAGGAGTGGGAGAGTCAGAGTTCGAGTTCCAACTTTTTTCTCTCATTCAAAATCGTGCATGAGACTTTCATCTCACACAACTCCTCTCTTATGAAAGAAAGAAGGACTTATCTTCTTTTCGTTTTTTCTTATTACCTTTCTCGCGTATGTATAAGATCAAATCCATTTGATTTCTAAAAAGGATTACTAATCCTTAACTTTTCGAGGAATCTATTCTTTGTGGTTGTATAGAATGACCGATTTTTCTTAATCTTTTTTTTTACCTTTGTTCCGTAAGAGCAGCTCAAAAAGATTGAGAAATAGAACCATTTGATTTAATTTGTTCTCAATAGTTATGAAATGATCATCTTAGGGTGATCTTTACCCACAAATTTTTTTTTTTTGAAACATCAACTATTAACCAACACACTGAAAAGGTTTTTATTTTTTTTTTTAAATGTGGGACCCATCAAAATAAGCTAACTCCTCTCCCCAACCCCGCCAAAAAAAAAAAATTACTTGGCTTTTGTTTGACTTGTCAAACGCACATTTTACACCTTTGATTTGCAATGCCATATAGGCATTCCGACTAATGCAATTTGATTTCTTTTGCTATGATTTTCTAGGGAAAAAGTAATGCATCATGTAATAAGAAATTAATACTGTTTCTTCTTATGTAATAGTAGGTTCTACATGTAAGATTTTCTAATCAGGCTCATTAATCATTTGCATGTGTTGCGAGATCGGGTGGGCGGGTTGTGAAGGACTACTACATATGCTAACGTTTGATCAAATCAAAGTGAAGCTACGGCCTACGAGGGCAATTAGTTTAAAGAATTTCGTGCTAGAATGGAGGTTTTGGTGACAAATGAGTCCATGTGTGCGGTGTGCCCTTCACATTTGTAAAATTCTTTAGATTTTGACATTACAACTATTTTTCGTGTTTTGATCCGGAGTAAGAGGCTATGTGAAATAGATTCAAAGTTTGAAGGGAATTGCTTCAATTCTAATGTTAGGAGAGACATCATGTTCATCACAAACTAGCTACCCCAATTTTAAAGAGTAAATTTAAGATATGTAATTTCTTTTTAAGATCTGTAATTTCTTTGAAACTAGTACACTACCCCAATTTGAATCAGCAAAGAGTAAATTGGATTTTAAAAGATATCACTTGGAAGAACGCTATAAACAAATTTCTTTAAATAACTGACTAAAATCAAGTACACTTTTTTTCAATAACAAATCAAACTGAACCTTCAGCAAAGGACGTTTACTTGATTAAAAGAAATTTTCAAATCACTTGGAAGAACGCTATAAACAATTTAAAATAAATAATTGAGTGACTAAAACCAAACCATTTTTTCAAAACAATCAAACCTTCTCCATTTATTTTTATACTGGACAAAAACAAGTAATAACGTTAATTTAATTTGTTTAAATCTAAAGCAATATATATCAGTTATACCCTCCAAAAGACTAGTCAATCTACATAATTTATGTAGTTCAGATAACCTTAGTAATCATCCGATCTAGGATGCAATACATACCCTTTTGAGACAACCTCATCCTCATCTATTCCTGCCGTTACAGGCTTACAGCTTAACCTTATCAGGAAAACTCAAATATCAAATGTAACTAATCTATAATCTGTAATCCCTACATCTTGGATGTATATATATACAAGCAGAGGCTCCTGCAATATTCACAAGACGCAAAATAAAATCACAACACTCATTGTAGAGTTATTAATCACTTTATGTTACCAAAGCATATGACCACCCAAACACTCATTCGGTCATACTTCGTTCTCAATACCTATATGCAAAGACGTTATAGGGAACTGCATTCCAACCAAGCTTCTAACATTCTTTATATAAAAAAAATCCTGTTAAAGATCAATCACCGCCTCTCTCTCTCTCT
>OU015765.1:16980965-17020937 GCA_907173295.1 Fagus sylvatica
TCTCTAGTCTCTACAAGATACAAGTACCACTATCTAGAGACTTCCACACACAAGAAGAATGTCCTAGAAGCTTGGAGAAGAGTTGATTTTGCCATGCCATTATGCAAGAATGTCCTAGAAGCTCTCAAGCTAGTATAAATAGGGAGCAATGGATCCCATTTTGTATCGTAGAGTGAAGTAGTGAAGTACTAATCAAGGAGTGAAAGTCCTATATGTAGTGTTAGTCTTGAGTGATTGAGGAGTGAAAGTCTTATATGTAGTTTTAGTCTTGAGTGTTGAGTGTTTGTGAAAGTTGAGAGCTTTCTTTGTAATATTTTCAGTTTAATAAAGTCTTTTGTTGTGTCTCCAATTTTAAGTGAATTTCTTCTTTGAGAGATAGAAAAATTTAGAGTTGTATATTCTAAATTTTTCTCAACAATTAAAAATTTCCTCCAACCTGTAATTTCCTTCAACCACCGTGAGTATAAATACAGTATTTAAAAAGTCACAAACTATAAAATTAATTCATCAGTGAGGTATTACACAAGACTCTTAATTTCTGCGTTTTCCTTTACAGTATTGATTGTTATTGATTGTAATTATTAGTCAAATGTAAATTTGTATCTTAATTTTTTCAACGAATATATTTTTTCCCATCTTTAAGGATGAGTATTTTGATCTATCATAATGATACAATTAGATTTTGTTTTTCCAGCTATTCATTGTTGATTCCACATCTTTACTCATTGATAACAACAGAAAATTTCTCTTTTTAATAAAACTTAATTTATGTTACTCGGTAATATAAAATATCAAATAATTATTTTAGAAATTCATAACCATCACCACAGGACATGATTTTATTTACCTAAAGAGTTACTAAATTTTTTCAAAACCAATAGGATGACTCTTTGTTATGGCAGAAGCCGCAAAACCAATTAAATGCTTTCATATTAATTAATAATTCTTAAATGTGGCGTTTTTATTTAACTTTGACAACCTTTACTTAGCACAAAATATGTTTTTTTTTTTACCCTTTCTCATATCACTTTTTTTCAAACATGCTTTCACATATGACCCTTATTTCAAACCAACGAACAATCTTTTCATCTAAACCGAACAATTCATACTTAGGTCATGAATTCTACCCCTCCATCTTCATTGATCGGTTAAAATGTAAATGTCACACTTACAAAACGACCTTTACCAAAACCAAAATTACTGGACGAAATTTCTCTATCTCTCAATCTAATCTCTTTGAGATCCAACCATAAGTTGTTTTATAAATCAAGTTTCCAATTAAAATAACTTTAATTTCAAATATTCTAAAAATTCTTGCGTCATTAAGGTTTTAGATTCTATAAATTGTGGTTTCATAACAAATTTCCAAACAACAAAATATTCCAAGGTGATAAAGCAGTGGAAGGACATGAGAGGATTTATTGTGATGATGATGGTGTGGCTTGTTGTTCAAGTTATGGTGCAAACCAACAATTTAGACTTTTCAAATCTACATCCCCGTCTTCCCTCATCTCTTGCTTCATTTTCCCTTCCTCCTCCACTTATGTCCCTCTCTACACAGCAAGATAGCAAATATCGCCCTACCGAGGAGACACCTATAATTGAAAATTGCCTATCACAATGCGATAAAGAAATATTCAAACTTAGTGTGGCCATGTTCATTCATTGTATGAAAACTTGCTTCGAGGAGCACGGCTACCCATAAAATGGTATAGGCCATAATCAAACTATCACTAGAAATGCATGGTAGGTCAATTATGGTATAAAGCCACCTGTCTCTTTCTCTCTAAATCCATATAATCTAAATTAATTTGATATCTCTAATTATGTTCATAAATATTTAATCTTTAAGTTTCTTGAGCAATTTCTAAATAACATATTGGACAGTACACACACTCTTTTTTTCTAATTTTTATTTACTTATTTTTTTTATTTTTTTTATTACCTTGGATGTCTGGGCCAACGTTTCATAGATACACACACCTCAACTAATTTCAAGGCGACACGAACACTCTACTAGTCACGTGTACCATAATAGACACACGGTTTGACCTTGGGTAGATGATCCTTTGGAGATTTGAACTAGTAACCATTGGAGAGCACACCTAAGACCGAACTAATTGAGTTACCCCTCAGGATTCTACTTATATTTTTTTATTATTTTGAATGTTTATGTATTTTGAGTTTTTCATTAGAAGTCTTTAGAACTCGGTTTAAAGCTTGTTTTTCCATTCATAAATTTTTGTAAGTTGGTGAGTAATAAGATGGAAAAGAAAAAAGTCATAGTAGTCAATTTTCATGAGATTGGTCAAGGGAATTGAGGGTATCACAGTTGCATCACGCGGGCTAAAGTGCTGGGCAATGAGTGAAAAATTTCACTTGAATGATGAGTCCCATCATATATTTAATTTGTGGGATCCATAATTCATGTAAGATAAGGAAGTACATCACTATTGTACTTTGGGAATAATTACTCTCTTTAATGGTTTAATAATATTTTATTGAAACTCTTCTTCTGCGATTTGATATAAAATAAAATAAAAATTAGAATACAAATTTTTGGACCATGGTAGACAAAAATCAAAATTTCTTTCTTTGGTAAGACAAATAATTTTTGTATCTGGGAGAATAATAAAAAATGAAGGAAGTTCCCCAATAATACACTTTTATTCCAAGATCTTATTCCCTTTAAAAGCGTTTTGACTTTTACTTGTTGGGTGGTGCTTGTTAAATAATTTGAAAATAAATCCATCCGAATAGGATAGTTTATTTTATATCTTAACTTGCATTTTTATTTTTTAATAAATATTTAGATGTCAATATCAATTAACAGTGCCTCACTTACATTAAAGTTTCTTTATAATTGTTCTTATATTGTAATATGCAGATGAAGTGGAAGACTATATGGCTACCCGCGACGACAATGAGAGGAAGAATTTTTAGTTATATGCCCAGCCCCCAATCCCCCATTCACACTAAAAATGTTCGCTTTTATTTATTTATTTTTTTATTTTATTTTTTTTCCACAGGTTCACAGACCACAGTGGTCCACTGGGTCACTGATCCAAGGATTATTGCCTTAAAAGCTAATTTATTTATTTTTTTAATGTGTAGTAGTAACAAACAAACAAAAAAAAAAAAAAAAAAAGAGGTTGATTTTGGGGGGTTGAACAAGCCCAGGGGCTTGCTGGGCTTACCCCAGCACCGGCCCTGACTCTAAGAATGATGATTTCATTCCTAAAGCAATCCGCAATTCCTATATATATAATGAGTCTTGTAAGATTTTTACCTCAAAAGTTCTTCAATTTGTCTCTTCTTGAAGTCCTCTGAAAATCTTACCGTCAAAAAGAGTCTGTACGTATTCAATAAAACTTATAACAATATTTATACTCTAAGAACTATTAGGGTTACAGTCTTTTTTTTTTCTTCCAAAAACTTCCTAACTTAATGAACTATTTCTATTTTACCCCACAATTAAAATTTATTAGGTTACCCACCTAAACAAAAAAAAAAAATTTTTGGAGACCAGGTATTACATAATGCATTTTCAATAAAAGTGTATTAGAAAATGTAACCCTTTAGGCTTTTGTCCCGTGGATGTAGACCACTAGGCCAAACCACATAAACTCTCATGTCTTTTCTCTTTTAAGTTTTCTCTAATCACTTTCTTTTGAATTTCTACTTGTATTAGAGCCAAACCCTTAGGGTGTTGGGTCAATCTCCTCCTTTTGTTTTTTGTTCACATGTTTGGTTGTCACGCCACATATAATGGAGTGTGTTGAGAATATCAAATGTCTCACATCGCCATGATTTGCCTAGGTTATTCAGCTAATAAATCATGGACATCCCTCCTCTCTCAAGACGTCTTTCGAAAGTGGCTTAGACCCCTTCATCCTTAACAAAGGCCAATAACAAATTGCTCAAATATGGTAGAGTTTTCATTTTTTGTTTCCTTGGGAGAAACAATCACACCTGTGGCTATGATGGTATAATTCAGCTTTACTCAATTTTGCTAAGGTCATGGATTAGATTTATCTCAGTGATGATCTCTGTTAAATTGGATTAGGAACTATAGCAGGGTTGTTCTGATATCTGAAAACTTTCCATCATTCATTTTTTATGTTATAGAATACTTGAGTAGCACAAGCCAAATGAGAGTTGAATTTAAATTGTACTTAAGAAATAAGGTTTTTAAAAAGTTGTAGACAAATAAACTAAAATTCTAAAACTAAAAAGTAAAAAGTTGATCCAAACTCATACAATATATACAACTTTAATGATAAAATATATGACGTTTTAGGTTTTAAAAAAATATATATATAGTAGTAAAAGACTACTTAAAGTTAGTAGTTTTATCATATACTAAAAATATTTTTATTTAAAAATTGCTTGTTAATTAAGTTGAGGAATAATGTCAATAAAAAAAATTAAGGCTTAAAATTTTATAATCAAAGCTTGGTGAACATAGAATATGGGGTTAGGTCAAAATCAGAAATTTAAGGGATTAAAAGGGATTACTATTCCTACTATCTATACCTCATATTAGTGGTAGGTGTGATTGTGAATGATGATGTGACTTGTAAGGCAAGCAAAGCAAACAAACCGGAAAGAAACGTTCCTGTCCGTAAGCTCTCCCCTTACTCCCCGCTCTTCCATGCAACGTGCTCTCCTTTCCTCCCCTTTTCTCTCCGAAACAAACGTTTCCTTTTGACTCTGTCTCTCCCTCTCTCTCTTCTGGTTTTGTTTGCACCTTTCAAACTTTCTCATTCTTTCCCATTTTCTTTCTTTCTTTCTTTCTGGGCTGAATTCAAGCTTGTTTAATGGATGACAACAGAATTGAAGATGATGACAAAGATGCCTTGTCTGGACTAAGCCCCGTCCCTCCTCAACTCAAAATCCATTCCCACAGCCAACAACTCCGTGCAAATTCTGGCCAGAAACGCCACACCCATCTCCGTAACCACAGTTTGGAAGAGGTGCAAGTACCCAATAACTTAGAAGACAACCAGCACCAATACTCTGACTCTTCGGACGATGATTTCTTTCCTTACTCCTCCACCACCACCACCACCACCCCCAACACTGTTGCTGCTGCTGGCTTTGGTAATGACTATCTCTCGCAGAGGCTCGACCGTGGCCTCTGCATGGATGATAGTGCTGATGATTCCAAGCAATGCCAATCATTGCCTGAATTCATCGGGGGTGGCGGCACGAATGGAGTCTTCAAGGTTCCGGTTCGTGCGCCGATTCATCCTGGTCGCCCGCCTTGCCTCGAGCTGAGGCCTCACCCTTTGAGGGAAACCCAGGTGGGAAAATTCTTAAGGAACATTGCATGCACGGAAAAACAGTTATGGGCAGGCGAAGAGTGTGGTATCAGGGTGTGGGATTTCAGCCATGCCTATGATCCTGGCTGTGGGCTTGGTGGGTTTGGTGGGAGGGTTAGAAGGGGTGATGAGGATGCTGCACCATTCCATGAATCTGTGAACACGTCTCCAACAATGTGTTTGATAGTTGATAGTGGGAATAGGTTGATTTGGTCTGGGCATAAGGATGGGAAGATTAGGTCATGGAAGATGGATCAGCCTTTGGATGATAATCCATTCAAGGAAGGTCTTTCATGGCAGGCTCATCGTGGTCCTGTTCTTTCAATGGTTCTTACATCTCATGGTAAGCCCTCTCTTTTATTTTATTTTTGTTAAAGAGTAAACCTTAGGTATAGTTTTATAATTTAGATTTTCCAATTAAATTCAATCATGTGATTATATTAATCAAGTTAAATTTAATTGTAGTTGAAAAAGATAACATGCGTTCTTGTAGTGATTAATGTAATCATGTGGTTGAATTTAATTAGGAAACCTAATTAAATTAGCATATATTTGATTATGGGTTCATTTTAATAATGATATGAATAGAGATGGGGAATATGGTATGGATATTTGCACGTGTTGTGTTTTTTGAATAAGTAAAGGGAGCATATGTGAAGCATTGCTATAAGAGCCTATGTGCTTGTAAATATACTAATGTTTCTTAATTTGCTAATTACTTCACCCAATTGTTTTCATATCACTTGATATATTGTAAGGTTGTGATTTGGTGTGTAAATTCCATGTAAAATCATGAGAATTGATCATTCTATGACATTATCCTGGTGATATTTGAATGCCGATAGAGAAGATTATTTATTGCTTGAATTTGTCTTTACTAAGGATGCTTACATAGGACTGGGAGGGGGTTGTGATCCAAATGCTTTTGTATACTACATGGTACATATGAGTGCTTAGGTTTTAACTTTTCATGTTGCTTTGATCCAGGTGATCTGTGGTCAGGTGCTGAAGGTGGTGTTATTAAGATCTGGCCATGGGAATCCATTGAAAAATCTCTTTCTCTAAAGCCAGAGGAAAGGCACATGGCTGCTCTATTGGCGGAGAGGTCATCTATTGACCTAAGGAACCAAGTAACCGTTAATGGTGTCTGTAGTATATCTTCTCAGGAAGTAAAGTGTTTGTTATCTGATAATGTTAGAGCTAAAGTTTGGTGTGCTGGGCATCTATCCTTCTCACTATGGTACTTAATTTTCTTTCACATTAGCATATTTATGTACAGGGTTGCTGTGTGCTTCATAATTAATCTTTTAACCCTGTAAAAAATTGAATTTTCAATGGGATGCTTGCATGGCCAAAATAAAATAAAATAAAAAATCTGCTGAACTTTACCATTTCAAAGTTGTGAACTTTCAGGGAAAGAGATATCATTTCTAAGTGCCTTATTGCTTTATTAAGAGTTGGTTTTTCCACAGGGATGCTCGCACAAGAGAGCTTCTAAAAGTCTTTAATCTAGATGGTCAGATGGAGAATAGAGTTGACATGTCATCAGTACAGCAAGATCAAGCAGCAATAGAAGATGAGATGAAGGTAAAATTTGTTTCCACATCGAAAAAAGAGAAATCACAAGGTACTAGCTTTTTGCAACGATCAAGAAATGCCATAATGGGAGCTGCAGATGCTGTTCGTCGAGTTGCAACAAAGGGGGCAGGTGCATTTGTTGAAGATGCCAAAAGAACAGAAGCACTAGTGCTAGCAGCTGATGGAATGATATGGAGTGGATGTACAAATGGCTTAGTTGTGCAGTGGGATGGGAATGGAAATCGACTGCAAGAATTTAATCATCATCCTTGTGCTGTCCAATGCTTTTGCACTTCCGGGACACGAATATATGTTGGCTATGTGAGTGGTGTTGTCCAAATAATGGATCTTGAGGGAAATCTAATTGCAGGATGGGTTGCTCATAATAGTCCTTTGATAAAATTGGCAGTTGGGGCTGGTTATGTTTTTAGCTTAGCTACTCATGGCGGTATACGTGGGTGGCACATCACATCTCCAGGGCCTCTTGACAAAATAATACGATCAGAATTGGGTGGAAAAGAACTATCATATACAAAACGAGACCATGTCAGAATCTTAGTTGGCACATGGAATGTTGGACAAGGAAGAGCCTCTCATGATTCACTTATATCATGGTTGGGTTCTGCTGTATCAGATGTTGGCATTGTTGTTATTGGGTTGCAAGAAGTAGAGATGGGTGCAGGTTTTCTTGCAATGTCTGCAGCAAAAGAAACTGTAAGATCTTGTTTACTTCCATCATTGATGTTGATGACCACTTAATTGTGGTTACTTCAGTCCTATTTGAGTTTTTCTTTATAATTTCTCTTCTTTAACAGAATACAAATTTTCCTATAAAACCTGCCTTACAAATAATCTTTTCTCTTTTATATAAAGTCGAAATACATTTGCACTCGAAGTTTGCCAATAGTCTTTTGGATCACATGGTATTTTTTTCCCTTAAACGAGAAGTGGCAATCCGTCATGGGTTCAATCTTGTATGGGTAAATTGTATTGTCTGATCTGAAAAAGAAAAATTGTACATGAAGTCTATGAGAAGATTTCAGGACATTTTTTGTGTGTGTGTTTGTGTGCAATAACTCTGCAAAAATGATATGTAAGATCATTTCAGCATTAGATTGCATCTGGAAAAAGAAGTCCTGTTTGTGCAATATGATGTTTGTCCATGATTTTTTCTGGTACATATGTAAAAGCTAAATTGAACATTTTATGTTAAAATCACAAGTATGCTGCAAAACCCTTCGAATTTTGTCTGTATTCCTTTCTTTTGTATGAATATAAGATATTTAACACCCTGGTTCCATTCTTATCACTAGCATGAAGTCCACCCAAAAGTATGATCATCAACCAAAATTTTTTTCCTTGTCCTGCTTTTACTCTCTCTCTCTCTCTCTCTCTCTCTCTCTCTCTCTCTCTCTCTCTCTCTACCCCTTTTGTGTTTATGTCAGGATATCTATATTTATTTACCTCTTCCCTTTCAAATGTAGGTAGGACTTGAAGGGAGTACTGTTGGACAATGGTGGTTGGACACAATAGGAAAGGCCTTAGATGAAGCATCAACTTTTGAGCGTATGGGTTCTAGGCAGTTAGCAGGCTTGCTTATTTCCCTTTGGTAAGTAATTATATGGAAATGTATTGGACATTTATCCTCTTATTACCTGTGACAAATTTGTGTTTCATCTTTCCTTTTCTTCAATGAGGCAACCTAACCTGGCCGGATCAATGTCCTTAGGGTTTCTACCTTTTTATAATGCTTCATTTCTTATATAATGACTGAATATTCTTCAATTAGGGTGAAAAAAGATCTTAGACCATATGTTGGGGACATTGATGCTGGAGCGGTTCCATGTGGCTTTGGTCGTGCAATCGGTAATAAGGTTTGTGTATCTTCCTTTGTACTGCTTATTTTCCATGTATGTTCCTGTTCTCTATGAGAGTAAAAAAGTGTAGTCTCCGCAGTTTTGACTTGACAATTTGGCATTAGCAGTAATCAAGTAGATTTCCAAAACCATTTTCCACTTAATGGCACTGTTTCTTGTATGCATTTTTTTTTTCAGACTTCTTCAATATATAACATTGACTTGGCTACAACTGTCCAAACAGGGAGGTGTAGGTTTGAGAATAAGAGTATATGATCGGATAATTTGCTTTGTAAACTGTCACTTGGCTGCACATCTGGAAGCTGTCAATCGCCGCAATGCTGATTTTGATCACATATATCGAAATATGGTCTTCAGCCGGTCATCTCATCTGCTTAATAATGCTGCTGGTATGGTGCCATACCTGTTTTTGATTTGCTCTCTTCTCTTCTCCACATATTTATTTTGGCTGCTTTATTCTTCTGGCTTGTCTTTCGCCATCTCTGTTGCAGCTGGTGTTGCAACTTCTGCTCATGTGCTTCGGAGTACATCTGTATGTCTTTCTTCTCATTGACATGTTTTCTTGCTTGTCTTTTTCTCAAAATTATTTCTACGTTCACTGGCTAACAGTTACAAGGCTCTGATGCTTTGATAGGCTGGGGGTGGCAACTCTGAAGAACCAAAGCCTGAGTTATCTGAAGCGGATATGGTAGTATTTCTTGGTGACTTTAATTACCGTCTTTTTGGTATATCTTATGATGAGGCAAGGGACTTTGTTTCGCAAAGATGCTTTGATTGGCTCAGAGAAAAGGATCAGCTCAGGGCAGAGATGCAAGCTGGGAAAGTCTTCCAAGGAATGCGAGAGGCACTCATAAGATTCCCTCCAACATACAAATTTGAAAAGCACCAAGCAGGTTTAGGAGGTACACATTAGTAACAATTTGTATCTATTTCTGCATTAACTATATGAGCTATTTGGTTCATAGCATTAACATCATTTGAAATACCCTATTGTGCTTTTCATGATTTCATGGGTTTCTTGGAAGCATGACTTTTGAAACTGTGTCTATGTATTCTTTTCCAGGGTATGATTCTGGTGAGAAGAAGCGTATTCCTGCCTGGTGTGACCGGATAATATATCGTGACAATCGTGCTACTTCAGTGACCAAATCCAGTTTAGAGTGCCCTGTGGTGTCATCAATTTTACAGTATGTTTTTGTGGTTAGAATAGTTTGATGTTATCTTCATGGTTTGTTTGTTAGTAAACTTGGTCTTCCTTTTTGACAGGTATGAAGCATGCATGGATGTGACTGACAGTGATCACAAACCTGTCCGGTGTAAATTCAATGTGAGAATTGCTCATGGTGATAAATCAGTAAGGAGACAGGAGTTCGGGAAAATTTACGAATCCAACGAGAAAATCAGGTCTATTCTTGAAGAATTAAGTTATATTCCAGAATCCATAGTGAGCAACAACAACATAGTTCTTCAAAACCAGGAATCATCCATTCTGAGAATCACCAACAAATGTGCCACGGATACGGTTATATATAAAATCATTTGTGAAGGTCAGTCAACTGTCAAGGAAGTTGGAGAATCACCAGAATATCGTCCAAGAGGAGGCTTTGGCTTTCCCAGATGGCTTGAGGTATTGTGTTCTGCCTTTTGTTTGCATATAAATTGCACTGCATTCCAAATATTTTTGCTTCAAGAAAGTATAGTAACATCCATAAACTGTGGTTGATCCTTTTTTGCCCACTTAGACACCCTATCAAATTTTGGCTTAATTCTATATGTCAGTTTCTAGGAGAGAGGTACCTTATCTCATAGTCTCATGGAAGCCCAAATATCTTTTGTCATATGTAATGACTTAAATAATCGAGAAATTGAAGAACATTTAGCAATTTCGTAAGGAGTTTTAAGGGGGTCCTTAAAGCTGAAACAGCTTATTGAAGTCGAAATTTGGAGTTTTTAGGAAAAAGCTCTACAACTCACTATTCATGCTTTATAAATAAAAAATTTTAAAGCTTTATTTACAGTAATTTTCTAAACACTCAAAATGCGAAAGAGTTTTTCAGTTAAATTTGTATATTGCAAAAGCTCTACTACTAAAGTTCTACTATTAAAACTCTACTCCCCACAACGATGTCAAACAGATATTCATTAATACAAGAATGGTTAGGGTAGCATACCTATTATCACTTTACGTGTTAGAAGCATCTTAAAATGCACACACGAAATATATGCATTCATGTAAAGCTTGTACTACCTTTTACATGCCCTCTTAGGAAATATGCCTTATTTAGTTTAACACCATCAATGATAAGGTGGATTTTTGCCTTCAATCTAAATTAGTGTTTGTTCCTGTATTGTGTTCAAATTAGGTTACACCAGCAACCGGCATGATTCAACCTGAAGAATTTGTGGAGATCTTCGTAAATCACAAAGACTTCCACACTCTAGAAGAGTTTGTTGATGGCATTCCACAAAATTGGTGGTCTGAAGACACCAGAGACAAGGAAGTGATCTTGGTCATAATTGTGTGTGGCAGTTGCTCAACCCATAACTATGGTCACAAAGTCCGTATCCGTCATTGCTACTCAAGCAAAACAATCCGTATTGACTCAAGATCCAACAATGCTAGAAAGAACCAAGGAGGCTCAGTTCAACGGTCTGATCTCCGACAACTGAGCATTGCCTATGACGCAGTTGCTGACTGCCAAATTTTGAAAATCCCATGAAGCTAGAAACAAAGACTAATAGTTTATGGCATATATAGATGCATCATCAGGGCAAGTGCTTTGACTAGAAAAAACTTGATGTAAATACTTTGAGGAGCCTGGTTGCTAATAGTCATCTTACAACAGATTCAATTTGTTTCATCATCTACTATATTAATGTATCAGTTCTTACACTTTCATTTATTTAACTCCATTCTTTTTAGTAAAAGCACATTGTAATTTTGGACAAATGGTTCATTCAAAACTTCAGAAACGCAAATGTAACAAGTAGCAAAATGAGCTGCTTTAGTTTCTAACTCTTACAGAGATGTTTTCCATGTCTCCCCGGGTGCCAATTTACTTTGTAAAACAGGTACAGAGTGCTTAGAGCCACTCGTGAGTCAATATTTTCTTACAGGAACAAAAGTCAGAATGTGAGTTACTCTCTTTATTCATAAGTTGGTTTCTATGTCCAACAACTGGGTATAGAGATCCAAGACTGCCGCAATCTATTTTTCTTTTGGTCATTTTTTTAGTTCCAAAACCACAGTTTCGAACAAAAAATGCTATTTATTGCAAATGATTGACTTAATTGGTTGCATCAGCTTACATAAATTGATACCCTGAGAAATCAGGAAATTCAGAGTCAATGATGAATCAAAATTATGTTTGTTTCTTGGAAAGTTCTCCAAATTATATTAACTCCCTAAAACCTATGCTAGGCTGAGTTAAGCAAGGATCAAGTTGAAATGAGGAAATATACCGACAAAGGTAAACTAGCCAGTGGCCTAGTACAAGCTGCCAATCCTATAGCCTCCAAGTCTGCAACTATAACTAATGTTTTAAATTGATAACATTTGCAGATTCTTTCTAATGGTATATCCCCAAATAGACACAAACAAAAAAACTACCTGCAAAACACTAGCTTCAAGACTATAACATTTCGCCATGGAATTGGTTATCAACTATAGGCATCTCATATGGCCAGTACTGCAAACAATAAGTAGCAGCCAAAGCCCTAAAAATTATATGCTGAAAGTTTTCTTCCACAACTCGAACCCATTCTGTGTATTATGCCAAGGTCACATGGATGTTGTTCCTAGTCGAAATTTCTTTCATACTCACCCTAAGCTAATCATTTTTAATGCTTCATGCCATGGTCACATGGCACACTGAATGTTTCAAAATCAAATCAACAACAAATTTGGAAGAGAAGAGAAAAACCTAGGAGAAAAGCAATTCTAAACTAATTATAAATATCATAAGCCACTACAGCATTTGCACATAGTTGGATTATATATAAACTCAAAAGACAGATAGTTGAATAGGCATTATCATTGGCAACTTAGCCTGCTCTTGAGCTTCTAACAAATTCTATACTGATCTCTAGGATAAAATTTGAAAACTTATCTAGAATCATGGCAATGTCAATACCATAGAAGACCCAGCAGGAAAAGGAAATCGAGGTACTCCTTTAAATGAAGTTTTAATGTGAAGGTGCAAAGCAAGCACGAGATGACAAGTTGAACAACCTCGATGCCTTCCCTCCTGGTTGCTGATGCCAAGTACTTGTTTCTTTTCTTCATACACTCAAGGAAAACCTCAACTTGAGATCTTACAATTATTAATTGATTACTTGAGCAGGAGGGGCAGATAATTATTAATAAGATATAGATTGAGGAATAGTAGGCTATCCAATCCTTCCAACTTCTACTTCATTTCTCCCAAAACTCCAATGACCTCAGAGTGCATACATTCTCTTATATTCATGGTTCAAAATCTCAGGCTCTGTTTCCATAGACCTATTAGATAAAGAACGAGATCGACTCTCAGCTTTCCTTATGTCCCTCAATTGTTTCTCCTCCATTCTATGTAAAATGACACAATAACACATGGAGCCAATGGTAGTAAGCATGATTGTACAACCTAATACTGTAGTACACACTGCAAGCCAATGTCCATGCGAGCCCACCACCAGATACGTCAGAGAAATGAAGGCAGCTGATATGAAAAGACAAGCCAGCCACATAAGCTTGTTAATAACAAACACAAGCTGCCTCTTCGCTGTCGGCTCTATGACAATCACAGATGTTTGGACTACAACAACAGCCAGGGAAATGAACAATGCCAGGCTATCAAACACACAGAAGATTAGGAAAGCCGCTTTTCCTGCTATATGGGCCTGTCCAAGTGAAGTTCCCTCTGTTTTATCCTCAACATACTGGCCAGGTACAGAAAAAATGGCTGCAAAAGCAACAGTAGCGATGAGAACAGCAACGACAGTGGCAGAGTTTATAGCATTGTTGAGGCCACTAATATGAAGCTTCTTTAGCCTCTTTGCAATTTTCTGGACCCTCACGCCAGTTTGACGGGTCTGCTGGAGTTGTGATTGGACATCATGTTTAATGTCACTAACAGTCTGCTTAAGTTGCTTTGCTGCACTTGGAGGTTTTCCTTGGTCTTTAGAATTGGTGGCCCCCGCTTCCCTTAAAATGGATACAAGTTCAGGAGTTCCAAATTTTTCTGCAATGTCAAGGGGAGTCTCTCCAGCCTTGTTCATTGCATTGATGTTAATACCCTCAACTGATAACAAACAACGTACATTCTGCAATTGCATGAAGCCAAATTTCAATAGACTGTAAAAACCCAACAGATTTCAAAACATACAAATTAAATTTAAAAATAAGAAGTTTAGGATATTTCAAATTTTTTAATCTTGTTAGTAACAGAATTCATTATCTAGTCAAACATAGCTTGCTTTGTTTAAAATCCTAGTCACAAGGCATCCTAATTCCTGTGTCCTCCGGGAATGAACAATACCCAATATCAATCTAATCAACTTTGAACAGAGCATTCCAGATTTGAGAATAAAGTTCCTAATCCCTGAAATGCTGATATCGCTGCACTAAACAATCAGCTTTAGCATCTAAGCTTGAGTTTAGTTTGTTATTCTGTTACCAAGTTGGTATACTCATAATTATCGACTTGACTGCAAATCCCCTTTCTAAAAATAGGACATAAATTTGGCACTCCAATGCAAAACAAACAGAATGACAGAGTTTTCCTCCAAACCAATTTTGAGGAAAGTTCTTCCAATCCACTCATAGCAACTTAAAAATTATCCATGTGTACTCTTAGTCACATGACCTACTTAAAAGTCATGTGATTTTGTTTAATTGATTTAACAAAACATGTGATTTAATACACGTGGATGGTCTTATGAACTGCCACGTAATGGGTTGGAGGAGATTCCTCCAACATCTCCTTCAACTCAGTTTGGAGGAAAACTTTGACCTAAACAGAATTGCAGTTCTAAACTTTGGAATATTTTTCAAACAGATGATAGTTTAATAGAAAAGATAAACCTTAAATCACTAGCTAGAAAACATTATAACTGTTAATACTGATATTGAATGGCAACTGAAGCCCATCTTGAATAACATCGCCTTGCTAAAAGAACTCTTAGAAAAGGAAAAGAAGGTTCAATCTTGATAGACAGAACGTATGTCTTGACCACCATTTGAATTCAAATATCACATGCATGTAAACTCTTCCCCTAACAGGAATCACAAAACTTAGTTTTACATTAGTATCAAGATCAACTAGTTGATATAATTATTATTTTTATTAAGTCATAGAGTATTGAAATAATTTGTAGGACATAATTAACCGCAAAGATTTATATCATATTAAAACAATAAAGCAGTTGAAAGACAAAAGAAACGAGGAAGCACCTGAATACGGCCCTTCTTTGTGGCAATATGCAATGCTGTATTTCCCTTATTATCCTCCAAACTCAAAACTGATGGGTCAGGTTTTATCAACTCCAGCACAATCTCCTCATTGTGCCCTTTCACAGCCATGTGCAATGCAGTTTGGCCTTTTTTATCGGTCCTAAAACCAATGCTAGGGTCTTTGTTTAGTAGGGACTTCACAACCTCCAAGTGCCCCATCCTCGCTGCTGAATGAAGGACATTCTTACCATTACTCTTGGCTATCTTAACAAGGTTGGAGTCTGTTTCTAAAAGAAGGTTTACTATGTCAAGGTGGCCCTGAGTAGCAGCTGTGTGTAAGGCAGTTGAATTGGTTAAATCTGTAGTCATGGCCAAGTTGGGGAATACATGCAAAAGTTCCTTCAACACCTCTGCAAGATTTTTTTATTTCCTTGGTCAGAATAAAGAGACAGAAGGAGGCAGGGGGACCTTCAAGACTAGGAACAAGATGGTATTTCCCAAAATATAGTTAGCATTTTTACCCATATAAATAATCTACAAACTTAAATAACAATTATGATCTGAAGAGAAAGAAATAAAACCATTTTATCAAGTTAAATTGTTTTATATTGTGGGATCTTATTAATATTGACAGCCTGAAGTAATCAATAAAGAAAGACAGTAACACACATACATGCACAATTGCACACAAACTTGCACATGCTTAACCTATGATTTCATGCATTCCATGAAATCCTTGGGAGGAAGGAAACAAAAAATAAATAAATAAATAAAATAAAAAAAACAGATTGCTGATGCCATATTCTACAAATTCAGAACACATCAATGTAAGTAGATTCTAGAGAGAGCTTACTGCATTATTAGCAATTAAGTAATATGATAAGGGGAAAGTTCATATTCAAAAAAAGAGAGAGGAGCCTTTTACTAAGCTATATCTCTAACCTACAATATATCAGATCCTCTTCACTTTAAAATCAGAAAGCATAAAAATGAACAGTGTACAGTTTAGAACATGCCCATCCTGCAATCTCAATTAAGAGCCATGTAATATCATTATTTCTTCATCTTGATTAAGAGATACAGAATCATATAATCATTGAGATACCATAGAAATAGAAAATATATTTCGAATACTCTTTTCAACGTAAATGTACATAAGTATTAACTAATAAAAGTCTCTGTATCATAATTGCATTTAAAATAAGCATACAAGGAATAATTAAGGTCCTTTATTTTTTCAGCAAATGACATCATTTATTTTGATCATCAAGCTACTATAATTACTTCTTCTTCTTTTATGTTATAATTACTTGAATCATTGCAAGGTCTAAAATTCTTCTTTTTTGTTTTTACAACAACACTCCAAATGGAGTAGCAATTGAACTGCTTTGGAAAAATAAATGGGGGAAATACGATTTTAAGAGCATCCAAGTGCCAATTAAGCAAATAAAGAAAACTGAAGAATGAGTAGGGGATATGAACCAAGACTGTCTATATTTTGGTGGAAAAAATTGCCTTCCTTTTGGACGAAGCCATGATGATTTTTTATGACATGAGATGGATTAAATAAGAAAGAGATAACATATTTCGTACAAATTGGTGTGAAAAACCTGAGGGAAGCCATTTTCATTTAACACATACATGTAAAACTTGATAACCATGTCAGTTCTACATGATTAATACCTACTACTAGCTGGCCTTAAAGGTTAAGCAATTATGAAACTTTGAGATCTTTATCTAAATCAACAAATTGCATAAAAAATAACAATAATGGAGATTTATCTTCCCCAAATAGACAATCAGATTACATTCTTACCAAGATGACCCTGCTTTGCTGCAACATGGAATGGATCGAAGCCATTCTTGGCAGTGATAGATGCAGTTTGCAAGTCCAAATATTTCAACATCTCCGCCACAACCAAAGCATATCCATTCTCTGAAGCAGCATAAAGGGCTGTCTCCCCCTCCTGGTTCTGCTTTGCCAACAAATTATTTGCCTCATCTCCATCACAATTCTGAAGAATCTCTCTCACTCTATTTAAGTTCCCTGCCCGAGCAGCCAAATGAAAGGGCAAGTCACCTCTTTTCCCTGGTGAATCCTTGCCTTTCTTCCTATCACCACCTATGAAACTCAGCTGCTTCTCCATCACTATGCGAAAGCTCTTCTGTTTCTCCATAAAACCTCGAAAACTCTTCTGTTTCTCCATAACCCCTTTAAAACTCTGCTGTTTTTCCATCACCCCACGAAAACTCTGTTGTTTCTCCATTGTAACTCCCTTAAAGCTCTTCTGTTTCTCCATAACCCCTTTAAAACTCTGCTGTTTTTCCATCACCCCACGAAAACTCTGTTGTTTCTCCATTGTAACTCCCTTAAAGCTCTTCTGTTTCTCCATGATCATACACAAAAATTTCACTCAAACCTTACCAGTAAATCTCAAAGAGACTCACTTCTTTGTATTTGTGATTTCATTTCTCCATGATCAGATTAATCTTCCACTGAAATCTCAGTATGTTTCAACACTGAGAGTCACCTCCTTAGGGTTGGGATTCTGATTCTAATATCCACAACTTTGGCAGACGCAACAACAAAAAGGAAACCTTCTTGAACTTGAAAATTCCAACTTTACTATCCAAACTGCCAATCACCCATTTTAGGAATAAAAAACTTTACTCTTCACAAGCTGATAATCAAAGCAACAGAAACTGAGAAACTATAGATAGCAGCTCAAATGGTTAGAAAAACTAGAAATTGAAATTTGAGCTCCAAAACAAGATCTTTTTATGTGGAGAAAGAAAACCCAGTTGAGACTTCCAGTGAATCTAAAAACCCAGAAAGTGATTTCCAAGAGTGAAAAGAAATTGTGTAGATCAGAAGCTCAATTTCTGAGAAACCCGAATAGTGAATGTGAGAGAATATCAGTATTACTATTACTTCTAGAGCAAACCCATGTTTGGTTTCTTTTGATAGATACCCCACCAAACTGATTCTCTAGTAATTGCTGAAGGCAGCATGAGAGCGCACCACACTGACACTTTAATAAAAGCTACTTTATCTTCTCATTGGTTACTGAGGATAAAGCAGGTACCAACAAAAAATTATAATAATTGTGTTAGGACCAAGGATTTTTTTTTATACTGTACAATTTTTTTCTTTAATGTTTATATGGTTTGTTGATTTGAGATAATAATTAAAAATAAAGAAATAATTAAAAATTTTACAATTTTAAATTATAAAGACCACAATATAAGGACAGTGTTATTTCCGCACCACTTTTTAATATTCATACACAAAATGAGTGATTTTGTGCATCACTTGATGAGGAAATATCATTTACCTAATATAATACTAAAAGACATTATAAATTCAAAGTTTAAAAATTAAAGAACAAATATATACCTTATAAAAATATATATTAAAAAAACCTATAACTAAAAAAATAATAAAAAAAAATTAATATTATCTCATCAAAGTCCCCTATTCCCATCATCCCTAATACTAGCCCCGAACCCACTTCGGGAGAAAGAGTTAACCCTTGTCCCTGCCCTGCCATATCTGGGATAGGTATTTGAGGGACAGTTTAAAATTTTCATCCTTAATTGGAGCAACATCATTTGCATTGGGTCTATTGCTGACATTATTTTTATTATGCACGGCTATATAAGCACTTGTGAAAAAATAAATAAATAAATAAATAATGTAAGGAAATATTAGGTCCCTAATTTTATGGAAAAAATAAAATAGCTAGTGAATTTTTTTTTTAATTTAATTTTTACAATTTAATACTTTTTTGGATTTTTTTTTTTTTTTTAATCTTGTTAAAAGAAATGGTATGTATAATTGATCTTTCATTCCCTCCCTAAACCAAACTTCCGAAAATCAACCAAAAGATTAAACCAAAAAAATAAAAATGAAACAAAGGAGAAACTTCTATAAAAGTATTAATTATTAGTAGAAGGAGAATAATTGGAAATTCTAGTATCCTTTAAGGTCATCTCCGAAATCATTTACCATGTAATTAAATTATAAATGTACTCCATTGTTTAATTATGTTGAATCTTGGTTCTCAAATTTGAAAAGTTGGTTTTTTTTTTTTTTTTTTTTTTTTTTTTTTTTTGGCTAAACATAAAGTTGGTGTTTCGATTGTGTGATACAAGCCAGATTAATAATTTCATATATTGGTTTAATTGTCATAGAGCTTAATTAGATGAAAAATCTTCTAGGAGATGGCGGAATTGTAGCACATATTCTTTTTTTCTTTTCTTTTTTTTCCTTATAAATTATTAAATTATAATAGATAATTTTTTTTCTTATAAAGTAACCAAGGTATAAATTAAAAATAAAAGGTAAAACATCTTCGTTTGAAATATTAGGATTGTAGGTAGTGGGATTTAAATTTAGGAGGTAGGATCGTATTTTACACGTGAGTTATGAGCATTATATTTTTTATAGGTAAAACATCTTCCTTTGAAATATTATACAATGACTTCTTTTTTCTTTTTTCTTTTTTTTCTTTTTTTTTGTGGAAAGGTGTCTTATATTATAATTAGATGAAGAGCTTATGGGGATACGGTTAAATTGCTCCCATCAGAATATTGCTTCTTACAAATGATTAAAGGTAACTTTCTATATAATAAAATTTGGATCAGAATGGTACAATATAATGTTATAATTTTCACACTACTAACACTCATAGTACTCTATCCCACAAACAAACAAACAAAAAACACTCATTATACTACTTTTAAGTTTTAAGTAGGTTTTTGCTAAATCGGTAGGTTTTGGACACACCTTTATAAGGTTTTAATCTATTCATCTCATTCTCCTTAATTACTTAGTAAAATTAAAAAAAAATAAAAAAGAGAAGAGAGAGATAGGAGGTGGGATTATATTTTAAACTACTTTATGAATTAAAAAAAAAAAAAAAAAGATTCTTTCATAAGGAAAATATCTCTCCATAAAATTTGGGGAAATTACATAAAATGTCCAAAGTTTGTACCCTAAATTAGATTGGGTCTCAAGTTTGTAATTTTATCAAACCGTTAATAAAACTTAACCAGCATCATTTTTCTGGCAATCAATTTCTAATTCTAAAAGAAACTCTCTCTACCCTCTTTGTTCAATGGTTACTAAATTAAGCGCAAAGTTAACTCAACGGTTTCTCGTTTTCTATTCCGCTATTATCCAGAATAACGGAAATAAATAATAGAGATAGACCGAGACTTCAAATTAAACAATATCATATAACTTTAGGATTTAAATTGCCAAAATTTAAAACTGATACCTAATTTAAAATATAATATTACGTAATTTTCCCTTAAAATTTATAATTTATACCAACATGACATTGTCTATATAAAATTTCATAATCTAGACACATGTACCAATATTATTACTATTACTACAGTAAAGGAACTATTATAGTGCCTTTGACACGGTTCTAACTTCTAACTCTAAAGTTTAGCAAAAAGATCTTCTAAGTACTAATAATTACAAACTATGTGATATCGCGTGATAAACTTCAAAGCCACGTACTCAAATCGCTTTGGAACATTTTGTCCAATTGTGATGGAAATGACACGGTTGCTTCAAGAGTTTGTAACTCACATTTTTGTCCAAGTGTAATAGCAATGACACGGTTTCTTCAAAATTTGCAACTCAATAACCACAAAAAAAGAGTTTTGTAACTAAATAATATTGTTTGTTCTCGCTTATAAGGAAAATCAGGATTTAAATCTCTCATTCTTCATTATATAAATAAAAAAAGATATATTGCAACATACATTATATATATATATATATATATATATATATATATATATATATATATATATATATATATATATATATGATAAATGCAATTTACAATTTAAATATTAGTTTTAGGTTATACAAACTAAATATGCTCTTTTTTTCATTTTTTTTTTTTTTTTTAAGAACCAAAAGAGAAATGAAGTTTTCTTAATAAGGTTGATCAGATTAATACACTAAGTAGTCACTTCCAGTTCAGGAATGACTTTCAAAGGACCGTAATGTAAGGCTTTGGTTTTCCTAGGCTTATGGGAAGGATAATTTTGGCTTTGAAATTACTTGAGGGGTTTTCCTAAAGTCAAGGATTACTCTTCATTGAAATCTATTTTCATTAAGCATTTTGTGCAGTGGCGGCGCCACGTTCTGGTTTCTTAAAAGTAAAGGAAAAAAAATATATATATATATATAGTGTTGTATAGGTGTGAAACACTTTAAATAAAAATTTGGGTAAATTACACTTTTCCACCCTGAACTATCACCCATTTTTCACTTCACCCCCTAAACTTTAAAAAGTAACAATTGACCCCCTAAACTATTAAAATTGCACGGCCGTTACACCCCGATGCCAAAATCCAGTTAAAATGGACGGAATTGAGTTACACGTGACACGCACGTGCTCTTGGGCCCACCAAATTAACTTTACCAACTTATATTTTTTTAAATCCCCGAATTACCCCTTACCCCCTTTACTGATCTGAGATAAAAAACCCAAATATGCCGTGTAAAAGCATCTTCAATACTGTTATTCATTTTATCTCCACATGTGGACAATTCTTCACACGTGGATAGTCATTTTTACAACTTCACTCCAACACTACTCTTTATTTTATCTTCATTTTTATTAAAATAATATTTTTATTATTTTATTTTAACTTTTTTTTTCTCTCTCTTCATTTTCCTTTTCTCTTTCCTCATTTTTTTTTTCTTCTTCTTCTTCGCTGTGCTCTCCCAAACCCACGGCAACCCCATGGCAACCCCACGGCAGACCCACGGCAACCCCAAACCCACGGCAACCCCACGGCAGCCCCAAAACCCAAGACCCACCTCAAACCCACCCAAACCCACGGCAACCCCACGGCAGCCCCAAAACCCAAGACCCACCTCAAACCCACCCAAACCCACGGCAACCCCACGGTAGACCCACGGCAACCCCAAAACCCAAGACCCACCTCAAACCCACGGCAAACCGGTGACCCACGGGATGAAGACCCACGCCAAACCCAAGACCCACGGCTCCACCACCACGCCGAGACCAAAACCCAAGCCAAAAGCCACCGTCAACCCAAGACCCACGGCTCCACCCACCGTCAACCCAAAAGCCACCAGAAAATCCCAAGCCCGAGACGGTGAGAGAGCACACCGAAGAGAAATGGAAACCAAAACCCAAGCCAAAAGCCACCGTCACACGGCTCCACCCACCGTCAACCCGTATTTTGCAGAAAATCCCAACCCGAACACGTTGACCTCAATAATCTTGTACCGGCGGAAACGAAACGGCATTAACAATGTATGATTGAAACGGCAACATGGGTCCCCATGCTCCTGCAATTAAAGAAAGTTTGTTCTATTTGTTTTGGTTTAGTCTGGGTTGACAATATTTCCCCCGATATTATCTCTGTTGTAATTGCTCTTAATAGGAATTCTTCTGTTGCAATTATCTCTGTTGTAATTGCAATTAAAGAAAGTTTGTTCTATTTGTTTTGGGTTTTTTATCTCAGATCAGTAAAGGGGGTAAGGGGTAATTCGGGGATTTTAAAAAATATAAGTTGGTAAAGTTAATTTGGTGGGCCCGAGAGCACGTGCGTGTCACGTGTGACTCAATTCCGTCTATTTTAACTGGATTTTGGCATCGGGGTGTAACGGCCGTGCAATTTTAATAGTTTAGGGGGTCAATTGTTACTTTTTAAAGTTTAGAGGGTGAAGTGAAAAATGGGTAATAGTTCAGGGTGGAAAAGTGTAATTTACCCATAAAATTTTGAACACCCTCAAATAAATTTTGAACATCCTGATCCTGATAAACTCAATCCACTTAACCCAACAAAAAAAACAAAAGCCCAAATAACAACAAAAAATTAACTCAAACAACAACCACAACAACAAAATAAGCTCAAATAATAACAAAAAAAATAGCTCAAACAACAATCACAATAATAAAATAAGCTCAAATAACAACAACTGGTAATGGTTTGATATGCGATGGTTTGTTTGTTTCACAGTTTTACTGTGTCTACTATGTGGGTTTGTGCTTTGATTTGTGATTTATTTATTTGGTTGTTTGTGGTTTTGTCACTTTGTGGCTTGTGGCTTTGTAATTAATATTAACAACTTAAATAATAATATTTAATTAATCATATTACTTACTTAAATTAAATTAAATTATTTTTGTCTATTTATCTGCACATCACGTGTTGAATGCCTTATAATTTATTTTTTATTCTTTTGCTAATACTGTGGAGAAATATCTGATAAATAAATTATTAATACCGAAAGATTCATCTTCTATCAAAGATAAATACGATGATTATAATAACAGACCAAATTCTTCTATACCGCAAGATTCATGTATTATTATTATTATTTTTTTTTTTTTATGTTATATTCAAGTTTTGTAATTGAACACCCTGAAAAAATTTTCTGGAGCCGCCACTGTGCTTGATCTTGCTTAATTGTTCCATCAATTCTCCCCCTACCCCACCCCCCCCCCCCCCCAAAAAAAAAATATAATATATATATATATATATATATATATATATATATATATATATTTTTTTTTCAACTAAGTTATACTCTTTCTTCATAAGAATTATTTGTACACGTTTTTTTTCTTTTGGTGAAACTTGTACATGTTTTAGGGATATTATTTGGCCGCCATTGTCGTATGTATCAGAAAGAGCAAAAAATGGCCTCTGGTGGGGTAGCCCACAATTTATCGCTATTTGAAAGACAAAGCCAAAGGGAACAAACACACGATAAAAGAAGACATGATATGATGGAATCCAACAAGTCTATCTCCACCGGCCATAGTAGCTTAAATAGTTTGTGTTGTGATTGAGATATTCATTCTTGTTGTGTACAACTAATTTTGAAGAAAAATAAAAAGTATAACCCCTTTTTTTGGGTTGGCCATAATTCGAGTATAATTGAAATGACATTTTGTTTGAACTTGCAAGTTGCAATCTTACGCGAAAACAATAAGTTAAAGATTCAATATTTTTTATAATTGTTGATATAACATATTATGATTAATATAAAAATAGTGTTAATTGTGGATTCAGGTAAAAGTAATGTTGTTATGATCATAACAGAATAACATATCATATTAATAAATACGAAATAAGTTATGATAAATATTAAGACCCTATATGCATGAGTTACCCAAAGGAATGAGTATTTAACCCTGTTTCACTTACTATCAAAGAATAAAGTGAAATTTTAACTTTGCTTTTTGTTTGTACTACCGAATAAACTGAAGTGTGGAAATTGTGAAAATAAAAAGTGTATCCAGTGAGATCATAAATTAGTGGAATCTGTACACACATGATGCCACTTATAAATGTCTTGTTCCATTTTCTTTTTTTTTTATAATACAAAAAATGACTCGCAAGTGCATTCATTGTCCCGACTCACTCTCCGAACCCATAACTCCTGGACTCGTAGGTGTGATGGGTCACGAGGGTTTCCTTTAGCTGGTCTTTTTTTTTTTTTCTTAATACAATTTGTCAATTTGCACCTCTGACTTTGAGAACAGACCCAATGTGCCCTTTTGTTCAACTCTGTAATGTTCCCTTTCGTTCAACTCTGTAAAATTTTATGTATTTATTATGACTAGACAAAAATAAAAATAAATTAAAAATGTTTTTCAACATGTTTGTCCCAGAAAATTAATTACGTTAATTAATCACAACATCAATAGGAGTCTGTACCAACTAAATTGTCTCCGACGCTTTCATGAGGGCATATATGATGATAGAGCTTGAGAGAGACATTAGCCCAACTATCGTCATCATCATTGACTTTAGTTCAACCATTATGATACGTCACCTATTGTGTTCATTGGATCTGCATCATAACGACGTTAATGGAAAATAAAAAAATGCAACCATACTTATCCAAAGAGGGGGAAAAAAATAGTGCATAAGAATTTATACAATTTTTTTTTTTTTCTAGAATTTTCAAATATCACGGATTTTTCTTCCTTTGTTTTATTTTGGTAACATTTCATCTGGTTGGAATACAAGGTTTTAATTTTGTGACAGATATTGTTACCAACTATGAATCACGTAACATACTTTTATCTCTTTTGTCAGTTTGTGCGATTCACGAATGGTTTTCATAAATCTGTAAATTTCCTTTTTATAGCTTTTTTATTTATTTATTTTTTTCATTTGAATCGTCTGTTTCATGATGATGGCTCTTTATCAGCAGACCAAAGGTGCAAAACACTAATTGGTTTTTGATATAAGAAATATTCAAATCCAAATCTCTTATTCGACAATAAGATAATTTACAAGCTGAGTTAACTAGAACCTACCTTTATACGGTCCATTCGAACATTGTAATCCACCTTGTGCAAAATTCTTGCATTAATTAAATCAACTCCAAGTTATTTCCTTTTTGGGTTTTTCTTTTTTCTTTTTTAATTAAAAATATAAATAATAGGATTTGAACCTATGACATTATATCCGATCACTTTTTACCATGCATTAGACAAAGATACTAATAGGTTTTTTCTGTTGGTGTAGATAGGATTCTGTTAAAACTCAACAATAAGAATGCTGAGTTAAACGACAGAGAAGCAAAAGCAAGTAATAAAGAAGACAGAATGAAAACGACTGCAGCTTGACCAAGAGATAAGAACTGTTAGAATATAAGCCCAATGGGTCCTAGGCCCATTACATTGTCTTGTATAGCACTCTTTTTACTTGTGCATTACTCTTACCTCTGCCTATATAAAGGCTCTCTCTTGTACAATATTATTCATATAATACAATACACAGACTTTCAGTCTTTAACATGGTATCAGAGCCAAGGCTCTAATTTTGTGCAGTTCTAAGTCCTTCCAAGCGTTATTCCGCTGCCTCAGCTATCTCCGACACCTCCCCCGTCCAAAATCCGGTCGTCACGCTGCCAAGAAGCTGATTCATCGCCAAAAGGACCCACTGCCACCCTCGGATCTGCCGTTCCCGGACTCCGATCACGACACCGCCGGTACCGTTGGAAAGCCCACTAGATGCTTGACTCAACGGCACAAAAAACGGCGGCATTTGACATCAAAACGCGCCCTCACGCGCCGCCTGAAGATCCGGTGCGCCGTCACTCTCTTACACGCGCCTCCACGCGCCAAGACCTCTTCTCTGCCACGTGTCACGCCTCCAGGACGCCACGTTAGCCCTAATCCACGCTATTGCCACGCCAACATAGTGCCATGTCAGCCCTAGAGTTGACTGTTGACTTTGACCAGAGTTGACCGTTGACTTTTCTGTTGACCAGTGTTGACTTTTTGCGTTGACCATCATTGACTTTTCCGTTGACCAGAGTTGACTTTGACTAGCAGTGTTGACTTTTTTAGAGTTGACTTTTTGCAACCCAGGTGCTCCCTACCCAGTTTTTCGTATTGATTTCATTTTTGTGGTCTGTTTTTGCAGTTGAGATTTCATTATAGCTCAAATTGAAATTTCTAAACCCATTCACGTCATTCTTGATAGGGATAACTACTCTCTTTGGGCTCAAGGTATGTGTAGTTTTCTCAAAGGTCGCAAGCTGTGGCTTTATGTAACTGGGTAACGTCACCTTCCTCAACAACAAAAGGACGAAACTGAGGATGTCTTCGCTCTTCGACTCGAAGATTGGGATGGTATCAATCATCAGATCATTACTTGGCTACGCAACACCTCCACTCCTTCTCTTAGTATGGAATTTGGGGGTTATGACACAGCTAAGGACGTATGGGACATGCTTGCTTCTCGATATGCTGGATCGGATGGTGCTCGAGAACATCACCTCATGATTACTTTATATCAGTTGCGCCAGGATCTAGGTGAGCGCATTACTGCTTTCCATAGTCGTATGAGGTTTCTTTGGGATCAACTAGATGCTTCTGAGCCAGTCATCCGATCTGTCTCTGATGCCAAGCTTGTCAGCACACATCGAGAGCGTACCCGTCTTCATCAATTCTTAATGGGCGTTCTTGATGACTTCGATCTGTACGCAGTCAGTTGCTTAATCGTTCTTCTCTATCCACTATCAATCAAGCTGTTAATGATTTGGTCCGTGAGGAAACTTGTCTGAAATACCATTGCTCCTCTTAGCCTCACAAGACAATTCTTACCACTCCAGCATCAGTTGATACCACTGTCACAGCTCCGCCGAAGGGTCATGATAAAAGGCGATCAAATCAAAAGAATTCCCATCTTATTTGTGCCTTTTGCAAACATCGTGGTCACACTATTGATCGATGAAACATGCGTACCCGCATTCTTCAGTGCTCTACAGCCTTGACTGCCTCTGGGTCTGTACCATCATCCGATGCTGCATCTTTTGATCATGTCTCATTGACTACACCTTCTTACAGCATAGCTGATCTACAAGCCCTCTTCAGTCAGGTTCAAGCTCCGTCTTCCAGTGCATCCAATCCTGCTCTTTCTGTAACACCAGGTATCTCTTTTGAATGGTTCTTAGATTCTGCCTGCTACAATCACATGACGGACAATCCTTACCCCACAAGTGCCCACACTCCTCCTATCTTACCTACTATTATCACTACTGATGGCTCCGCCATGACTGTTAGTCATGTCGACTTCATCTCTACCTCCAACTTATCTGTCTCTAATGTGTTTTGTGTTCCTAAACTGCATCTCAATCTTTTATCTATTGGCCAACTAACCGAACTTGGTTTAAGCCTGTTCTTTTCTTCTCGTGGTTATCTTGTGCAGGATTCTCGGACAGGGCAGATCGTTGGGACCGAGCGTAAGGTTGGACGGTTGTTTGAGCTTACTTCCCTTCACTTTCCTTCTTCATCAACCTTCGCACCTGTTATTGCTGCTTCTACCTCCATCGAGTTGTGGCACTTTCGTCTAGGTCATATTTTCCTTCCTCATATTCAAAACTTAGTATCTAGGGGTCTATTAGGTTCAGTTTCTTCTAGTCCATTTGATTGTATGCCATGTCAGCTCGGCAAACAACCTGTCTTACCTTTTAATAATAGTGAGTCTATTGCTTCTGCAACTTTTGATCTTATTTATTCAAATGTATGGGGGCCTTCTCCTGTTCCCACAGTAGGGGGGTCAAGATATTTTGTTATTTTTGTTGATGATTTTTCTCGTTACACTTGGATTAATTTAATGAAAAATCGTTCTGAAGTTCTTACAATATATTATGATTTTGCTAAAAAGATTCAGACTCAGTATTCTAAAGCTATTAAGGTATTTCGCTCTGATAATGCACAAGAATATAGACAAATTGAATTTTCGTCTATTCTTAAACACTATGGAACTATTTTTCATACCTCGTGTGCTGGCACCTCACAACAAAATGGACGAGCTGAACGTAAACTCCGTCATATCCTAGATACTGTTAGGGCTCTCACCAATGCAACCTCTACTCCTGTCTTATTCTGGGGTGAAACTGCTCTCACTGCAGTGTACACCATCAACAGATGCCCCTCACCTGTCGTTTAAAACACAATACCATATGAACGGTTGTTTGGCACAGCTCCAAACTACAGTCTACTCAAGGTTTTTGGTTATGTCTACTTTGTTCTTCTTCAACCACATGAGCGCACTAAACTTCAACCCCGTTCCCAGCTATGTTTTTTTTTTGCTATGGCCTTGAAGAAAAAGGGTACCAGTGTTATGATCCAGTCGCAAAGCGTCTTTGAGTCTCTCGGCATTTGGTATTCTGGGAACACAAGATGTTCTATTCCTTACCTTCATTTTCTATAGGTAATTCTGATTCTCAGGTTGATTCTCTACCTGATCTCTTCCCTGAGATTCCTTCCCCTTCTGTTGAGTCAATTAATCCCATCTCCGACGAGTCTCCCCCTACTAATCCCTCCTCTGATGAGTTTCCTATAGCCAATCCTACCTTCGACGAGTCTCTTCTCTTTGCCCCTGCTGCGAATCTTGTCAACACTACTGTTCCTGAGCCTCGTCGCTCTCATTGGGTAAGTACTCTTCCCTCTCATCTTCGTGACTTTCACTACTTTTCTGCCTTTACCACCTTACATGAACCTCACACCTTTCGTGAGGCCTCCTCTGACCCTTTATGGCAGCAAGTTATGAAAGAAGAATTGGATGCATTGCTTAAGACAGGTACTTGGAATCTGGTTGATTTGCCAACTGGTAAATCTGCTATTGGTTGCAAGTGGGTGTACAAGATCAAGACTCGATCAGATGGTACTATTGATCGCTACAAGGCTCGTCTTGTTGCCAAGGGATTCACTTAAGAGTATGGCATTGACTATGAGGAGACATTTGCCCCGGTGGCTCGTCTCTCCTCTGTTCTTACACTTATCGCAGTTTCTGCTTCCCGACATTGGCCACTTTTTCAGATGGATGTGAAGAATGCCTTTCTTAATGGAGAACTAACTGAGGAAGTCTACATGCAGCTCCCTCCTAGTTTCTCCCAACCTCCAGGCTTTTCTCACAAAGTGTGTCGCTTACGTCGGGCACTATATGGTCTTAAGCAAGCTCCACGAGCTTGGTTTGCCAAGTTCAGCTCCACCATTTCTCAGCATGGTTTTTCAGCTAGTTCATATGATTCAGCTTTGTTCTTTCGACGCTCAGATCATGGTATTACCCTTCTCTTGTTGTATGTAGATGACATGATTATTACTGGTGATGATGTGCAGGGCATCCAGGATCTTAAGCACTTCCTTGGTCAGCACTTTGAGATGAAGGATCTGGGTCCCCTCAGTTATTTTCTTGGTCTTGAAGTCTCTTCCTCCTCCGATGGTTACTATCTTACTCAAGCCAAGTACACATCTGATCTTATCTCTCGAGCTGGAATCACGGACAGCAAGATCATTGACACACCCATTGAATACAACAATCGCCTGAATACTCATGATGGAGAACCACTTCCTGATGCTACCCTTCTACAGTTGGGAGTCTTGTTTACCTCACTGTCACTTGACCAGACATCTCCTATGCCGTTCACATTGTTAGCCAGTTCATGGCTGCACCGCGGTCTCTCCATTATGCTGCTGTACTTCGGATTCTTCGGTATTTGAAAGGCACCTTGTTTCATGGACTTCACTTCTCATCTCAGTCGTCGCTCACTCTCCAGGCTTATTCTGATGCCGACTGGGCAGGGGACTCTACTGACCGTCGTTCCACTACAGGGTATTGTTTTCTTCTTGGTGACTCCCTCATCTCTTGGCGCAGCAAGAAACAATCTGTTGTTGCTCGTTCTAGTACTGAGGCAGAATATCGAGCACTTGCTGACACCACTGCTGAACTCTTTTGGTTACGTTGGCTTCTCCAGGACCTAGGCATTGATTGTTCTACTGCAGTTCTAATCCATTGTGACAATCGAAGTGCCATCCAAATTGCCCACAATGACGTCTTCCATGAGCGTACCAAGCATGTTGAGATCGACTGTCACTTTGTTCGTCATCACTTACTACAGGATACTTTACAGCTCCGTTCAATGTCTTCTCAGGACCAGTTAGCTGACATATTCACCAAACCTATGCCTCCAGGCCATTTTCGTGATCTTATTTCCAAACTCAAGTTGGTGTCTCTTCACCCAACATGAGTTTGAGGGGGGATGTTAGAATATAAGCCCAATGGGTCTTAGGCCCATTACATTGTCTTGTATATCACTCTTTTTACTTGTGCATTACTCTTACCTCTGCCTATATAAAGGCTCTCTCTTGTACTATATTATTCATATAATACAATACACAGACTTTCAGTCTTTAACAAGAACAAAGCACGTGCAACTTACATTGGTCATTTAACAGCTGTCATATATTGATTAGTTGTTAACAAAGATTAGTTAAAGTTGTATAAGAGCTGTTAAGAAGTTGTTAAATTCTGTTACATTGTTTTAGTTTTCCCGCCTCAATTGGTTAGTGCATTCCACTTGATTTATACATGATAAATCTTGTAATCTTTTTGTATAAGTACTCTAACATACTATGTAATGAAAGAACCCACATCATTTTATAAGGCTAGCAAAGATCCAAATTGGTGTAAGACTATGCAAGTAGAACTTGTAGCTCTTGAGGCAAATAACACTTGGTCAATACAACCTCTTCCACCAGGCAAAGTCCCAATTGGCTCTAAATGGGTGTTTAAGGCCAAACTAAGACCTGATGGATCTCTTGAGAGGTATAAGACTCGATTGGTTGCTAAAGGCTAAAATCAACAAGAAGGCTTTGATTATTTTGAGACATTTTCTCCTGTAGCCAAGTTTGTGACTGTCAGAAGCCTGTTAGCAATTGCTACTGTGAAAAGTTGGTCACTGTACCAACTTGATGTTAACAATGCCTTTTTGCATGGTGAACTAGATGAAGAAGTCTATATGACATTACCTCAAGGCTTTCACAGCAAGGGGGAGATTTCTAATAATTCTGTCTGTAAACTCACTAAGTCTTTATATGGGCTAAAGCAAGCCTTAAGACAGTGGTTCTCCAAGTTCTCAACCACTCTCCTCAATCATGGCTTCATACAATCTAAAGCTGATTACTCATTGTTTACAAGACAGGATGGTTCAAGTTTCATTGCTCTACTGGTGTATGTAGATGATATACTAATTGCTAGTAGTGATGCAGTAGCAGTAACCAAATTGAAACAATTTCTAGATGCTCAATTCAAACTTAAAGATCTTGGTCCAGTTAGATACTTCTTGGGTCTTACAATAGCAAGATCTTCTCAAGGCATTTTTGTATCTCAGAGGAAGTATGCATTAGAAATTCTAGAGGATGCAAGATTGCTAGGTTGTAAACCAACCAACTGCCCCATGGATCAGAATTTGAAGTTGTCCAAGCTTGAAGCTCCTTTGCTACCTGATCCAACAGTTTATAGAAGACCAATTAGGAGGCTCATGTATTTGACTCTAACAAGACCAGATATAGTGTTTACAGTGCACAAACTCAGTCAGTTTATGGAACATCTTAGAGAACCTCATTACAAAGCTGCACAACACATCTTACAATATATCAAAGGAGCTCCTCGTCAAGGCATGCTCTACCCATCTAATTCAGAGTTACATATTAAAGCCTTTTCAGACTCTGACTAGGCAGGATGTCCAGACACACACAGGTCTACCACAGGCTATTGCGTCTTCTTGGGTCATTCTTTAGTGTTATGGAAGTTAAAGAAACAAACTACTATCTCAAGGTCTTCTGCTGAAGCAGAATATAAAGCCATGGCCTCAGCAATATGTGAAGTTATTTGGCTAAGATCTTTACTCCATGATCTTCAAATTTCTCACCCAAATGTAACCTTACTGTTTTCAGATAGCCAAGCTAAAATTCATATAGCAAGTTAATCTTATGTTTCATGAGAGAACAAAACACATAGACATAGATTGCCATCTAGTGAGAGATAAAATCCAAGAAGGCATCATTCGAAATCTACATGTATCAAGCAAGCATCAAGTTGCAGACATTATGACTAAGGCACTCGAGTTCCCTTTTTTCTCTAGCTTGGTTGTCAAGATGGGAATGCACAATCTGTGCACTCCATCTTGAGAGGGAGTGTTAAAACACAATAATAAGGATGCTGAGTTAAACGACAGAAAAGCAAAAGCAAGTAATAAAGAAGACATACTATAATGTAAAATCGAAACTTTTTGACTTTTGGTTGACCTCATCATGTTGCGCCACATAAGCTTTTGAAATCTCACAATTTTACACCTCATTGTTTTAATATATATTTTCTAATTGAATTTAAATTTTATTCTATTATTAAACCTTCCATTAGAATTTTGACACATCATATTTTCTTTAATATAAGAATATATTATTCCATATATAAAACACAATCATAATTAATGTCTAATACTAAAATATATTCCATATATAAACACAATATAAATATCTTTTAATAATAATCATAATTATCAATTTTCATCAAGATTTTTAGAGTTTTTTTTTTTTTTATGTATTTCATTTAATTTTGTTGCTGGCAATGGAGAAAGATGGATGGATTTGTTATAATGAAACCATGTGAGCTTGAAATGAGTTATGAAAATTATTTAGGTTTGATCATATAATCATGTGTCCATGTATTTATTTGTCCTTCTTCTTATTTTAAGTATCATTTATTTTATTTTTGGATGGAAACATGATCCATATGGTAAATATAAATATGAATCGTGTTTTATAAAAATTGGACTATATTCAACTTATGCCAAAAGAAAAATTACATTATATTAAATTTTAATTATCCTATGGTAAATACTTTCTTAGTTATTTTTTTAAACCAAAAAGTAGGAATCTATCCTAAATCCTGATTCGTAAAGTCTCTTTATCGATCTTGCCTACAACATTTTGAACTACAAAAAAAAAAAAAAAAAAAAAAAAAAATTCAACAAAGGACAGAATTTGGCTACAAACTGGTTTATTGCTAACTTGCTACAACCCACTACGTGACAATTAATAAGATCATCCATATGTACTTTAGTCACATGACCTATTTAATAAGTCATATGACTTCTTTAAATAATACATGTGAATAATCTTATAAGCTACCACGTAGTGGGTTGTAGCAAACGAGCACAAACTGGTTTGTAACCAAACCTTGTCCTTCAACAAAAGAAGTAAAAGGAATCAAAATTAATTTAGATTTATTTTCAATAATTTTCCTGTGTATCGCACAGGTTTGCGACTAGTAATAAAAATGACTGCAGCTTGACCAAGAGATAAGAACAGAGCACGTGCAGCTCACATGGGTCATTTAACAGCTGTTATATATTGATTAATTGTTAACAAAGATTAGCTAAAGTTGTATAAGAGCTGTTAAGAAGTTGTTAAATTCTGTTACATTGTTTTAGTTTTACCGCTTCAATTGGTTAGAGCATTCCACTTGCTTTATACATGATAAAGCTTGTAATCTTTTTGTATAAATACTCTTAACATACTCTGTAATCAAGCATCAAGTAAATACATAAGAAAGTTTTTATCTTTCACACACTGTTAAGATTCTACACACTTTGCTGTCTCTTTAGTTTTGTTAGATACAAATCAATGTTTCTTACTCCATGACAATAAATTTTATTGGTTAAGTAATGGACCATCAATCCAAGTTTTAAGTTACCGTGAAAGATTCTTGAGGCATTTTTCTACTAATCTTAGGCCCACTACAAGGGCAAATCCGTCTGAAAAAAAGTTGGGACATCTTTCCATGTGAATAGAATAAAATAAATAAATAAAGAAAAAGAAAACATCAATTATCCAAAGCCAATTATGAAATGAGAAAATGATCTCCATGTGGCTAACATGGAAATGTGCTGAATTAAGTAATGACTGTTGTCAATTATGACTTCAAATTATATCGTGAACCTTCTTTTTAAAAAAAAAAAAAATTAATTAATAATAATTAAATTCAAGACCCTTTTTTTTTTTTTTTTGATAAATAACAAAGACTTTATTGAAAGAAATTTACAACCCTACTCAGAGGGATACAAAACCCTACAATGAGGGCAGCAAAAGTGACATGACGTCACAGTAAAGACCCTATCAAGAGGGCAGCAAAACTTCCCTAGAAATTCCGAATCAAAGTGAAAGCGTTTACTGATAAGTTCAGTTTTATTTATTTATTTATTTTTTTAATATAGAAAACCTTTTATGATAAAAATTAATTTAAGCGAGGTCATGTAATTAGTTGACAATGGATGAAATGCAAATATGATTGGTACTATTCAATCTTTCCCATTAAGTTAATAAGGTTAAAAAGTATTACATTCAATGAATATTTATGAAACAGTTGATTAGATTGTAGACTAATCAGATGAATCCTTGCTAAAAAAGAGAAGTAGTATCAGCCTAACTATAATGCCTAAGTCAGAAAAGCTTTCAATAAGGAGAATTAATATGGTATTCGGTAAGAGTGAAAATAGTTTCACACATGACTTTGATCGGGGTTTTCTTTTATATAGGCTCTTTTGTGTCATGTTTCTTATTTTTAGCCATTGTCTGTTTGACTTATAATGAGTCATAATTCATAAGTAGCGGGCATACCTATCCCCGTCATGTTTATGATTCTTGGTATGTAATTATTATTTTTCATAACCGAGTAGCCTAGTGATGTCCCTCTCCCCCTACTTGATCTATGGATTCGACCTCTAACACATATATTTAGATTAGACTAGTTAAGAATTTTTATCACCACTCCAATGAGTGGCCTTAAAAATATATATATATATATATATATATATATATTTGTTGTTTTTCATAATGGGGAGTAATAGTTTCTCCAGAGTTAGTGCTCAAGCCTTAGTACTTGGAATGCTTAAGTTGCTCTAAGTTTGTCACATTCTTTGGTTGGGCTCAATACTCGGGCTGCACTAAGCTTGGATTGTTCCTTGGTCAGGATTTTCCTTGCTGAATCTCTTTAGTCAATTTACTTCGGAATATAACAAGTTAGATGATTTTTTAATGCCTAATTAAGTCATAAAAAAAAAAAAAAAAAAAATCTCAAATAAGAGAATTAATTTGGTAGAAATTAATATAGATTAAGAGTAACAATAGTTTCATTTCATACTTATCCTTAGGGCCAGCCCAATCATTTTGGAGGTCTAAAGCAAAAAATATAATTTTTTTTTATTTCTTTTATATATATATATATATATATATATATATATGTGTGTGTGTGTGTCTAAAAAAAATTTAACCATTTATGAAAGAGACAAAACTCCACTCTTAAACAATGTAGGAGTTTAACACTGAAGAAATCTTTGAATAAGTTACATCTCTATTATAAAATTATAGACTTTTTATAATATTGTGTATAAAGATGTCTTATTTATACATAAAGGGAGGAGACAAAACTCCAGTCCTAAGCAATATGAGACTCTAACATTAGTTCTTATTTATACAAAAAAGTAGGAGAACAACTCATTCATCTAAACAATATAAAACTCTCAAGATAACATAAATAGTTTTCTAAAAAGAAAAAAAAAAAAAAAAATGAGGTGTGAGCCTTTTAAAAAAAAGGTGAGAATGAGAGTAAGATGAGAAGATATTGAGAGGGTGAGTTAGAGACAGAGAGAAAGAGATGAGATGAGATGAGAAGTGGGGCAAATGGACAATGCCCCCAATCGTGTCCCATATTATTTATTAAATTATTATATATATAATATCTTCTTTTTCTCTTAATGGAACCTTTTTATTGGTTTTACCTTATTTATTTTTAAATGTGGTACCTTTTTTACGGGATTTTTTTTTTCTTGGTTGAGGCTTCAATCATTGGCTTGTTTCGCTTAAAGTAAAAGGTCGGCAATGCTGATAAAAAAAAAAATTGATTACGGTTCCCTTTATATAAGTTCTTTTACGATACGTTTACTTATTTTTAGTCGCTATCTGTTGTGACTTTAATGTGCCTTGACTGTTGCAAAGAATTGCCCCCAACATATTGCTTGGAAGTTGGGAGTTGGGACACTTGATTTATTCTGAGTTCACTTCATTCTTTGCCTTTACTACTCGACCTCAGTGTACTCGGACTTCTCTAAATTTGGACTGTTCCTAGGTCGGGTTTTTAGTGTACGTATCCTCTTTTTCGGAATCAAATATCAATAATTTGATTTATATACCTGGAGGGGTAATATTTTACACTATAATACTAAATATAAGAGGTGACGTCATCTGTTCGGTCATCACCGAATGGGATTATTTCCGAACAAAGTGTTCGGGTCCTTGATATTTATTACTGGAAATCTGAATAGTATAAAACCATACGTGGAGATATTTCATAATGATTGTATTTAATGCTAAACGAAATATCAAGCCACCAGTCAGGCGTATTAAATGTAAGCAAAATATCGCATTAATGTCAGGATCATTACGAGTTAAATAGGGGGTAAACGAGGCCAAATGAGCTGTAATTAATAAGCATTAATGGCAATCAGACAAAGAAGGAAGAGGAAGACAGGAGAAACAGAGAAAATATCTTGAGTAATAAGAGGTATAAATATAAGAGGAAGGTACTAAAAAAAGGGTTCCTCAGAATACAACAAGAATTAAGAGTGAAATACACAGAGATATAATTATTTTCCTGATTGGTGTGACATTGATTATGGAATTATTAACAAAACCATCGGAGGTTCTTAGGCTGGTCCCCACGGGGCCAGCCAAGTTTATCTGAGGGTCTTTCTCATTGTCTTTATACAGGGAGGAGTATCTCAAAGATATTCGGATTTCAAGCCAGATTGTTCGGGATCAGTTTCTACTTGTTCGGATCTCTCCATATTCAGTTCGGGCGTGTTCGGATTCGATTGACGATTAAGCCTTGATAATATTAATTAGTCTTTCCTTTTATTATTTACAAAAAACCCACTTACAATTGGCGCCGTCTGTGGGGAGGGCTCTTTAATATTGCTCGGTCCAATCCGTTTCATCGATCATGCCACGCTCAGTTCCAGGGCCCTCCAGGCCCGCAGAATCTCCAGCTCGACAGGCTCCAGGGCCATCACGACGTCAGCTGGAAATTCCCGAACAACCTAGACCCGCACCATCTCCAGCCCGACAGGCTTCAGGGCCGTCACGACGTCAGCTGGAAATTCCTGAACGATCAAGACCCGCGGGATCACAAGTAGGGCAGGCTCCGGCACCCTCATGTCCTAGAACCTCAACAGAGTCATCTTACAAGCCCACTGAGCATACTCGGGTTGCTGTCTCAGTTGCATCCTCCTCCAAGCACACCAAGCTTTATAGGCATATGGATGATCAGCGAACAGAAGGTCGGGGGGAAGGCTCTGTAGAGGTAACACGTCCACAAATCCAGAGATCATTAGTACAGTCCCCTTCCGCAGCATCGCGAGCAGATGACAGTGAAAGAGTGATCGCAGCACTCCGCCAGGAGGTCGATTCTTTGAAGAAGGCAGCTCGGGATATGTCCATAGCAAAAGAAAGGCAGAGGAAGAATTTCCATAAGGATGAACAAGGAGAGGCGTCACGTAGTGCCCATCATGAAGGTTGGGCAGAAAGCCCTTCGGTAAAGGAGAAGGCTGTGAGTTCGGCCGAAACTTCCGCTACTCTTCGGGAGATGAGGAGGAAAGAGGGCCGACCAGATAAACAGGTGGATGAACCTCATAATGAACCTCGTAATAAGGGTTTTTTACCTCCGACAGTGCCGAGGAAGAAGGTAAGGCGTGGGGAGCAAGGAGCAGTCTGGAAAGCCTTAGACTTAATATCATCCTCTCCATTTACTGATGAAATAGAGTCTGCTGAACTGCCAGAAAGGTTCACTGCACCTCGTCTTGAAACCTATAATGGCCGAACAGATCCTGTCGCCCATATAGACCATTATCATCATAGGATGGCCTTATGGCGTTATAGAGACCCTTTGATGTGCAGGATATTCCCTTCTAGTCTGGGAGAGGTAGCACTCAGATGGTTCAACCAGCTTGAGCGAGGTTCAATCGGGTCTTGGAGTCAGATGGCTGAAGTATTCGTGGGAAGGTTCATAACGAATAGCCGGAGATCTAGGGGCTTGGATACACTTATGGTAATCAGGCTGGGTACAAATGAGTCACTCAAAGATTATTCGGCGAGGTTCTGGGAAACTTATAATGACATCGATGCATGTGCAGAGGATACAGCCCTTCAAGCTTTCAAATTAGGTTTGCCTCCCAGTACTGGACTACGTCAATCCTTGACTAAGCGTCCCCCCACGACTCTTAAGAAGCTGATGGATCGTGTGGAACGGTTTGTCAGAGTGGAAGAAGACGGAGGTAATACTAATGCAGTGGTTTCAGAGGTCCCTGTATCACCACCTGTCTCTAGACCTCCAGTTCGAACGGCTCAAGCTCCTAAGGCACGTTCGGCACCGACCAGCTATGCCGCGCCTTCGTATAAAGCCTTTCACACGGTTTTTAAGGAGCCTATTCATCGCTTGTTGGATAAAATCAAGGGTAAGCCCTTCTTTGTATGGCCTTCTAAGCTTATTGGAGATCCAGCAGTTCGGAATCAGAATCTTTATTGTTTCTACCATCGAGATAAGGGACATGTGACCGAGAACTGCCACAAGTACAAAACTCTTTTGGAGCAGTTAGTGGCGGCCGGGCATCTTTCAGATTATGTTGAATCAACTCCTACTGCGAGTAAGGCCCGAGGAGCCGGTATCAGTCGTTCGGGAACACAGGGGCCTGCTCCAGCTGGCGTCATTCATGTCATTCACAATCCGTTGTGCATCTCTGTTTTGCCAACATCTTTTCGGTCTGATATGCAAAAAGCGTCACATCTTAGACGGAGTTATGGAATAATAGATTATGCCCATTTTGTCTCGACTCCCTGTTCGGGAGCTCCCGTATCTTCCGCGCATCAAGTCGTCTCATTCTCAGATGAAGACTTGGCGGATGTTCAGATGCCCCATAACGACCCTCTTGTCATAACCCTTAGATTTGGGGACTATGACGTTCAAAGAGTCCTGGTAGATCAGGGTAGCTTCGCCGAAATCATGTATAAAGGCCTTTATGAGAAGCTGGGTCTAGAAGAGGCGAATTTGGCGAACTTCACCACACCTGTGTTCGGCTTTACAGGAGAGTCGACAATTCCAATGGTGTTACCCAAATATCAACCTAAGAGGGGGGGTGATTTAGGTTGAGGCAAATTTTTTCGATTTAAATGCGGAATTAAAAACTATTCTTCAATTAGCAAATGTTGATTTAGCAAATTTTAAGAACACAATTCAATTGCAATATAGATATGATATGAAAATCAAACACAAGTATATATATAAGCAATTGAATAATGTAAGAGATAGAGATAGAGAAAATCAAACACGA
>OU015765.1:17021037-17105295 GCA_907173295.1 Fagus sylvatica
GGAATAAAAACCTTATTCCTAAAACCTGTGGGATGCGGAAATAAATAATAAGCACAAGAACACAAAGATTTACGTGGAAAACCCTTTCAACTTGAAGGGAAAAAACCACGGGACAAACTCCGAATAAATCCACTATTATAATACGCAATTACAATAGTTCTTCTCAAGTTAATGCCTAACCTGAGGTACTCACCAAATACAATAATACCCTCTCTAGGAATTAACACTCAACAAACTCTCTAGAGGAAACCCCAAATATATCTGTGATACTTCTCTGCATTAATACAAGCGTCACAAATTCTCCTTGATTTGTGCGCTAACCCATAAACCTCAGAGAATACCAAAATCTTTCGCTTCTCCCCGCAGGGGGGAATCCTAGGCCAAAGCCTTTCTTCAACTTGCACTCTTCACATGGTGCTCTTTCATCTCTCTATAGGGGAGGAACCCTTGGGCCAAAGCCTCCTTCAAGCTACACTCTTCTCATAGTGCTCTTTCTTCTTCTCTCCCTATAGGAGATGGCCCCCTAGGGCTTCAAGCCTCCTTGTAGCCGCACTCTCTCTCTATAGGGGAGAACCCCCTAGGGCTCTGAACCACCAAATACTTGGTAACATAGTCTATTTATAAGATTTCAATTCTATTACTTAGTGGGTAAGGAATACATTAATTCATTAATAAGGAATAGACTTTCCTTGCATACCAAGGAATAGTCTTTCCTTTCACACCAAGGACTCACTTTTCTTCCACACCAAGGAATATTCTTTCCTTCCACACCAAGGACTCACCTTTTCTTCCACATCAAGGAAACAAAAAATCACCTAATTAGTTTTCCTTCTTCATTAAGGAAACTCAATTAGTTTTCCTAATCAACATAGGAATTTGAGGCACTTTCCCAACAATCTCCACCTTGACTCAAATTCCATCAAGTAGTCTTCATTCCTTCTGGAATAGCTCCACCTTAATCAAAGCAAACCTTCTTTGACTAAGACCATTTTTTTTTCTTCATAGTCATACTTGTGTACGCCTGTAGCAAACTTATACCAAACATAATCTTCAATCTGCATCTTCCAATACCCAAAGTCTGTGCCATCAAACTTCTCAATTCCTGACGTCTTCTCCGGTCATCGCTCCCACTCAAACCAAAGCTCTGATACCACTTGTTGGGAATAAAAACCTTATTCCTAAAACCTGTGGGATGCGGAAATAAATAATAAGCACAAGAACACAAAGATTTACGTGGAAAAACCCTTTCAACTTGAAGGGAAAAAACCACGGGACAAACTCCGAATAAATCCACTATTATAATACGCAATTACAATAGTTCTTCTCAAGTTAATACCTAACCTGAGGTACTCACCAAATACAATAATACCCTCTCTAGGAATTAACACTCAACAAACTCTCTAGAGGAAACCCCAAATATATCTGTGATACTTCTCTGCATTAATACAAGCGTCACAAATTCTCCTTGATTTGTGCGCTAACCCATAAACCTCAGAGAATACCAAAATCTTTCGCTTCTCCCCGCAGGGGGGAATCCTAGGCCAAAGCCTTTTTCAACTTGCACTCTTCACATGGTGCTCTTTCATCTCTCTATAGGGGAGGAACCCTTGGGCCAAAGCCTCCTTCAAGCTACACTCTTCTCATAGTGCTCTTTCTTCTTCTCTCCCTATAGGAGATGGCCCCCTAGGGCTTCAAGCCTCCTTGTAGCCGCACTCTCTCTCTATAGGGGAGAACCCCCTAGGGCTCTGAACCACCAAATACTTGGTAACATAGTCTATTTATAAGATTTCAATTCTATTACTTAGTGGGTAAGGAATACATTAATTCATTAATAAGGAATAGACTTTCCTTGCACACCAAGGAATAGTCTTTCCTTTCACACCAAGGACTCACTTTTCTTCCACACCAAGGAATATTCTTTCCTTCCACACCATGGACTCACCTTTTCTTCCACATCAAGGAAACAAAAAATCACCTAATTAGTTTTCCTTCTTCATTAAGGAAACTCAATTAGTTTTCCTAATCAACATAGGAATTTGAGGCACTTTCCCAACATGTTCTTGGTGACTTTTGCAATGAATCTTTGTTTCAGTTAGCCAAAAAAAGGGTTAATTATAGAGTTGAAGTTTTCATGGGTAAGCTTAGTTACTCTTAATATTTGTTTATAATCTTGGGCTTTTGAGGCCCAATGTTATGAGCTATGGTAGAACTTGCAAAGCCTCTCAGGTCCATTATTAGATTGGGCCTGAATTAATGGCTTGATCAATCATAATCTTTTATAGATATATTTTGGGTGTGGATGGGAGAGATATTTCAAAGATTGTGCACAATATTTGTTAGTGGTGTAATTATTTGTCAGATTGGTATGTAGTAGCTTTCAAAACTTTCATGAATAAGAGAATTTCTCACTCGGCTGTTAGGCTGCTTCTTAGAAGTTGCTTATAAACGACAAAACCATCTCTGAAATTGCATAAAAACAAAAACATCTTTAAGTTATCAAATAGAATATTGCATATGCTATATAGTCTTTTTAAAATTTAAAACATGAGAAATGTTCCAAAAAGAAACCCATCCACACCGAACCAGACTTGATAAGATATCTATCTCTGTGGTCCCATGGAGAACCCAAACCGCACATTATAATGGGCAATGAATTAGTACTTGTGGGGACAGAGTAACAAGCCCTCAATTAAATATGTATAAGTACAAGCAGCCATGCTATGCTTTAATTGTCTTTCATGTCCCTAATACTTCTCGATTAATAAAAGTCATTATACGTTAATTGGTCCTAAATATACGTGTAAACCTCATTCTACATGCATGGCAATAAGCCAAGCGTCAAGCTTGCAATGGTCATTTAACATTGGCCTAGTTCTGACTTTTAAGTTTTAACAATTTCCCTGTTGTTATTATATATATTCATATTAATCAATACACTACTAGTCTATTACTAGAGTAGTTTATTATTTATATTATCTACGAGTTGACATGTACCTAAAGTTTGTTTGGGAACAATGACTTATCCAGTAATCATGTATCGATTGCAAATTGCATCCTTTGTTGACTGGCCAGGTCAAATTGGTTAATGTCACATATGATACCATAATCAAAGCAAACGATTGCGAAAGATTACGAGTAAGATATGATGTCATCATGAACGGTAGAGAATAGTCCTAGATAGTAAACCATTCCTTAAATTTCAATTCCAAAAGGTAGGAAAGTAAAGTAAGCAAAAGGGTTTTAGAATTTGGGGAAAAATTTGAGTCTAGTGCACAGGAGCACTAGATCCATTAAGATATTATTACGTGTTAAGTTTTATTAAGTTTTTGTATACGTGTCAACATCTCAACATGTTTAATGCTCTTGTGCACGGGACGTTTCCCAGAATTTGAGTCCAAAGAAGATATAGAAGAGAAAAAGGAGGAGATTTTTAAATTGGTTAAGGAAAAGTTTCTATTCAGCACGATGAAAAAGGGTTTTATTATTTAACTTGCATGATTAATTCCATTAAGAACTAAAGCGATTTAAACTTATATGATTAAAGGTACGGACCACATGTCCACAATAACATGTGGGAAGTATTGACTGGTGGGACCCTTTCATCTTACCAAGTGTGAAATATGTAATTTTGATGGTCAGAGGAACCTACACTGTAACCCAACATTGTCTAGTCAAAGTTGGACAAAACCTTAATTTGTCCGGCGTCCAGCCTGAACTAAGACCCATGGCCATGAGCCCCTACGAAAGTCAGAAACCAATTTCATGCAGGCACATAGGTTAAATTGGAGCCATGCCAAATTTGCCAACTCCGAATCTCCAATTGTGATTTTGTTCATACCATGCAACTTTTACTTTCTTACGCTACTTATAGATGAGACATTTGATGTGACATGGAGAGTGGAAGTGGAATATATTTGCAATATTTGTTGATGGACAATTCGAAGGACTGGAGGATCACTGGTGATTTTAAGAATTTCTAATTTTGGAAAAAAATATATTTTGGATCTTTATATGTTAGGGGTGTTCATTTTAGTCTCTATATTTTATAATGTTTCATTTTAATCTTTGATTTTTGAATAAGTATCATTTGTGTTATTATCCTCCTTATTTTTCTTATTTTTAAACATTCTCATCAAATATAACATATGTTCAAAAAACCAATAATTAAGGTGAAACATTATGAAACATAAAAATCAAAATGAAAACACCTCAAAATATAAGGAGTAAAAGTGCATTTTTGCCATTTTTTTAAGAAGTTAAATAAAAAACTTGATTATACGATATATCAACATAAAATAAAAAAATGCAAATGCATTAAGTTTTATTGTTTTATTTTACAAATTTTCATATTTTGAAATCATTGCATTATCAAGCAATAATTCATTCACTGATATCTCATTCGATTACGCAAATAATTCTTTATATATTTCATTTTTGAAAATCTGATTGGCTATGTTGTTGTTGTTCTTTAGTTTAGTTTTGGGTGAAACACATAAATTATTCCTAAGATTTGAACTAATGACATAATTCCCTAAAAGTTTTCAGAAATATTCAATTTGTCCTCTAAGTACAAATAGTTTTGGGAAAAAATACACAAACAATGTTAAGTATTGTTTGTACTTAGTGGGGAACTCAAAATTTGTCCTCTAAGTACCTATTTTAAGATTCTTTTTATAGACAGATAAATCTACCCCAACTCTTGGGGAACTCAAAATAGAGAACAATTGATTGCATCACTCTTATTTGAATGCGAGATTACAACATCAGGGCCTCATATATTAGTAAATTCAAAAATAAATTTGTTATCACTGACCCCAAAAAGGGTTAAAAAATGAAAACAAAAAGCACACCTTGCTTCACTTTTTCAGTGGGATTAGATCTATCCAAGTAACCCGACAGTACTCAACAATGGAAGCTTTAATATGTGCCTCCATGTGGTGTGTGCACACCCACTACTTTAAGAAATAAGGACAAAACCTTATCTTAACCAACATTTATTTTCCTCAAACATGGCAATATATTATGTACACAAATGGTCCATGAACATGTACTCTTTATAGGCAACTCTCTGGCACGAGTACTCCACTGCTCGTTCCACCTATGTTCTTACATGACGATGTTGTTGCCCTATTCATGTAAGTAAGCTTGAGATCTTGCAATTTGATACCTCTGCATGGAGTACTTGGGCTGCAATCAAATGTCACAGCCTCTGGTGTACCAGATGTTCCTCGTATATTTCTATACGTCACTTGACTAATCTTCACACCCGAGGTCTATAAAGAAAAACAAACAAATTAAGAACATGAAATTAACCTTCATTATAGGAATGTACAACATTTGCTCAATTATGAGTTTTTTTCTTTTAACATAAATTAAAATTTTGTATTTATTATCATAAAAACAATGGTTAATTACCTGGCGAGGACAACCTTGGTTGTTGGGGCAATAATTCTGATCAATGGTGATGGGGTTCTCAACATTCCTCATAACAATGTTTTGGAAAAGAATGTTGCGAACAAAGCCGTTGCTGGGCCTGGCCCATGACTTTATCCTTACTCCATTGTCTGATCCAGTGAATACTGAATCCGTTAAAGTTACATTTTGGACGCCAGCTTCGTTGAGTTCCTTGCCCAGGCTACCAATGCTGTGATAGGTACAACAAACATATATTATCAATTTGATTATGTCTGTTCTTCGTGACTTTTGCAATGAATCTTTGTTATAGTTAGCCAAAAAAAGGGTTCATTATAGAGTTGGAGTTTTCATGGGTAAGCTTAGTTACTCTTAATATTTGTTTATAATCATGGGCTTTTGAGGCCCAATGTTATGAGCTATGGTAGAACTTGCAAAGCCTCTCAGGTCCACTATTAGATTGGGCCTGAATTAATGGCTTGATCAATCATAATTTTTTTATTGCAAATTATTAGTTTCGTTACTATAATTTTGATTATAATTATTAAATTGCCATTTTTTGTAGTACATAGAATTAGGTTAATTTGTAATTATCTTGTAGTAAATTTTATTCCTAAAGTTATTTTTTCACATATGTTTTGAGAATTTGCTTACCTTACACCATGTCCAGGGCCACACCTAATGTTGCTCATCAACAAGTTTTTGGTGTCTGGACCGATTGATATGCAATCGTCTCCGGTTTGTATGGTGCTTCCCTTGATTGTGACACCGGTGAGCTCTGCACATGAATGCCATCCGTGTTTGGGCTTAGGTCAGGAGCAATAAGCTTCACATTTTGGACTACCACATTGTTGCAGCTGTTGATTACAAGGTGACTTAGCTGACTGTTGATCGATGTTAAGCCACTGACCACAATGTTGTTTGCCCAATTGAATGTTATTGACTGCATTGACACATAAATTACATATATCCTGTTAAAATGAGTTATTGAAATTTTATTTGTATGTGCATGAACATGAATATAATGCTTAGTCTACTTTTCAAAATTCAATTAAATTTTGTGTGAAAACCAAGATTACATGGAAAATGAAGGAAATTCACCAGTTGAGTTAACCAATTATGGCTGTATTTTTCCTTCTATAGTGGTAATAGGAGGGCTGAGTTTGTTTTGGGCTTGCTATCTATCTCTAGTCCAAAACATTTTAAAGGGGGAAAAAAATAAAAGAATAAGTAGTACAGGATATTTGTAGTAGTATTATACAAACTAATATAATAAATAAAAAGAGTTGACTTCATGTCTTACTCTTACCTTCAATAGAAAAAAGAAAGAAACAAGGAAAATGGTAAAAAATAATCATTCTGGCCAAGTTAACTAGTTTGGTTTCAAATCTTCAAATTATGACAAATAAGTACGCACTTGTACTCACAATTGGACTCATACCCTCTCTTAATAAGAGAGACCCAATACATGAGATTTAACTTTTTAAATGAGCACAAACTTTCTTCAGAATAAGTGCGACCTAACATGTGGGATAACATTATTAAATGAGAGATAGATTGAAGATAGTTTTAAACTCAATATTATGATAAATTACTAAATATCCTAACAAGTGATGTAATTAAATAACATACTCTAGCACCAACTGGGCAGCTCTTTCCAGATTTCTGCAAGCCCAAAAGCCAGCACCCTTAGCATCCAACGTGCCACCATAAACTGCAACCCTATTAACCTGAATGAACAAAATCCAGTACCCTGAATTCCCAAGCGCACTATAATCTGTTGGAGCCATAAGTGTTCCATCAATTTGAACTGTAATTCTGTTCTTGCATGGCCCCCTAAAAACCGTTGCTTTTAGCAAGAACCTCCCCTTTGGGATGTAGATGGTGGATGCTGTGGCTGAGTTACAAGCTGATGCCCAAGCCTTGAGGAATGCTTGTGTTGCATCACTTTTTCCATCTGGCTTTGCACCAAAACTAATCACATTATAGGCTGCATTTGATGATTGAACAAAGAAGGATATGATGAAAAGGAAGAGAAAACAAGAGAAATAAGTAAGCTTAGCCATTTTATATTTTGTTTGAGAGAGGTAGTTGGAATGAAACGGAATTGGCAGTTAAGGGTATTTATATATGTAGTGCATGACATTTTTTATGCTTATTTATTTTGTCAGCAATTGTTTAATATTGATTTTAGAAATCAAGCAAAGAAAATATAGTTTTATCTGCACGTTATATATCAAGTACACGAAGGTATGAGATGTACGGTGACATGCATGTGATAAGGGTATGAATCCAGGGACAGAATGAAAAGAAGACGTGTGATAACTGATAAGTTTGAGAGAGGTAGTTCATTTTTGGTTTTTAATTGTGTTGTAGTGGTAGTTAATTAAATACCAAAACGCACTTAACATAGTGCATCTATATATGGACCCGAACCAACCATTTCTCTCAATGTCAAAAACATATATGTGTTCTTACGGCGACTTTGGCTGGAAGATAGTGGCTTACGTAGGGGATGAGATAGTACAACTAGTGTTTGCATGTGTAACACTGTAACGCTCCTTTTTGGCCACGTGACACGTGGAGGAAACACGGAAGATAAACCGGCGGGAAGATCGCCGATTTTCTATCGGTCAACGGTGTGTGCATATCTGATATGTCACCAAAATTATTGGGAGGAGGCCGTTATGTACTTGAACACCAAGTTATCCAAACTTCACTTCACCGTACCCCGTACTACTACTACTAGTAATGGATATCAATTAGGTTTACTTTCCAAATCCAATGAAATTATACCATTATTTATTTTTTTTGTTATTGGAAAAATTTTACTAAAAAGAGAAACAACTCAAATCTCTAAACCAAGCCTCATGATCCAAGAGAAGGGATTTGAGGAATTACACAAAAGAACATTAGGTTGAGAAGATGCAAATTTGGCATGTGCCACAGTGTTTGCACTTCTGTTGACCCAAGAAAACACAAAAGAGCATTGGGTTGATAATTTGATAGTTTGTAACAATGAAGAGGAGAGATTTGAAACCTAATGGTCCATATAAATGTTAACTAACGTCGCACTTGACTATAAAGCTCTTAGAAAATGTGAAATTACATATAATTAATAATAGATTTGATTTTGATTTGAAATTAAAATTAAAATTCTAAAATGATTCCAACAACAGATTGTTTGTTTGATCTAATAATTTTGATTCAAAACCACGAGTTTAATTTTGAGTTCGATGAATAGCGTGTTCTCGATTAGAATGTTCAAGAATTGAGGGTTAAGTGTTGCTTCAATCAAGAGGACTAAGCCAATATATGTGATATCGTGTTAGTCATTAATTGTGATCCAACATGACTAAGTTAATTGTAACTTCACGTTTCACTATTTTATATTAAACATTGATATTTTCATATCTATATTATAATCTTGATTTCTTATTTATTTATTAAGATTATTATAATTTAAATGATTAAATCTTATTGATATATAATATGTGTTTATATAATAATTTTAGAAAAAATAAAATCATTTTAAATTATAATACTATGAGACAATAAATATTTTTTGTTATTATTATTATTATTATTATTTGTCTAAGGAAGTGAATGAATGAATATTAACATCATTTCCTTATAATATATATATATATATATATTATAACATGGGTATTCAAAACTTTGTCCCAACTAATTTCATGGGCATATGCAATACCTGTTGTCCCACACGTATTGGATAATTACTAGGCCCTGGAAGTGGCCCCATAAGAGGGATTTGTTGTTAAGGGGTGTCAAACTCGCACCTTAAACTTTTTTAGGTGTATATTACGACTCGTCCTACCTCGAGGTTATTACTTCACTTGTTTTGTTTGAAAACATAGTTAAAAATTGAAAAAGAAAAATACTAAATATATTAAATCTTAATCTGTTGATTGTTTGTAAAACTATATAAAGATAACATAAATATTCTATTGAATTCAAATATAATAAAAGAGAGATCTTAACATATATAGTCGTTCTTTTATTTTTGAATTTTCATTCAAATTCGTAATATACCCGTACATATGTATATTTACTCTTTGTTTTTTTATTTTCATTTTTATGTCATATTTAAAAAATAAAAATAAAATCTTGAATTGAATGAAATATATATGTATTCTATATTATATATATATATATATATATTCGATATCATATATTACTAATTATGGTGTAGAGTCCACAATAAGCAACTCACTAAGACCCAAAATTACTCACGATTAGATTCTACTTTTCAATTTTCATACTTTAATAAGCTCTAAGAAAAAAATGAGACTAATTAGATTTCAAAATATGGAATTTATTGAATTCTAGCTATCAGTCTTTTTTCCTATTATGGTTGGGAACCTGTGACTAAGTTCATGCATTATAATGGATTTTAATTTGTGTAGACTGGTCATAACAATTAACAACTAACAATTCATCAAGGGATTTTTTTTTTTTTGATAGTTGAGAATGATGGTTTGAACCCTGGATGATTATTTTGAACAATATCAGGAGATGCTAACCAATTGAGTAATAAATTAAGCTCTTAATCAAAGTTCTAAATTATGCATGTGAGTGACAATACAATCAAAGAAAACACATACATACCGTCAATGATTTTTTTGACCCAAAAATTCATTAAAAGATAATTGAGAAAGAAATAAGATTCCTTATATACCTCTAAAAGAGTGATTAATAAGCCATAGTTTTTTATAAGATGCACCAAAAAGGGAAAAATGTTCTAATGGCCGGTAACCGCTTGCGGGTTTCAAAGTAACATTTCCGAAAAGGGAATGCCAAATGTGACTAGATTCATGCATTAGTAGATAGCTATTATGTTCATTAATAATGAACTCACAATTATAAAATAAAAAAAAAAAAAAAAAAAACTTGGGGATATTATATTAAAAAGCTCAAAGTTTGTATCATGTAGGTTTCAATTTTTAAATTTTATCAATTAAAGTTCTAAATTTATGAAATCATTTCAATTTTAGGCCTATGTCCATCTCTATTATTCAATTTCATTATTATGGGCAAATTAAAGTGAGAACCAATTTATTAAAATACATATTTCACTAGAGCTTACTCATAAATCCATTTGGCAAACATTGAATAGATAAGATAGAGAGAGAAGTCTTTTTTAGAGAGAAAAAATTTCGTTTAGAATATGAGAGACTGATTGCCAAAAGGTCGAAATTGATTATCTAGAAAGAAAAAAAAAAGTTTAATCAACAATTTCTTATTTTTCTCCATTCTATTATTACGTAGCTTGATCAATAATATAAATAAATAACATAAATGAACATGGCTTCAAATTGAAACAGTTTCAAGTTTGAGACTTTAATTGACAAAATAAAAAACTTAAGAACTAATCTGAAACAAAAAGTAAACTCAAGACGTTTTACATAATTCTTCCAAAAAACTATAATTTTACGTACATACGACTTCGAAAAAAAAAAAAAAAAAAAAAACCAAGTTATCCACTTATCTTATCATTCTTTTAAAAACATCATTGAGTGTTGGATCATATTTCTTTGGGTCCGCTGAGAAACTTGTACTTCAAAAAAGGTGACTATACAAATGTTGGTTTTAATTGTCCAAGGGACGAATAATGATTGAAATGACATTTTTTATATAATTAAATATATGTATAAAGTGAAATTTCCATTAGTCAATCCATATGCGTGAAATTGACTTTTCTAAAACTTATGAATATTATGAAGAACAATAAGACCTGTCTATTAAGATATGTTATAAAGAAACTTGTGGAAATTAAGTATATAAACTCAAATCGTCTATTCTTTGAGTGTGCCTATACAAATAGCACTTTGAGTGTTGTGAAGAAAAAAGCCATTATTAACTGAACAGTGCAAGTAATTGGGACTTGAAGATAGCTTGGTAAACACTAAATAGAGCATAGGGTCTTTCTTTGGTTTGCACTTTGCAGCCAGTCGAGGCTAAAGGCTATTTACTATAATTGGTAGCCTTTTGAAAGAGAAATTAAACAGCACGTTGTTTCTTAATAAAGGAGTGAGATGTTTTAGGGGACAAATTAAGTCATAAGTGATTAGCCTCAGAATTGAATAGGTAGGATTTTAGGAGAATTCTAATTAGTGCAATTGATAAATATTTTGTTATTACATAAGAGACTTGAGAATTGATATTATCTATATACAAAATGAAACTCATTAGTATTATCATATAATGATAAATAGGGCAATTACGGATTGAGATTCCAAGGTATTGCATGAGTAGCAATTCCTCTAATTTCAACCAAAAAAAAAAATATTCTATTTTTTGTCATTTTACTCTTTTACCCTTTTTAGATTTTTTATTTATTAAAAGACTTTTAATCTCAACTTTTTATAAAAATTGTAGAAGTATTGCATGAGATCTCAATCCGATAATTACCATCATGGATGGAAGAATGGAACTAAAGGTTGCTTCGTTTTATTTATTTTTTTAAAATTTAGTCCTATAGGTAGCGATATTTTTAAATTTAGCCAAACCGAAATAAGATATTAGCCCATGCTTTAAGTTTTTTTAACACAATTCCTTTGCCCAATTCATCCCAAAATAATTTCCTATCTCTCTCCATGATCACCATGAAATGAACATCATAGGTTCAATCCTATCCTATCTAGTTAAAAAAGAAAAAGCAGAGATTTGTCAAATCTAAGGTATGCTGCATTAATTATAATTTCTTTGCGAATTGGACAAAGTTTCGATTCTGTGTCTTGATGGTCTGATGTAATTTTTTCTTATGTTTCTTTTAAAACAACTCAGGTTAATTATTTCCTACAAAACAAAACTAAATGTGAAATCCAACTTTTTCCGAAGATGTATAATTTTTGGATCTTAAATTATTTGGCAGTGTATGTCACAAAGACACAAACTAGCTAAAACCAAAGTATTTCTTTTTCCTTCTCGAACTTTTGAATCTTGAAGAACAATAAATTCAACGCACCCTTATATGTATCATTTATTGACAAATAGAGAGAAATCATATCCAAAACAAGGCCATATAAATAGTGAAAACAAGAACTACTTTCACAAACAACTCCTTGGTATGATTACTCCGGTACTGATCCCAGCAGCATTGGTGCAAGAAGATTTTTCAGCTCCATTATTGTAAGTAAGCTTTATGTCTTGCAATCGGATCCCCGTGCATGGATTACTAGAACTGCAAACAAAATTCATGGCTATTTGCGAGGCCGATGTTCCTCTTATGTTTTTGTATGTCACTTGACTAATCTTCACACCCGAACTCTAGTAAAAAAGAAAGAGATACCAAAAAAAAATGTGAAATTATGGTTTATAATTAATAAAATTTTAATGGAAAAAAAATCATGTTATCTGTAATCTATAAAATAATTGTTACCTGATTTGGACAACCATTGTCATCGGGGCAGTACTTTTGATCAATGATGATAGGGTTATAGACACCTTTCATGATAATGTTCCGGAAAGCAATGTTTCTTGCATATCCATTACTAGGCCTGGCCCATGATTTTATTCTTACTCCATTTTGAGTTCCGGAGAAAACTGAACTTGTTACTGTTACATTCTGCACGCCATCTTCAGAGACATAATCGCCCAAGCTACCAATGCTGTGAGACCCCAAAAATGATCCATGAGAAAAGATGCTAACGAGTAACATATGATTTAGTTATTGGGAAGGAGCCCAATAAAGAAGCAGTTAACACAGTGGTCTGACCAAGCCCAAATATAGCATTGTGATCTAAACTCAGCTTCATTGGACATATCCATGACCTATGGGCTTTCCTCGTCTTACTTCAATAATTTTTTTGCTATGTGTCTCACTTCAATAAATGTTGCTCTTTGTGAGGGCCGTGAAATAGTTAAAAGACCCTTTTTCAAAAATGGTCTTTGCAATTGATGGTAATAGGATCATTAGAAAACTCTTTGTCTAACAAAAAATCTAATAGCAAATTGTTGTCAAAAATAAGGTCTCAAATGAGGGAGGATGTGAGGACTATATAACGGACTATCAGAAACTTGTGTAATCCAACCATTGGATCATAGAAAATGAACAAAATTGGAAGTTTATTATGAGTTAAATGGTTAAATGGGTGATATTATAATTAGTAGAATATTAAGTGAAATAAAAATAGTGAGATAGAAGATTTGTATCATTTTTTAAATGAGCAAACGAGTTTAAATGAGTAACTTTCATTTCATGACTTATAGTTTTGAATCAATTGTGTCAAGAGTAAATATTGTCTTACATTATTCACATCATACACCATTCAGGTGTGGACATATGCTCACAAATTATATTGTGTCCACAAATTAAAGACATGTCTACAATTTTTGAATAATATTAAAAAAGTAATTAATATGAGATAGTTTGAGACAATCATTGCCCTTGTGTGTCAAACACATTTATCCTATCCTATGAGTATGCAAAGGTTGGTATGTAACTATGTAAGTCTAAATTTCAACGTTACCTTATTCCATGTCCTGGGCCACATGCAATGTGATCAATCCACACATTCTTAGAGCCCTCACCAATGGATATGCAATCATCTCCTGTCATAATGGAACTTGAACTAATCGTGATCCCAGTTGAGGATTGCACGTGTATGCCGTCGGTGTTGAGGCTCGAGCTGGGGGCTCTAATCTTCAACTTTCGAAGAATAACATCAGTGCAGTGGTCAATAGCAACATGCATTATCTGGCTATTGATTGATGTCAAGCCGCTCACCACTATGTTGCTAGACCACATGAACGTTATTGACTGGAATAACAAGGTAGGAAATGGTTAATATTATTTGTATTAAATACCTTGTGACAGGTCGGCAATATGAGGCACATGCTTTATACTGGAATCAGTTGTATTAAAACTTAGCATTCAAGCAATTAACACGTATAATCATTCAGTAAAAAGAAAAAAAGAAAGAAAAAAAGAAGAAAACTCTTATAATCTACATACATATATAAATGTAACAATGTCATTAAAATGTACATCTATAGTAACACATGTAGTCATTAATTTATCCGTTTATAGAGAAATTAAGTACCTTAGTAATATTAAGAATATTATAAGTTTTTACCGTATAGGCTTTACAAATTGAAATAAAACATTTAGGTCAATGGGTTCATAAAACTCACTAGAATAAGTACGTAGTATTATTGAATCAAACAAAGTAACAAACAATAAGACTAAAAAAAAAATAAAACACCTAAATTATATGACAGGTATAAACCTAACCGGACTCTATAGCTGCACAGCGTACCCATGCAAAAGATTAGATTAAGATATGCCAGATTCCACTAAATATACAAATGGAACTTGTAACTTGTAAGAACAAAACAAAAAGGAAGTTAATTTTTTTAATATGATCGAGATATGATACAAATAATTACCGTCGATCAGTTTGTCCGTTTGTAATTAAGTATTTTATAATAAAATTAATAATAACTTTAGCATTCTCCTTAAAATACCTGTATCTTCTTGTAAATACTTATGGTTTAAGCAATTAATAGTTGTATATTCCTACATTGAAATCAACAAGAAACTGAGTTGCTATTATTAATTATCTTACATAGGGATAGGAGAGTTCATTTTTTTTTAGGATTGAGAAGTAAGCCATAACATACCGTTGACCCAGCTGGGCAACTCCTTCCAGCTCTCCGGCAAGACCAATAGCCAGCCCCCTTTGCATCGAGATTGCCACCATAGATCGCAACCCTATTGACCTTGTTGAACAATATCCAATTTCCAGAATTCCCAAGGCTCCAATAGTCTGATGGGGCAACAAGAGTGCCAGCAATCTGAAACACAATTTTGCTCTTACATGGGCCTGAAAAAACTATTGGCTTTAGTAAGAATCTCCCTTTAGGAACGTAAAGTGTGGCAGGTATAACTGAGTTGCATGCTGACAACCAAGCCTTAAGAAATGGCAGTGTCGAGTCAGTTTTCCCATCTGGTCTAGCACCAAAATTGACCACATTATATGCTGCATTTGATGATTGAAAGAATGCTATGCATAGTAGGAAGAAAATCCAAGACAATATGAATCTGGTAGCCATCTTAATTATTTTGATAAGAGAGAGAGAGAGGGGGGCTAATGAAAGAAGGTCATAGATTTTGGAGATAATTTATAGCCTTGGATATTTGGACCTACAATTTGTTTAATACTTGGTTTAGTCTTAATTAAGTCAATTAAATGTTACTCTCACGTTGTCGAGTAGACATGTACTTCAAGTTTGAATGATAGTACGGTGGCATTGCGTTGTATTATCTTTATAAAAAAAATTAGTTGAATGTTTTAAGGATAATCACATGATACACCAGCATTAATCATCTACGATCTTCTTATGCCAAGTACTCGTGGAATGCAAATGACAGTATGCCACATCAGCCATGTATACACCAAAATATCAGCGTAATTTTCAACATATATGATATATCTATGTATATATCCATATGCTCCAATTAATCTGCAAAATAATAAATACAGTTTAATAATTAAAAAGTTCAATGTAGTCTTCAATGTGTTTAGAGAGTATTGTTTATAGAGAGAAATCTTTTTCCTTTCTAAAAACAAAAAGAAATAATAAGAATTAAAAAAGAAAAAAGAAAAAATAACACACACAGATTTCTTGAAATTGTTATTTGTGCATATGTGAGGTTGTTAGTGTAAGTAGAATTTAATGAATAGTTTTAAATTTCTCAATTTATTTTTGTGTTCTTAAATTTTCTTGTTGCATGTTAACTTATTTTCAATTCAATAATATGTGACAAGGTTAGTAAAGTGATTGAAAATATGGTGTAATTGACTTGGTGAGATTGTTTCGTTTGTTGGTATGTCTAACAATGCATGATAGATCAATGACAATATACCACAAATGCCACGTATTTGTGGAGTAAATCTTAGCATGTCTCCTCGTTCTTGGGTTATGGGTGCGGGTAGCTATTCAATTTGATAATATGTTTATTTTGAAAGTATAAAAAGTTAATTAAAGAATTCTATTCTAATTAATTAGTTATTTATATTTATATTGAGTTATTTATATAATATATAAAAGTAGAAGACAACTTCTTATATGCTCTATTATTAGTTAGATGATGTAAACGTCGTATATATGAAATAATAATTGATCATGACAGAAAGAATGATAGTTTGCTTGAATCTCATTATTTCATAAGAATCTTTAAAGTAGAAGGGTTGCACTTCATAAAAATTTCACTTTTTCTTATTGTTATGGCACAATCTATAGCATTCATTGAAGGCTAAATTATAGGAAACTTTATATGACAGAATACCTTTTTAGATAGAAAATGACACTTTTTCTTATTGATATGGCACAATCAATATTAACATTAGTTATCTAAGTTAGACGCAAAAATTCCCATAGAAAATGGTACAGAATAGTACAGAGGATTTGCATTCTTTAAAGACTAACCTACATGAATTGATTTTGAATTCAATTTATGAATTTGGAATCGGAGCTAACCTATTAAATTAAATTGGTTTGGAATTAATGTGAATTGACCAATAAGAACCAAATGGAAGAAAATTTTCTTCGGTGGTTTCTATTTATTAAATTTATTAATGACACTTTTTACCAAAGTCCTCAAAATATCCTATTTTATTCACACATCAGCAAATTCCATTTCAATTCATGTCTTTTAAACAAATGAATTGAATTCGATCAATTGCGATTTGGTTCCAAATAAAGCGTTAATGTTAAACTTGTCTATATAATATATAACAGCAGAAGACATGAACGTTAAAACTAAGGGTGTCTGACGTCATGACAAGTGGTATGTCTATCAATTATTTTTATTTCCCAAGTGATACGTTGTTTTAATAATTTGACTTAATCCAGTTTATTTATCAAATAGTAAACACAGAATATCTTAAAAAAACATTTGAATGTGTATTTTTTGTTTGTATGTTTTTATTAATTTTAATTCATGTTAAAAACCTTTTAAATAAAAATAGATAATTAAAAATTCTTTAAAATAAATTTCCTACTACTAAAAGACATCTTAATAAAATATACTTATCTAAAATTAGTTTTTTTTTTTTTTTTAAACGTGTTTTATTAATATTATTATTTATTATTTTTTTTTAATGAACACAGAATATCTTTAAAAAAAAATTGAACAACGTGTATTTTTTGTTTGTATGTTTTTATAAATTTTAATTCATGCCAAAAACCTTTTAAATAAAAACAGATAATTACAAATTCTTTAAAATAAATTTCCTACTACTAAAAGACATCTTAATAAAATATACTATACTTTTTTTTTTTTTTTTTTTTAAGAAATGATTAGATTAGTTCAATTTAATGATCAACACCAAATTTTTTTTTTCTTTTTAAACGTGTGTTTATATATATATTTTTTAAATATGTTTTAACGTGTGTTTTATTATTTTTTTTAAAATTTTTTTTTTTTTTTAAATTAACAATCTCTGTGTTATACACGTGTGTTTTATTATTTGAAACGCTACCTCTGTTTTATTATTCATTCTCTTCCCTTGCAAATTAGTTATAGAAAAAACAACTGTTTTATTATTCATTCTCTTCCCTTATAAATCAGTTACAGAAAAAGCAACGATAGTCTTCTCTGCAAAATCAATTTACTCAAGGAAGCAAGTCCTTTGTTTTTCTGCAAGCAGAGTTAGAAGAGATCCAAACAAGTTTAAATACTCAAGCAAATTGAAAGGGTAAGCAAACTTATTTGCTTTTCTAATGTTTGTTAATACACGTATAATTAACAGAAAAGAAAAGAAAAATCCAAGTCAAATTATAATTGATACATTTGCTGTTCTTTTTTCTCTGTTTCTAAAATTTCCATTGTATGTGATTATACTATTTTATAGACCAAATACTGCTTTACAAAAAGCCTTTATAATAAAAATATTTCTCTTTTAAATTTAAAACAGATAATTACAAATTCTTTAAAATAAATTTCCTACTACTAAAAGACATCTTAATAAAATATACTTATCTAAGATTATTATTATTGTTTTTTTAGAAAAAGGATTAGATTAGTTCAATTTAATGATCAACACCAAATTAAAAAAAAAAAAAACTAAACAACGTGTAGAATAAATGTCCTTTCCTGCCGATCATTTTTTGAAAAATATGCATTTGACTATTACTATTTTTTATGGAATTAAATTTGTTTAGGAACTCTTTTAATAATAGGCCAATTAATTTTTAAAAAGAAGTCTTTTAGTAGAATTATGATTAGGACAATGAATTTTTTAAAAGAAGTCTTTTAGTAGAATTATGATTCATACAAAGTTGAGTATGAGTGTATGACACATATTGATAGTCATTGAAGGTATTGAACGTTTGATTTTTTTTTTTTTTAATACATCTTAATATAGTATCATAATTAAATTGTTTGATGACTATCAAGTTTAAATAATTCTCTTATAGAAACAGATAATAATTTTTTTTTTTTTTTTAAAAAGTCTCCTACAACTAAAAAGACATCTTCATAAAATATCATAATAAACACCTACTACTAAAAGACATCTTCATAATCCTAATAATAATAAAAACTTTTTAAACGTGTGTTTTATTATTTTTTTTACAATTTTTTTTAAAAAAAATTAACAATCTCTGCGTTATACGCGTGTGTTTTACTATTTTATAGACTAAATACTGCTTTACAAAAAGCCTTTATTATAAAAATATTTCTCTTTTAAATTTTTCATCTTTAAAGTGTAAAGTGGTTTCTTGAAATACACTTCTTAGTTTATATGATTTCTCTTTTATGTGATTACACGTTAAATAAAAATATGATGTTTTGTATTATTTGATTATATTCTTTACGTGAAGTGGTTGAATTAATTTATACTATATAAAAATATCTTGCTTTTTCTTTTATATGATTAAGATACTCTTTAGTTAAAATATGATGCTAATAATATATCATGTTTATATTTGACTATATTCTTTACTTGAGTAATTAAATTGACTGAATTAATATAGATAATCTCACGCTTTGAGCGGGTTATATGCTAGTTGTACGTAACGGCGCAAGTACTTTGAAGAGGTACTCTCTGATTTATTAAGTCTAGTCAATCTTTGATCTATGGGGATGGCACTCTCTTATTACTAAGTCTAATCAATGTGCATTCCAGAGAATTTTTCCCCATCGGGCGTTTTAGATAGTGAATCCTATATTCAATGACTCGATACATTTATTTTTTCATTGGTTTCTCGAACAATGGAACTTATTATTGACAAGCCACGTTGCAAGGATGGCTTACAATGTAGTAGAATAATATTCTTGAGTGTAGCACACTCGTAGTCAAATGATAGTCACGTGAAACGTGAAGCATTAGCGGAGAACTGGGCGGGAATATGGCTCATGCAGAGGTAATAACACAAGAAGTTCCTGGACTACGTGCATGGCCGTACCTTTCCTAGCTGTAAATAGAGTAGCAATTACGGCATACGGGCATCGTCTGAAACGTGAATAGAACTATTAGTTCCAATTTCACACTTGAGATTTTGTGTTTAGTTTGGTTTTAAAAATTGGCCAGGACATAAAATTAGAAAGGGGATCGGTTCTTAGTTTTTTGATCAGATCAAGATCAGTGGTTGAATCGATAATGTCATAAATTATGTGATTAATATTTTTAGTTTCTAAAGTTTTAAAAAATGAGTTGTATTAATCCCCTAGTTTAATTTGTTAATTTTCTTTTTGTATGTAGTTATTGGAGCAATGAAGTGGTCTATTTCTAATGGCACATCTCTTTTTTCTTTTTTTTTTAATTAAAAAAATATACAGTGGTATACCACCCAAACCTATTTTACTAAACTTGACTTTTATTTGCCCCAACCAATTTGGTCCTTCACATTTCCCCAATTTCACAATGATGTTGAACCATAAATATCACAAGAAATGACCATGTCCAGTTGGCCAAATTGAGGACCCATTTCGCAAACCCAGGGCGGAGCCAGGAATTCAATCTAGGTGGACACTTTTTGGCTTTTTTTTTTTTTTATTTGAGGTTTTTGTTGTTTAGTAATTTTGATATATTTATATACCTATTAAAAAAAAATTTAGAATGAATTTAAGGGTGGACACTCCATAAAATCTAAATTTTTTATTTTTTAATTTGAGGGTGCATGGGCCCGTACCAACCTTGATCACTAGGTGGATCCTCCCCTGCACAAACCTACACTTCCCTACTCTCTGTGCGTTCATTCTCTTTCTTGTAAAGTTGCCTAACTAATCAATCACATTGTTCTCAGTCTTGGCCAATTGCTTAAGTTTTGTCATATACAATATTGTCTCCCACTTAATTAATTATTAAGTAGTTTTTTTTGGTGAAAAGGAAAGATGCATTAACGAGAAACTAAACGGTTACAAACATTGTTTGAAAGGTCAAAATCTAAAACCCCCAGCACATGCGCTGGAGGAGATGAAAACAGTGAAAAATCCAAAGCCCCCAGCATGGAGCAGCCATCTTTAGCAAGGATGTCAGCACACTTGTTGGCTTCCCTGTAGATGTGATTAATAGTGACCTGATGGAACTTCTCAAGGAGCAACCTGCAATCATTGACCAAGGAGCTCAAGAAAACATTAACTATGGATAAAGATGAAACCAAATTTACAGCAACAAGTGAATCCATTTCAACAATAAGGTAAGGGATAACTAAATCAATAGCTAATATCAATCCATCTTTAAGAGCCCTCAACTCAGCCTGAACGCTTGTGGTATGACCAAGATATCTAGAAAAACCCCCCAGCCAAGATCCACTAGAATCTCGGATGACTCCCCCACCACCAGCAAGACCCGGGTTACCAAGAGAGGAACCATCAGTATTTAATTTAGCCCAACCCAAAGGAGGGGCATGCCATTTAACAGGGACCATAGTGAAGGATTTAATAATGGCTGCCCCTCCTGTAAGACAGAAAAATTCAGAGGCAAACCCAAGAGTTTGAGCAACCGGATCTGGCAGTTTGTGAAGAGAATCAAAAGCAAAATGGTTCCTACGCAACCAAAGATTCCAAACAGCAAAAGAAAAAACAGTTTGCCAGCTTACTTTGCTAGATTTATGAGGCAAAGGAGAAGAACAATTAAAATCAAGCCATTTGTGGGTGGTATTTGGGTTCTTTGGAAGACTGATGCTGTGGAAATTGATCATCTCTGCTCTACGGAACAGGAAATTCATGTCTCAGTTAAGGTAAGAGATTCTAATTCTACTTGGTTATTATCTGCCATTTATGCTAGTCCTCGTCGGTCTGAACGTAGGGTCCTTTGGAATAATTTGTCTGTTATTGCTGCATTACATAGTCTTCCTTGGGTCATGGTGGGTGATTTCAATGACATTCTTTCAAGTGAGGAAAAATGGGGGGGAAATATACCTTCTGCTAGTCGAATGGCTGAATTCCATGCATGTATAAATTCTTGTAGTCTCATTGATCTTGGCTTTTCTGGTCCTAAGTATACTTTATCCTTTCGACCACAAATTTAGCCTTCTAATTTCCACACTAAATTACCTTTCGTGGAATTCTCCCACAACTTATCGGTAATGGGGCTTAGATCTCTTACTTTGGATTTTGAACACTTCTTCAAACTGATCAACCGTGCAATGTGGAAAAACATGGTCAAGAAATCGAAAGATCATATGTGGCAAAAATCTCTAGACGATGTGTGTCGCCGACAAGCCTATCATGCGCAGAGCCAGCTCTACCCTTTGGGAATTGAGACAATTGCTTAAGGCTCCCAAATAAAAGAGGGCCCCATAATTTTGATTTTATAGTATAATATTATATTTATGTCACATACCTATTTACAATTTTTTTAGAATGCCAATACTTAATTAAAATTGTAGATACTCATATACAATTATCATTTTTTCTCTATTTCCCTTTAAAAATTCTTTCATCATTTTTCAATTAATATTATTTAATTAATATCTAAAAAAAGAGAATGCTTCCCTTAAAATTGTCGTCTTAGGCCTCAAATCTTATTGAGCCGATCCTGATCGTGCATTGGTGTATCTATCATCTTCTCAATGTCAGTTTTGATTTCCCCAATTTATTCTCTCACCTAAGTCGTTATGTTTAGAAAAAATCACAAGCATGGCGGTAAAGTACGTGGAGCCAAAGGAATTGTGGGGGCTGGGGGTGGTGTTGGTGTATTTGTTGTTGGTGTTTTGCCATTTGTGTGTGTTTGGTTAGTTGTGCATGGAGGGGACGATGGGTTAGAGTCATGAACTGACCATGGAGGTCGTGTGGCAGTTGTTTGTTTCTGATGCTTATTCGAGTTTCCCCGTTCGTTCCTTCTCCCCCAAACCCTTGCCCACTTGTGTTATTTGAGTTATTTATGCGATGGGACATAATTTGACATGTGGGCAAGGGTGGGTAAGAGCATTTGCATCAACATAGCTAAACTCCACATTTTGTTAAAATATTGCTATCCATACACAAAAACATTGTTCATCAGTCTCAACAAAACTGAGGTCAAACCTTAAGAATGAACAGTATCTCACTCAATTGAGCGAGATACTGTTCATCAACATCTCATTTTTAAAAATATTTTTCAGCATTAATTTCTCTCTCTGTGCAACTCTCTCTCTCACAAAAAACAGTCAACAACATTCGGTGAAGATTAAGATCATTCGACATTTTGGAGTGAATCTAATGGAAAACGGTGATGATATTGTGCGTCTTCAATTGTGAGGTTTACGTTACCAGTGACGGGTGTGTGGGCCAATCCAACCAAAGGGGGTGTTTGTGTGTTATGGATTTGGTGTTTGGTAGTGGCTGTAGGTATTTGATAGATTCACGATGGTTGTGGAGTCTTGATGGTGGTGACATGAGCTGATTTGGTGTTCCAGTGGGGAAGTGGGGTCTAGTGGATTGACTTTGAGAGTTGGGGCATTGTTTTTGTGGTGGGTTTCAGTGGGTGAGAGTGGTCGGGTTTTATGGTGGGTTTCAATGGGTTTTTCCATGGATTTGCAAGTTTTGGGTTGTAATTGGAAATGATAAAGGCCAGTAAGCTCCATGTGACGGATCCATTAGTTGCAGTGGGTGGCTATGGGTGGAAAAGGTTCGTCAATGAAGAGAGCTTTGTCGGTGATGAAGAAAGAGAAATGCTCAAATTGGGAAAGGTGGGGGGGAAAGAAAAAAAAATAAGGTGAAGAGAGAGAGAGAGAAAGAGAGAGAGAGAAAATAATGATAATGAATAAAAATAATATTTAAATGAAATGGAGAAAGAAATAAAGAGTTTGATGCAATACATGTGAATAATAAATTAGCTAAACTAGATGTTTTAATTAGATTTGACTAAAATTAGCTAGAAGCTGATGCGAATGCTCTAAGATATTGTCATTTGACTAGGTGTGCATCATCTACTGATTTGGCACCTAATGGCTACACCACTCACAAAGATGAATGAAGGGACCACTTTGAAAATGATCTCAAACATGATAGACAAAAATGAAAACTATTTAAACATCAAATCAACCCATACATGAAAGGGAAAAAATATAATTTACTCATTTTTTTTTACATATACTTTTTTGCTCGAATTTTATTTGAAATCATATCTCTTATAACAAACCAAAAGATTCAATTAGCACCCAGAAGTATATAAAATAAAATATTATTATTTAATGTGTGTGTGGGTTAATTTATTTTCAACTTATTTGTTCAAAAAATAAATTAGATAAAAATATAGTTATGTCTAAAAAAATGAGATTTTAAAAAGTTGTATCTATCTAAATAAGTTAATCCGAAGATCTGAAACAGAGAGAGAGAGGAGAAAGGAATTATACTGTAATAATTTGTAGTATGTTTTGAATATCTTTCTCTCCCCTCAATCATTTATTTTTATTTTTTTGATATCACAATCATTCTTCAATATATGAGTAAGAATCACTTTTATTACCCAAAAAAAGTTGGTGGACATTACGAGACAGAGTAGGGCAACTTTGAGATTGCCACTGGCCCAAAACTGTTACAATGAAAGCTCCAGCCTGCCAAACAGTGGGCCGGCTCATTTGCTAGTCTACGAACAAAAGAAAACTTCCATGACACCAAGCCCCAAACCTTTGGTAACATAAAGTAGTCTTTTTCAAAATGTTTGTACGTGCATGTGTTTTTCAAGTGGGAGGAGCCCTAAGGGCCTAGAAACGTGTGTAAGCGTAGGTCCAAGCCATGATAGATTATATGGTCTTGAATCAGGCCCAGTTTGGTGATGTTAACTTGTTTCTAGAGTTCCAAATAATTTATTTGTATTAGACCCCCTCAAAATCCAGCCCAATTAAGTTTCATTTGTAATGAGCCCAATTTCCTCTTGGAACTTGATTATTCTAGGCCTTGGTGAAGCCCAACCCATATTAGTACTTTATAATGCACCGAGCTAAACTCATACTTGTCTCAAAATAGACAAATGCTCAATCTTTAATTGCTTGTTATTTGTGTGATAAAAATATGTTAAGCAGTCTTAGAAAGTTACTTCCTTAGTCAATGGGTATTTTACCATTTCCATTTATAAGTTATAGAAGGAATCTCCAATGTGGTGAGGTTAGGTTGGTAGCAGTCTTAGAAAGTTACTTCCTTAGTCAATGGTAATTTTCCATTTCCATTTGGAAGTTCTAGAAAGACTCTCCAATGTGGTGAAGTTAGGTTGGTCCCCAATTAAAGGAAATTAAGTCCTTAGAGTTGCTTTCGTTGAATATGGTTTGAAGTGTGATTCATTCTCCTCAAATTTGTTTAGACTAAGCAATTGACTAATTAACATAGTCATGTCATTGTCTTGACCCCCAAGTTAAATTTTACTCCTTCGGTGCATAATTTGGCATGGACATGGACATGGACCTAACTCACTAGTCACTTTCTAGGTAAGTTAATTAACATGGTGGCTATTGTTTGCTTACTGGTCCAAGTAATTTAAGTCCAATTAGATGAGGACTTGGACATGCTGCAGGTACATACGCAAGGCTAATAAGTAATAAGTACATAAGGCACGGTTTGAGTAATTAAAACGTTTTTTTTTTTTTGGATGAATGAGTAATTAAAACTTTCAATTCACAGCATTCAAGGAAATGTTTGAATGGCAGCGGCTATGATTCTGTTTCTTTATGCCTTAATTTACAATTAACAAAGGAAAATATTTAAAAATATATATATATATTTGAAATTGATTAGTTTTGAGAGTATTTATAACATTGCCTAGGAAACAAAAGGTTAGGAAAAAAAGAAAGAAAACCAATTTATCATGGAGAAATGGATATTAATGGATAAACTATATACTCTGTTTTTTATTCGGGAGATAGTGAAAAATTGGAAGATCGAGCACTTTAGTTAAAAAAAAAAAAGAAAAAGAAAAAGATCATAATATCATATGCCTAACCCAAAAGTTCATTGGCAATACTGTGTATATTATTTTTATTTATTTAGTTTCAACCTAAATGGTTGAATTTTGAAGATCATATGCCTAACCCCTGAAGTCTATAAGTGTGCATTAATGTCAACGCACATCACATGACTAGCTAGCTATTTCTGCAAACAAACATTGCATGCAACAGGGAAACCCTGAAACAAGGCCAAAATAGTGGGTAGCTCGTGCTGCCAATGTATGGAAGACTGAACTCAAAAAACTTGGTTTATTATATATATTCCACTGACAAAAATTTTTTCTTTGCAAAAGACCATGCTTGTCTGTTCATTGGCCAAGCCTGGAACAACCAGGAATTTTAGGTCCATTATAATGTGGCTGGAAGACTGAACTCAAAAAACTTGGTTTATTATGGATATATATTCCACTGACAAAAATTTATTCTTTGCAAAAGACCATCTTGTCTGTTCATTGGCCAAGCCTGGAACAACCAGGAATTTTGGGTCCATTATAATGTGGCCTGTCCTTTGTGGAAGTGCAATTGTGTCCTTGTTTGAGCATGTGAACTTGCCAGTTGCCAGGTAGCATTAATTGCAAAAGCTGCATTAGAAAACAACAAATTCCATTCCCCTATTTTTACAAATTTTTAAAGGATAGAAATTAAGAAATTAAGAATTTGAAATGATTTTTGAGTGATCAACCTAATCCAAAGTTAGCATCTGCCACGGGATACCAATACTATAATCGAGGAGCTAGGCAATGTACATACATATAGCGTTAAATAACAAATAGAATATCCCTTGATGAACGTTTGAGAGCAAACTTCTCACATCATTATCAATTAATCTTCACATGGGATTGTATTTTTCTTTTTCTTTTTTGGGTTAGGAAAAACTAGTGGCTAAATTACTCTATGTCTTTATCACATGATTAGTCTAATTTTTTACTTTGATTTTCATTCCAAGCAGATGGTTGACGATACTGTTCATCATTGAACATGCAATTGCGGCGTGCCACAATTATCCCATTCTCATTATTGATACTATTTTGACCTAGCTAATATGAGAATAGCATCCAAATCCATTTCAAACGTTAGCACGTTAATCAAATGCATGAACTAGGAAGAATACAACATTTGTTAAAGACCTTATTCATTAAAATAAGTAAATAAAGTCCTTAAATAAATCTTTTGTTCACACAATACCTACATTTTTAGAATATTTTGATTGTTCATTAAGTAACTTAGTATCCATAATATCATAATTTCTTTCGTTGTACTATATTGCTATTATTAGAAAGAAAAACAAAAATTTCCCAGGCTACAATTTTTTCCCCTGAAGTGGCAATAATAGCCACAGAAGCCCTTGTTAGCACCGTTAATTGAAAATGAAAAGATGGCAATGTAATAAGTAATAACAGCTAGGTAGCTTGGGTAATATAAAATAAGATTAAAATATTATTTTCGTTCTTAAAATTTTTATGAAATTTATTTTTTATTCTTAAACATTTATTTTTATTTTTTCATCAGAAAGTTATTGAAAGCGTTAATTCCTTTTGTTCTTAAACTTTTTGTCATATATTGTTGATAATTCGATAGTTGGAGGAGGAGGTTTTTGAACTCTGGATGTCTCATTTGGAAAACACAAAGAGGTGCCAATCTGTTGAGTTGCAAGGCTCCATATTGTTCTTAAACTTTAAGATTATTTTTTTTATTTTATTTTTTTTTTTCAATTCCAAAACTATTGAAAAAAATTTGTATTTCATTCTTAAACTTTGAATAGATCTTTCATAAGTACATGTGACCAATAATTTCGTGCCACTTGCAGATCTTATGTGTGCCATTTTCTTTTTCTTTTAATTGTAATGGTCTATATTATATTAGACAAGCCAAAGTCTCTAAATGATAGAAAGTGTAACATGTAAGTTTCAATAGTTTATGAAATTATTATTATTTTTTAAAATTTAGGGATGAAACGAACTTAATGCAAACTTTAGCTTTAGGAATTGAATATTTTATTTATTTTTATTACTTTTGCCTAGACAATGCAAATGGTATGATTGTCAAAGTCTTATATTAAGTTGACTTGGGTATAAAACGGTTGTGATCACTCAGAATATGTTGTTGTGTTGTTGACAAATTGTTTTTAACAGTATGTACTATATCCACAAGATTTAGTGCAAATGTCGTGAAACATAAAATAAAGCTTTGACTACATGGTGTTTTGTTCTATATTTTCGGCTCACATGGCTTACTCTGATTGATTAACATTCTATCAAATTCACAAATGGAATTATGCCATCAGGAAGCTTAAGAGGTCCCCCCCCAAATTCTGCCCCAAGTCATGGAAGCAATCAAAACCAGGATAAAAGTGCCGCCTCCAAGAAAGAATAATTTTATTCGTGGAAGCTCGTACTATATTATTATATTCTAAGGATATAGTGTTTCTTTTTCCTTATTAGAGCACTCGCACTAGACTCCTTATTCGGACGAAAACCAATGAAAACCAGCGAAAACAGTCCAAAATTGCTCACACCAGACTCCTCAAACGGGAGAAAAAGTGGAGCGGATGAACAGTAGCTCGCCCAAACGAGGGAGCTACTGTTCACTCCTCACCGAATTAAATAAACGTTTTTTCTCTCTCTTGCTTTCTGTCTCCGGCGCAAAAAATAACGGAAACAACACCAACAACAACAACAACACAATACAAATCTGAAAAAAGAACAACAAAAACACAATACACAGTACAGATATGAAAAAAGAAAACAACAACAACAACACAGTGTACAGTACAGATCTCAAAAAAAAAAAAAAAAAGCAACGCTGAGAGAAAAGAAAGAAAGAAAGAAAGAAGAAAATGAGGGGGGGGGGGAGGAACTGGAAAGAAAGAGAAAGAAAAAGAAAGAAAGAGAGAATGAGGGGGGCGGGGACGAACTGGAGAAAGAAAGAGAAAGAAAAAAAAAGAAAGAAAAGAAAAGCAAATGAAGGGGAGAGGAAGTGGGGAGGAAATGAGAGAAAAGGGGGGTACGTGGGTGAAGGAAAAAAAAGGAGAAAAAAAAAAGAAAAAAGAAATAGAGGGGAGGTGTACGTGGGTGGAGGAGAAAAAAGGAAAGGAAAAAAAGAAGAAGAAGAAGAGGGGAACGGGAACAGAGGGAGAGAGGAGAAAAATTGAGAAAAGTTGGTATTTTGGAAGTTGTGAAAAAAATAAATATATTAAAAAATGGAATAGTAATGTTCAAATAGGGAGTCTAGTGTAGTAGTGCTTTAGCTAAACAAGCAAAAGTGGGTTTTTTAGAACCCAATTGGCAAAAATTTTAGGGAGGCTAGTGTGAGTGCTCTTAGAATAATATATCTAAGTGTTAAATCACAATGGAGGCTCAACATTCCTCGTGGTCAAGTGGATTGAACTTATAAGTTAGAAAATTGACATAAAGAATTGAAAAAAGCCACAATAAACCTTCATAGAGCTCAAATTTTCAAATGTTCATTACCATATTTTTCACTAATGCTTGTATTGGTATTGACCAAAAATAGTGCTTGCTAAAACTTATTTGCGGATATTAAGCACGACAATGTCGTATATTTGTAACATCCCTTGGACTTGAAATACAAGAATAGGTCATTTAGTCTTTGGATTAAACTAGGTTAGGTTTAGTATTTCTTCTACGGATAAGGAAGATTGTCAAAAGAAAAGAAAAGGCAAACAACTTTTTCAGTATTTCAGTTGCAGTTGCACAAGAGCTTTACGGTTAGGCAGTTTAGATATGAGAAAATCAATGCGAGAAAGTAAGTAAACAACTAAGAAAGTAAGTAAACAACCATGATTACTGCAAAAACTAAAATCACGGCTAAAAGAAGAGGTTGGTTTTTTTGGGCCACGAATTCGGGGCATAGAAAGAGCACCGATTACTTCTCCGTCTTCTGCTCCATATGTCACGTACTAACCCACGTTGCTACAAATGCTTGCCTCTCTAAAAATGCTCTTATGAGGTCTTCAAAATTTCAATAATATATTTTTCTTTTGATAAAGTTCCAAATTACAATAATAGCATACCAAAAATGTAGTATTTTATCTCAAAGATAGTATTATAGATTATTAAATTTTGCTTAAAATACAGTTTACTTCCTTTAAATTTAGTTTAGTTCCCATATTTTTCTCTCAAATAAAAAAACTATAATTTAATTCATGAAAATTTTGAAAAGTATAAATTTCATCATTTAAAAGAAATTGCAATTTGCATACTTTATAAATAAAGTGTTCACTTGACACATTACAAAACTTATGTGACAAAATTACGACCTCCTTAAACATTTTCAAAGCCAAAATTGTAATTTTTTTGAATTTGAAATATGAAATTTAAACTTAAACTGAATTTTGGAGATGACAAAATATATTTAATTACGCTCTAGATTTACATATTAGGTGTTTCACAACCACTCAACTATATTTGGGTTACTTTTAAAAAAATGAATATTGGGTTTTAATTATGAGTGTTTGAGATGATTTCAATTTTTACGTATTATTTTAGTTACTATCGATGTGCGGACAAGTATATCAATGACCTTTCTAAGATGTGATCATAAACTACTTTCTAGTGATTGGACTTTGTGCTTAAGGAATTATGCATGGTTAGGTTTTTGATCAATCAATCAAGAGCTAAATTTCTGAAGACTTCAATTATCGATGAGAATGCCAAATAACAGTTAGGTCGGAGCAAATATACATGACTTGCAAAAACTTAATCAATTAGCAAATTTAGAGCTATTGATATCAAGTACAATAACTTATTAATAAACTTGAAACTTCAAAATCAATAGAACTGTCTACAAACTTGTTAAGGAAACAAACAAAAATTGAAATACAAGTACTTCGTGATGAAAGACTAAAAGAATCCTAACAAATGCGGGTCAGATTGGGAATCTTATGGAACAAATTTGTTATGTGGCAGAGTATAATTGGTTCTTGATATGGGGGGACTATTCGATCGTGTGGTCCATTCTCTTAAAGTATCCAATGGATAAGGTTTGCAAATATGCATTGGGTTGCCTTTTCTTGATTTACTAATGGACGAAATAAATCAAAGTCCGCATTACTCCACCAATGCAAGCTCAATTAGATAAATATACAAACATATATATTGGAAGAATCAATGGAAATAAAGTATTTCATTAATTCGAGTGAATTAACTTATTCACGTGTTTTTTCTTTAACAATTTCATTTTATTCTTTCATAATTTGTTAATGACTGTAAATTGAGTAGCAAGAAAAATTATATAGAAATTGGCCAAAAAGAAAGCTAATTTATTTGGTATGAATATATTGTTCATATTTTCATATATAGGTGTCATGCCAAGAGTCTTGTAACTCAACTAATATTTTTTAGTATCTCCAATGGAAACATCAAGGGTTTCAATAATTTATCCCTAACTATTGAATTATCAAGAAAAAAAAAAGAAGAATGCCATGATAATTAAGTAATTGAAATCATATAAACAATTAGGAGAAAATAATTATTATTATTCATCATCCTCATCGTGCATGTAGTTCTTAAATGAAATACATTTGGAGGTTGTTTAAGTGAAAAAAAAAGTGGGGCCGGCGAAAACTAAAAGAAGATGATGGGTATGGGAATGAGAAAGATGGATGGGGATTGGAGGAGGTGTGGATCTTGTGCTTAAAGCAAAGAAAGGTGCATAACATAACATAGATGGGCGGTGGTAGCTTGAGGGATGTTTTGTTAGCTTTGTCACGTTAACTGCTTTCATCCCTTATTTTGCAATTTTTTAATTTAAAAAAAAAAAAAAAAAAAAGACTCTGGTGCAGTTCATTGTCCCTGTCCTACTTGAACCCGAATTTGACATGGCATGGGACACATCTGATTAATAATGGGATATATATTATTATCTAAATGTACTCCATATCATGTCAACTTTAGATTCAGTGGACCGAGACAATAACCGCACCTTAAAGTTTTTTTTTTTTTTTTTTTTCATCAAAAAATTGCAAAAGTAAGGAATGAAAGCAGTTAACGTGACAAAGCTAACAAAACAAACCTTTTGGATTTTTCATATCCAAAGCAACCGGGCCCATGTACGTGCGTTTGTCCTTTCCATTACAATAGCTCATCACGTACCCTACCGGACCCCTTTGTCCTAGCCAGGTTTCATGCATCATTTTGACAATAATGGGTGTTTTTTTTTTTTTTTAATTTATTATTTATTATTTTTTTATTCCTCCTTTTCTTCGTTTGTTTTCTTTATTAATTGTTAGTAAAACTGCTAGGGATGGGTACGACGCCTTCCCAATATAGATATGATTTCTCTTGTTAGGACCTCATGTTCATGTCATATTAATGGTACTAAAAATTAGAGGACATGTAATAACTTATCTCCAATAACAAAATGTCAAATTTTGAAACAACTTTCGGCCTAGAAAAATCTGTGAAATGTTGTATAATAGAGAAGAGATGAACCATGGTTGAGTAGAAAAAAAATACAATATTTAAATCATTGTATGTACTATCGAGAACGGTTATGTTTGCAAACTTGTTTTACTGAGAAGCAAATGGAGTCAATAAAGTCTAAGAAGAAAAAAAGACGAGATGAATCAGTGCAACCAATTGAGCAAATCTAATGGTTAAAAGTTAATTAAGCTACCAATTTACCGTGACTATTGGTGTCATGGTTAAAAGCTAAATACCTCATAAATTGACAAATATAAAACTTATAAATAAAATATGACAAACTTTTGCTACCAATTTACATAAAAATAATGTGTTCTAGCATAATTATTTCACAATAGATCTAAGGTTGGCATATATTGGAACAAATAATAATGATCCTAAATCATGTTCAGCAGGACCAGTGGAAAGCCCTTGGGCTAGGGAGGCTACATACCTCATAAATATAACAGACAAATATTAAACAACACAAAACACAAACTTACACAAGCAATAGCAAAAATAAAAATATTGATAATGAAAAAATCCCAAATAGCTTCAACAATTAGCCGCCAAATGTCAATTAGACACCACCTTCACCCACCGCCCACAGCAACTCATAGCCAAGAAGAAGGAAGTCTCATATGCAGAGATGGAGTCCCTATTGAGAAAAAAAAAAAAAAAAAACAAACAGTAGCAGTTAAATCCAATCCATAAAAATAATGATTTGTTTACCTCACTTCTTTACATAATTATTTCACATCACTCAAATTGTGGATATATTAACAATTTATGAATATCAATGTCTACATTTCAGTAATGTATGCTGTATTATATAGTGTGAAGTGTGAACAAATAATAATGATCCTAAATGCAAGCCATGTATCAGTATGTCCCACATAAAGCTATTTGGGTAAAGTGGATTAAAAACGTTTAATGTAAAACTTATAATATATCTTTTCAAAGTTCGGCGCAGCTTTGCCTACTTGTTTCATATTTGACTCTAAAATCTGAAACCAAATTTGTATTTAAATCCTATAAATACCCCCTCCAACCGTTTCAAACTCCCTCACCCCCACAACTCTCAACTACTATACTCTCTAAGCCACTGTCTCTCTTTCTCTTTTTCTCTCTCTGACACACACACAAACAGACACAATAATTTTCTCATCCAAACCAAAATGGCATACCACACAAGCACTCTTGTCTTTGCACTGTTCTCTATCTTCTTTGCCTCAGCGTTAGCTGATCCTACGACATACAATGTGGTGAGTTTGGGAGCCAAAGCAGATGGCAAATCGGACTCAACTGAGGCTTTCCTTTCTGCATGGAAATCTGCCTGTGACTCCGAAAATCCTGCCACTATTTACGTGCCAGCAGGGAGCTTTTATCTCCAGCAAGTGGCTTTTAGTGGACCATGCAAGAACAATGCTATCATTATAAGCATTGATGGGACCCTTGTGGCCCCATCGGACTATAAGGTCATTGGAAATTCCGGAAACTGGTTATTGTTTGAGCATGTTGATGGGGTTACAATATCTGGTGGAATTCTTGATGGCCAAGGCACTGGTTTGTGGGCTTGCAAGACCTCAGACGGAGGTTGTCCCAAAGGAGCCACGGTATGTGAATTGACTAAATTGCCTTCTTTTCATTTTTTGGTGAATTTAATGATTTTTTTTTTTTTTTAGCTAGAGTCTAGAGGGGTATATATGTCTTTTTGGTGCCCCATATTAGCACGACTGGAACATACCTAGTCAGTTTCCCATTGGATAAATAGTGTCAAGTGCCATGCAATTAGTTAAAAGTTGTTTTTGCCTTTTTGTGAAGAAGAAATGCTTTTTATGGTGGGTATTACTATTTATTTTCTTATATAGAGCAAAAGAAAATAGAATTTGAAATGTTGTCAACATTTTGGGCTTCATTCGTCCATTATTCCTTTTGGTTTTTGGTTTGAATTCTGAACTATTAACTGATTTTGGTCTTCTTGGTTTTGGAGTAGATCTTTTGTCAAATTAAAATAACTTCCTTTCACTAATGCCACGATAAGCCAACTTCTAAGGAAATCATATATAGCGGATCATTGGGAATAATCCCATGTTCTGGAGTAGAATATTTTATTTTTGTGCATCTTTAATCAATCCATTATATGCCCATCTTAGTGTTTAATTATACCTTGAGCCTTGTGATATCAGTAAACATGCTTAAAAACTAATGGGGATGTCAAAGGTCAAACAATTTGCTTAGGCTTTTTTGTTGCTTGTATTGACGGTCCATTCATCAAGGTCCACATATTTAATTACATTGTTCATAGTTTTTTTATTTTTTTTGATCCATGCATTGTTCATGGTTAACTTAGAGAAATACTCCATACTTTAGCTTTTATTTTTGAAACAGTAATAATGGGAACTTTTTCTTATGTATATGCAAGCAGACACTGGAATTTTCCAACTCGAACAACATTGTGGTCAGTGACTTAACCTCCCTCAACAGCCAAATGTTCCACATCGTCGTCAATGGCTGCCAGAACGTGCAAATGCAAGGTGTCAAAGTCACCGCCGATGGAAACAGCCCAAACACTGATGGCATTCATGTGCAATCATCATCAACTGTCACAATTCTCAACTCCAAGATCGGGACTGGTGATGATTGCATCTCAATTGGCCCTGGTACTACCAACTTGTGGATTGAGAATGTTGCATGTGGACCTGGGCATGGAATCAGGTATATAATTTATTTATTTTTGTTTTAATCTAAATTAAAATATTACATAACTGTAACAATTATATTATATTGTGATGCTGAATTGGTAATGGGTGTGGTTGGTGCAGCATTGGGAGTCTAGGCAAGGAGCAAGAAGAGGCTGGTGTTCAAAACGTGACAGTTAAAACAACTACTTTTACTGGTACTCAGAATGGTGTGAGGATTAAGTCTTGGGGAAGGCCTAGCAGTGGGTTTGCTAGGAATATTCTCTTCCAACACGCACTTATGGTGAATGTTAAGAATCCTATTATAATTGATCAAAATTATTGCCCTAACAACAAAGGTTGTCCTGGCCAGGTACGATATTTTGAAGTATATTTATGCAAATATAGTTTAAACTATAATCTGATTACTTTTGAAAAAACCATAATTACCATTACTATGACCTTTAAAACTACTTTTAGCTATTACATAGTTGGACCCATGATTATGATACTCAACTTTTACCCTACCATAGTTTCGGGCCCAATTTTAGCGCCCAAGTTTTTCACCTTTGCTTCATAATCCATTTTATTTTTATTTTTATTTTTTTCTTTATTAGTTGTTGCTTGCATACCAAGATACTATGGAAATTTGACATGTGCCTATCTTTTTCTTTTTCTTATATTTTAACAGGATTCTAGTATAAAGATTAGTGATGTGACATACCAAGACATACATGGAACATCAGCAACAGAGGTTGCCGTGAAATTTGATTGTAGTTCGGGGGACCCATGCTCCAATATAAGATTGGAGGACGTAAAACTCACTTATCAGAATCAAGCAGCTGAAGCTTCATGTAATCATGCTGCTGGAACATCTTCTGGTGTTGTCCAGCCCACAAGTTGCTTGTAGGAGGGAAATGGATACAAAATCCATATCCTAGAATTGACTAAGGATAGAAAAGGAATCTATATTCTTGTCCTCTCATTATTAGGGCAAAGAATTATACTACTTGTAGTATGAATATTAGTGTGATAAGGCATTGAGTGCCAAGTTTATTGCTTGAGCCTGTGGCGGTGCTAGCCCATTGGGTTTTCTTGGAGCCTGGCCTTGCAATCATAATATATAGTCCAAAAAGTTCATACAAACCACCATCTAGGTGTTTGTATGACGAATTATTGTAAGAGATATCACCATATCAGATATGCATATTTATAATATAATAGTTTGAGATAGGACCTCATCCTTTGGATTTCTATATTTTTATCGTTTTTGTCACACCCCAAACCCAAAGGAGCTAGGCAAGTGCAAAACGGATGCACACCCGAAAGGAAACTTCTTACCTATGAGCAAGGCCTCACCCAAAGTTAAAATATCATATTCTAATTAAGTGATACAAAAATAAGAAAATAAATTCCATTGGCATACCCTTTAGAACTGATCATATGACAATTCTTGAATTTGAAATCTCCTAACAATTACATAGTAAATGTGTTTGACATTTATTTAAGCCAATCCTAATATTCTCCTCACATGCATCACCTTAATGAGAAGCCCAAATTTTTTCCAAATTAAGCATTTATACAAGAAAAATGAATAGTTGTTAATAGGATAATGACTACAAGAAATTTGGTCTTTAGCAACAACACAAAATCACATAGAATATAGATTCACAAAATCACAAAATCACAAAATCACAGCGACGACACATTATCGTTGCTAATATGTAAATATCAGAGATGACACAATGTCATCGCTATTTACTTTTTTCATTGTTTAGGTTTTTTATAGTTTTCATTCTACTTTTTACATGAATATTGAAAACACATTCATACATAATCATACAACAATTCAATAAACAAATAATCATAAATTCATTACATCTATTAAATCAACACATAGAATAAAAGAAAAACAATACTCAAGTCCATTCTATTGTATACAATGTTTAAATTCCACATTATTCCCAATCACATTAAAACATAGTCTTATCAACTAACTAATTAAATGTCTTCATGAGAAATATATAGACTTTAAACTTATTGCATTGGGATGATCTCCCCTCGATATGTGGGTTATGACACGAAACATTTCTTCCTCCTAAAGTAAAAAACAAAACTCAATATAAAGGTTACCAAAATAGATGACAATGCTTACTAAATAACTTCTAAAAAGCAAACATAAATACAAAGATCATAAAAAGATAGACAAGCAAACCGAAAAACATTAACATGACATAGACCTCTCTAATATCCTAACCTAATCACAACATGTCATTTTATAAGAGTTAAACATTAGGTAGCAATAATGTCACGCCTCAAACCCAATAAGGTCTAGTGCATGAGAAGAATACAACCCAAACATCTGTAAATTTTTCTCCAACCATTACATAAATATACATCAACCTAGAATATTAGAAAGTCCATTTTAAAAGTTCCAATACATTAATCCATAAGATTCATACATTAAGCCATTTACATATATGTGTACGTCCCCAAAATAAGTTAGAGCTCTATGACTATCACTTTGACCACTGACCACAAAAGAATAGATCTCTGTGCATAATTACATATAGTTACATATTAATATTTCTATACAAAAATATCTCTTAGGATGTGCAACCCCAACAACAACTTTGGGTCTAACACATCTAAGGTTGACCACTGATCTCACTGTTAGCTCATTAAACAGGAATGAGCTAAAATCCAGTAAGTAGCATAAATAATAGGGGTAGGGGAAATGCAAGTGTCATGATACCCAATATTGTACACAACATGCTATAATTTGAGATATACCCATTGAATTCTTCATAAGTAATTTCAATCTTTAAAATAAATGACCAGAAAGATTAAAATAATGTTGTACAAAGCCTTTCACAATAGCTCAACATTAAACTACATAATATATATTGTCAGCCTTAATTAAATCATAATATATATTGTGAGCCTTAATTAAATCATTTCCCCAAATATAGATATAATGTAAATTTTCAAAATTGTATTTCATAACAAAAAAAATCAAGTGAATTACCTGAAAAATCACAAACGATCAGTCATTAGACACGCTATCAAACATTGTATCTCCGCTAATTGGTGTTGTGTTTCTCTTTGATTTGCTTCTAATTGGATCACTTGTTCCTTTGTTATTTCCATTTGTTCCTTTGCTTATGTCATTTCTTCCTTTGCTTGTGTCATTTCTTCTTTTGCTTCAACTAATTCCTGCTTTGTTGTTGACAACTCTTGCCTGCAGGTTTCTAGTTCATTGTTGATCTCTTTCGGATAATGCGAATATGAAGAGGATGTCGTAGGTATGACAAATTTTCTCATTCCTTTAGCATAGCTGGACCTTGTTCCTAGCACTTGTTCAAAAATTTCTTTCTCAGTGAGTTGAACATCTTCATCATCTAACAGTTCTAGCATTTGATTTTGCATAAGTAGCACAAATTAGAGATAAATAATTTATGCAAATAATTAAACTATAAATGCATTATCTAAATTATCCTAAGCAAATAAGAGTATAAAAGTCAATTATATACGTATTTTTCTTCACACGACGAAGTCACAAAAGATCCATCGTTCTTCATGTGGGACTTCCTATACCATTCAATTTCCGTAATATTTTGTCCACGTATTTTAATCTACAACTAATAGACACACAATCAACATGTATACACTAGCATCACTCACAACATCACCATATATACACTAGCATCACTTTTATAATAAAATAATAGTATTAAATTGTTGCAACCTCTTCAAGATAGGAAATAAATTATTTAGATCCACAAGTGTGATTGGATTTCGATTGCCCTCTATTCTTCGAATTTCATTCGGACTTGAACAAACAAAAAATCAGTCAAATGAGTAATCCATTAGCACTTAGAGAAATAACAAATCATATCAAACTATGCTGACATGATATTACTTTATACTAGTTGGAGCAGAATGTCAAACATTCAACGGATAAATATACATCGACAATTGACCCTTCTGGATGTGCTCTATTCCTTACAAGCCGCTTCAATTTATCCAAAAACTTTTCAATTGGATACATTCAACGGAATTGAACTGGTCCTACAAGCTTAGCCTTTCGAGGTAAATGAATAGCTAGATGTACTATTATATAAAAAAAAGCAGGTGGAAATATCATTTCCAATTTGCAAAGAATCACAACAATGTCATTCTTCATTCGATTCAAGACATCTAATTTCAATGTCTGTGAACACAATTCCTTAAAAATGAAACAAAACTCAATTAATGCTATACGTATATCAGTCGAAAAATATCCACGAATTGCAACAGGAAGTACGCGTTGTAAAAGGACATAACAATTGTGGCTTTTCATTCACGAAATATTATTCTCTTTGGTGTTCTCACATGTAAAGAGATTTGCAGGTCCTGTGGAGCAAGTAATTATGACCCATCTAGTCCTTAGTCATATAGCCTTGGGACACTAGGTCTAAAAGTCACAACCCACACAACAAGTTTCTGTGCTTGTGGTTACATTTCCAATCCAATTTGATGGTTATATATATATATATATATAAAATAGTAAATAGAAAGTAGAGTAACTGTTGAAACATATTTAGCAAAAATAAAAAATTTGACTTGTTACATCTATAACTCTTATATATATAAAGTAGAGTAATTGTTGCAACATATTTAGCAAAAATAAAAAATTTGACTTATCACATCAATCACTCCTACACAAGTCTTTGATTTGTCACATCTTGTCCCATGCACCACCTTCCACTCACCTCTCACTCACCTCTAGTATATGGCCAGCCAACCCGTAGTTTGCTTGTTTAGTTTCATTTTTTAGTTAGTTACTCCCACTTACTTAATCATTCACTCACACACCTCCTTCCATTTAGTTAGTTTTTTCTTTCATTTAGTTACTCACTTAGTTACACATAGCTCATCTTCCACACCATGACTCCTACTTTAAAGACCACATAGGAGGCTTTCCATTTTCACACCTTATTTGACCATACCCGAATTTATAGGACCATTTGTCTTCTATTTTTTCTTTTTATTTTCCTCATACAAAACATTTTTCATCTCTTAGGAAATCTCTAGAACATCACCTCTAGATTCAAATTCAGATTAAAAAAATGAAAGACACAAAAACAGGTTCAAGGCAAAACAAACAACTTCATATTCAAAATTATAATGAAAAAAGCCAAAAATTATATAAAATTCACAAAATTTATTATTCACATCAATCAATCACACACATATGAGTGTTTCCATCAAACTATATACATACCCAAGCATATGATTAAACTAAATAAGAAGTTTCATAAATTACGTGAAGTAGGAGCCCTTTATTCAGCAATCCACCAAGAAGTTTCAGAAATTCAACAAACCCTAAATAAAAGAGGAAAGAGAGAAAATAAATTCAGTTCCTCACCAAAAATAAATTCAACAAACCCTAAATAAAAGAAGAAAAAATCAAAATCAAAATGAAAAACTTACCTGAATTTGTTGCTATGGAGAAACTTGGGGAAAAGAGCAAGATGAGAGAGAGAGAGAGGGTATGAGAAAGAAAAGAATGAGATGAAGAGAGTTTTGTACACCAGGAAAAAAAAATGCATTGACTGAGTAAGTATTTTTAAAAGAAAATCATGGAGTAGTAAAAATATGAAAGTCAAAATCTCACTTATTGTAAACGGATTTTAAAATTTTTTTTAAGAGAAATGAGACAAAAGTAAAACACTGAAGCTATAAAAGTCAAGCTTTATGGTTCCAAAAAAAAAAAACAGTCAAGCTTTAAATCATTAAATCTCACTTACTATCCTTCCTAACCACACACGTGGACTTCCAATATCTTTATTTTTATTTTTAGATCTCATTCTTATCCATTCCCTATTTATCATATTTAAAAAAAAAATCATTTCTTCTAATTTTAGGCGACTTCAATGTAGCATGGGATTACTTAAAAAAAATAGTGATGGAATAAAAAGTATATCTCACGTTTACTTATCATGCCAAAGACTATAGATTTTAAAACCATGCCAAAGACTACAGATTTTATAATTTTTTTTTCAATATTTTTTTTTTTGAAAAAAACTGAACATTTTTTTTAATGTTTTAAATTGTGATTAAAATAAATACTATAAAATTTAATATTTTAAAAATGGTCACTTATCAGCAACGACACACAATATCATCGCTATAAAGTATTTATAGCGACGATCCAAAATGTTGTCGCTAAAGGGTTAATAACTTAATATAAAATCATATATGTTATTATTATTTTAATTAGTGAATACTCATAGGAAAAAAAAAATGGTATTTTAATTAGTTCGTTTGGAAAAATCAACATATAATTGGCAATGATTAAAAAAAATTAATTGGATTAGAAAGAATGCACTTGTTTGGTTAGATTTTATTTACTTAATAATCTTTATGACAATGGTCACGTTATATCCTCATAACTATGCCTAGAACCACAATTAGGTTGATGGTAAGTCCCAAAAGAAACTAGTTTATGTGCCAATTAATGTATAACCCCTATTAACTGTGTCCAAAGTATAGTCAAATTGTACAAATAAAATTTATTCAGTTTTATTTTAGTCCACATTAAAAAAATCATATATAATAACATGACAGTTCAAACAAATAGAACATTCAAATCTTTGGTTCCTTTAAAAGATTGACACATGCTTGACCAGAGTATGAAAGAAATAAAAACTTTCTAAATAACCAACTGAAATAAATAATTTTACTAGAAAACGATCATAATTCTTTTCTTTAAATTGATACAACTATAATAATTAAATAAAAATTTGTTTGGAAAGACAAAGGAATTAATAGAAAAACACATTTTAATTAAGCAAAACATATCTAGCAAAAAAAAAAAAAAAAAAAAATGGTTATATGTCCATTAGAAAACCTATTGCAACTTCTCAAGAACACTTTAACATAACCTATAATCTATAACAATCAATTCAATTACTAAAAAGGTGTCCAAAAAAAAAATAAATAAAATCAGTTCTCCAAAGATCTAACTATTTTGAATCACTAGATCAATAGTATAAAATGGATTTATAGGGTGTGCTTTCCTCAGAAAGTTCCAATGGTCTCAAGAGGGTTAGTTAGATTTCCCACTAGTCCACTATGTACCTCAACTTAATTAAATCTGTATATGATGAAAATTGATTATAATATTATAACGCAATGTTAAAATATTAGTTAAATATTGAAATTCATCAATTTTTATTAGATTAGATTCTTTATTTATTTTTAATATATTTCTCATTTAAAGTTAATAACATTATATGTTGGATTGAGATCACACGCATGCAATACCTAGGGTATTATTACAAAGTTCATTTTTATTTTTTTTTTTTTTTTTATATACTTTTTCACATGCTAGCTTTTAAGTTTTTGAATTGAATGGTTAAGATTGAAAACCTATTTTTTTAGCTTTCAATCTCAACCATAAAAAACAAATGGAACACATGCATGCAATACAAAAGTATTGCATAGGATTTCAATCCGTTTATATGTTGAGAATACTCATTGTCGAAAAATGAATCCATACTATAAAAAAGTTAAAATATTTTGCATGTTAAATAATGTCTTGAATGATTAAATTCACCGTTTATTATTATTATTTTAGCTATCTTTTTTAGAAAATATTATTGCAGGTTCAGAGTGTATAATCTATCAAATTCATATTTAACCAAGTATTTAAGTCCATGTAAGATCGAGTTATTTGAACTTGCTAATAATTTCAATCGAAAATTGATTTGAATGTGGTGAGACAGACAAGAATATATTTGGTGGAGACAACCAAGGATCACTCCAAATTCGAACTTGACAACCATATTATCCTCCATGGATATCCCAACAACACTTTCCTAGCTTGCATGATGCTTCTCCAAGCATAGGATACATTCGAAGTCAGTTTTGCTATAAGGAAAGAAGGGGCAAGGAAATATTTTGATTTAAAGACCCTATACAACAAAGACTCATGGAAGGTGAGCAATTTCCATCATTGTTTTGCCAATAAAGTAAGGTTAAACAATTGTAAATCCCTAAATCTGAGACCCCTAACTATATATGTTTTCCTTACTTAATTTTGACCAGATCATCAATGAATAATTCTTTCATTTTCCTCGTTGCTCTCACCCAAAATTTACCCATCATAGCATTAATCTCCGCACAAACACCTTGAAGAATAAGAAAACAACTTATAGCCTACATTGGAATGGATTGAGCCATGACCTTTAGTAAAACCGCTCTACCATCTTGTGATAATAAGCGTTCTTTCCACCTTTATACATTGTTCCATACTCTATCTTTTAAAGTAGAAAAGGCCTGCGAACAGTTTGGACCAAATAATAGGTGGTAATCCCAAATATTTCTCTGCCTGATGTATTGTTAAAACCTCGAGTACATCCTTAATATCCTTAGTGATGGTGGAGGGAGTGTTGGCACTCAAGTACTAGTGGATAGGGGTACCAGTGGTCCAAGGAGCACCCATATCAACTAAAAACCATTGAAGATATTGAAGCTCAAAGGTGGTATATCGATAAGGGCTCGATACTCAACGTTTGTATTGTAATAGGTGAGAAGGGATTGTTTCTTGCTATGCCAATAAATGAGGGAGATGTCAAGCAAGAAACAATAGCGAGATGGTGGAGATCAATAGGATCACCAGCCTAACCTATATGGGAGTAGGCACGCAACTCAAGGAAGAATCAAGAGGAAAAGTGAGGCCTATGAAAAAGTTGACATAACACATATTTGTAAAAGAGCATTGACTCACATCACAATTTTACACCACCTAAAACGTGGACAATATTATTCACAATTTGTGAGTATATCAAAATTTATGGACAATGATTTCCACAATTTATGTGCAATATTGTCTAGAATTAGGTGATGTAAGGCGTATATGGTTTGAACATATATTTTTTCTTTGTAAAAACTGCAACCTGAGGGCACCCTTTTTTTTTTTTCCTCCCTCTTTAACAAGTAAAAAGAAGATAGTAAATTTATTCAACTGTTGATGATAATGAATGACTAAAAAATCATTAATTTGTTTGTTAGGAATATATTATTTATACTTTGTATATATAATGTCATCATAATTAATTATTAATTCAATAATTATAAGCATTAAAGGAAAATTGTTATATGACATATATTTTGAGGCTGTGTTGGTAAATTAACTGATAACAGCTTAAGGAAAATGCGTGGCCAGGGAAAACTAAAGAAGATGATGAGTATGGGAATGTGAAAGATCTATAGAGGTTGGAGGAGGTGTTGATCTTGTGCCTAAAGCAAAGAAAGGTGAATAACATGCATAACATTGCACCCGGATACAAGAATGGGCGGTGGTGGCTTGAGGGATGTTTTGTTAGCTTTGTCACGTTAACGGTCCCTGCTTTCATTCCCTTCTTTTGCATTTTATTATGACAAAATTTTAGGAATTCTCATATACAAAGCAACCAGATCCATGTACGTGCATTTGTCCTTTCCATTACTATAGCTCATCATCATGTACCTTATCCCCTTTGTTGTAGCCAGGTTTTCATGTATCATTTTGACAATGATATTTTTTTATCCTCTCCTTTTGTTGTTTTCTTTATTGTTACAACTGATAGGGATGAAAGACGCCTTCCCAATATAGATATGATTTCTCGTTTTTCTTTTTTGGTGAATGATATGATTTCTCTTATTGGGACATTATATATATATATTCATGTCATATTTATGGTTTTAATCTAGTGACAACTAAAATTAGAGGAAATGTAACTTATCTCCAATGACAAAATATCAAATTTTGAAACAACTCCAGCATAGAAAAATCAGTGAAATGTTGTATTAGAGAAGAGATACCATGGTTGAGTATTAGCTAATTTTTACTTCTCGCGTCCATCTAGCACAATTGCAATTAAACGTATACACATAGCGTAGTTCCTAAAACACATAGGTTAGTGCATGTAACTAGCAGAACAAGAATATTAAATTATTGTATATATCAAAACACGATTATGTCCAATTTCCTTTTGTGTTAACAAGAAGCAAATGGAGTCAAGAAAGTCTGCAAAAAGAAAATGACGAGACTATTCAATGCATCCAATCGGGCAAATATTATTAAGCCGTGACTAACGGTTGAAAGTTAGACCAAATTTTGCTTCCAATTTACTATGTTCTACACGTACAATAGATCTAGGGGGGCCATATATTGGAGTGGAAATAGGAAGGCCACGTAACTAATAAATAAAATAGACAAAAAAAGCTTTAAAATATAGGCATTGATAAAGAAAGTTTGTCAATTTTAACCTCATTGGATGCTCCCAATTTAAAAACTAGTATATCAAACCAAATCGAATCCATAAATGCAAGCCATGTATGTCCCACGTAAGGGTATTTCGGTAAAGAAGAGACTTAAGTTTTTTTTTTAACGTAAAACAATATAATCTTTCAAAATTCCGGCGCAGCTTTGCGTACTTTAGCCGTTGTTTGATATTATACCCTAAAAAGTGAAAAACTAAATGCGCATTCAAATCCTATAAATACTCCCTCAAACCGTTTCTACTTCCTCATCTCCACAACTCTCAACTCCTATACTTTCTAATCCACTCTCTCTCTCTCTCTCTGACATTAACACAAACAGACACAATATTTTCTCATCCGAACCAAAATGGCATACTACACAAGAGCTCTTATCCTAGCACTGCTCTCTATCTTCTTGTCCTCAGCCCTAGCTGCTCCTATGACATACAATGTGGTGAGTTTGGGAGCCAAAGCAGATGGCAAAACGGACTCAACTCAGGCTTTCCTTTCTGCATGGACAAAAGCCTGTGCCTCCTTAAAGCCAGCCACCATTTTCGTGCCAGCAGGGAGGTTTTATCTCCGGCAAGTGGCTTTTAGTGGACCATGTAAGAACAATGCTATCATTATACGCATTGATGGGACCCTTGTGGCCCCATCGGACTACAAGGTCATTGGGAATTCCGGAAACTGGTTATTGTTTGAGAATGTTAATGGGGTTACGATATCTGGTGGAATTCTTGATGGCAAAGGCACTGGTTTGTGGGCTTGCAAGGCCTCAGGCAAGAGCTGTCCCTCTGGAGCTACGGTATGTGAAATGACTAAATTGATTTCTTGAAATATTTTGGTGAATTTTGTAGGAGTATAAATGTTTTTTCACAAGAAGGATAAAGCGCAAAGAACTCAAAGAACATAAAAGTCATTTATTATGTCGTTACGTTGAAGTAATATTAATTATTTTTTATAAGCGGTTTCTACTAAAATTAATAATAAATTTAGCAGTTTCTACTGTTTTTATGCTGGGCATTCATATTTAGTTTGCTTACTTAGATGGTGCAAAAGAAAAGTGAATTTGAAATGTTATAACCATTCGGGATTGGATTGGTCCATTATGGTGGTCTTTTAGGTTCACCGTATCATAATTTACCTTCATTTTATTTTTCATTGAAAATAAAAATTCCCTACATTTTGGTCTTCTTGGTTTTGGTGGAGATTTTTTGTCAAATTAAAATAACTTCCTTTAATCCTTTCACTAATGCCATAACAAACCAACTTATTTCCAAGGAAATAACATAGAGGATACCTGGGAATAATCCCATGTTCTGGTGTAGAATATTTATTTTTGTGCATCTATAATCAATCCCTTATATGCCCATCTTAGTGTTTAATTATACCTCGAGCCATGTGATATCAGTAAACATGCTTAAAAATTAATGGATATGTCAAAGGTCAAACAACTTGCTTAGGCTTTTTTCTTGCTTGCATTGACGGTCTACATTTTTAATTGTATAGCCTTATATAGTCATGTTCAATACGTTCCTTACTCATAAAAAAAAAAAAAAAAAAAAAAAAAAAAAAAAAAAAAAAAAAAAAAAAAAAAAAAAATGATAATTTTGAGAAATACTCCATACTTTTATTTATTTTTTATGTTTTAAAGCAATAATAATTGGAACTTTTTCTTGTGTGTATGCAAGCAGACACTGGGATTTTCCAACTCGAACAACATTGTGGTCAGTGCATTAACCTCCCTAAACAGCCAAATGTTCCACATCGTCGTCAATGGCTGCCACAATGTGAAAATGCAAGGTGTCAAAGTCATTGCCTCCGGAAACAGCCCAAACACTGATGGCATTCATGTGCAATTATCATCATCTATCACAATTCTTAATTCCAAGATCCAGACTGGTGATGATTGCATCTCAATTGGCCCTGGTACCACTAACTTGTGGATTGAGAATGTTGCATGTGGACCTGGTCATGGAATCAGGTATAGAATTTATTTATTTTTGGATTTACATTAAAATATTATGTGATTGTAACAATTATATTTATTTGGTGATGCTAAATTGGTCATGGGTGTGGTTGGTTGGTGCAGCATTGGGAGTCTAGGCAAGGATCAACAAGAGGCTGGTGTACAAAATGTGACAGTTAAAACAGTTACTTTTACCGGTACTCAGAATGGGGTGAGGATTAAGTCTTGGGGAAGGCCTAGTAATGGGTTTGCTAGAAACATTCTTTTCCAACATGTCGTTATGGTGAATGCTCAGAATCCCATTGTAATTGATCAAAATTATTGCCCCGGCAACAAAGGTTGCCCTGGTCAGGTACGATATTTGAAAGTAAATTTATGCAAATGTAGTTTAAACTATGATTTGATTACTTTTGAAAAATCCATAACATGTTCAAGGAGATTACATAACATAGATTCTTAAAAGTTTTGGCTGCCATGACTATGATTTTTCTACTCGTACCCATTTTATTGTTGGGCCCATGATTATGACACGCAGATTGCAAACCCAAGTTTTATTCGACCTTAGTTCCAGGCCCAAATTGAGCCAACAAAACCTTTTGAAAGTTTTGCCCTTTAGCTTCTTAATACATTCTATTCTTCTTTTTTTATTTTTTATTTTTATTTTTTTTTAATTTTTTATTTTTAATGTGGGAAAAAAAAATTGTGATGTTTATATATATATATATAATTATTGGTTAGGACTTGCATAATATACTACTATCATTAATAAGGGGAGAATTGACATATGTGATTTCTTTTCCATTTTAATAGGTTTCTGGTGTAAAAATTAGTGATGTAACATTCCAAGATATCCATGGAACATCAGCAACAGAGATTGCTATGAAATTTGATTGTAGTTCGGGGAACCCATGCTCCAGAATAAGATTGGAGAATGTAAAACTCACTTATAAGAATCAAGTAGCTGAAGCTTCATGTAACCATGCTGTTGGAACATCTTCTGGTTTTGTCCAGCCCACAAGTTGCTTGTAAGGGGAAATGGATATAGAATACATATCTTAGAATTGATTAAGGATAGGAGAGGATTCTACATTCTTATCCTTTCATTGTTAGGACATAGAATTATACTTGTACTTATAGTATGAATGTTAGTGTGATAGGTCATTGAGTGAGAAGTTTATTGCTTGAGCTTGTGGCGGTGCTAGCCCATTGAGCTTTCTTGGAGCCTAGCCTTGCAATCAAAATATATAATCCTAAAATTTCAAACTTCAAGACCCTATCTGAGTGTTTGTATGCCCCATTATTGTAAGAGATGCATTTGTTTAATGTATTAGTTTGAAATTTGTGGGAATTTGAGATTGGACCTTACTTTTTGGATTTTTAGATTTAATCGTTTTCCTTTATGCAATGACAAGTCACATGAAGTTGAATCTTTTGGAAAAATACACAAATGAGATCATTTTTGGATTATATAAATCTATAAATCTATAAATTCAAGTCACATGAAGTTGAATCTTTTGGAAAAATATCACTTTCTTTGTAACTGCCATTGATATCATTTTTATTGTACAATAATCACAACTTTTCCTCTTAACAATTGTGAAAAAATTGTGAAATTTGTTGAATCTTTTGGAAAAATACACAAGTGGTGTTAAGTTTTATTTGAAATAAAGGAGGAAATTGGACATTTTTGAAAGTGTTGAAAGTGCTTGGCACTAGCTCAAATCTTAGGGTGTTTTTTGTATTTCACGTTTTTTTTTTTTAATTACTTTAGGTTTGTAAAACATGTATAATTTGTCAAATTCATATTTAATTTAACCAAGTTTACTAGTCCATGTAGATCAAGTTTTGTAACTCTTGTCACACAGTGGCCATATTGGTAGTATTTTGTTTTTGTAATTGATAGTATCACAACATTATTGAAAATAAAAAAGGAACATGAGTTTATTATGAAAAACTGTATTTTTCTATATGTATTGTTTATACAAGAGATGGGTATATATACAAGAGGAAATTAATTAACTTAGGACCATCGATCATATCTTGAAACAAGGTTATAATTCATATGCCTTGATTCTTTTTCTTTTTTTTTTGGGAGATGAAGCGGTAGATGATTTATTCGATATGAAAATCTATATATATTGGGTGAGCCATGTAGGAGGTGAATCCATACAACTACTATACGAGTCCAAAAAGAAACCAACTTACACGCATAATTTGCTATTGTAATAGCAGCCAAATTACATCTTTTAGGAACAACACAGAAGTCATATATAATGCGTAAAACACTTGTTGTACCATGTATTTCAAAGAAGATATATGTACTAATTGAGGCCATCAATTCTTTTGATGAAGGACACTGGATCATTGGTCCACAATGGCTTTCAATACCAACTGCACGAATGCCTTTTTTCCAACATAAGCGTGTCTCCTCCATAATTGCCACAGCATTAGTTTCCATGGATTGACACCAATTGTTGAAGGCATGGATCGGAGAGGGCTACAACAAACCGGCCATGGGTATCTCGTAGACTCGTAGTAATATTTCAATTCCCGTTTCGTGCTTGGAGAGGTTGTGGATGAGGCATTTGCTTCAGAAAACTCCTTGTGAAGGCAAACACATCTACTAACCTGCACTCCCAGATCCACTTCTTTGTCGTGCACTCTCCTATCGTTTCTTGCAGTCCACAACAACCATTGTATAATCATATAGCACTCAACTTCAGCCTACCCAACATGAGATTTCATCCAAAAAAACAAGTCTAATTAGTTGCTGCAATGAACAGAAAAACAAGAGGGGATTGCCTCATAGCACTGCCAGACCAGTTTAGCATATGGACAGGTCCATAACAAATGAAAAATAGTTTCTGCACGCATCTTCATTGCACCACTCACATGAGAAGGTAGAGAGGATTTTCCTGTCAAATACTCTCTGTATCGGAAGGTTGTCATGCATAACTCTCCAAAGAAATACCTTTACTTTGTCTGCACTTGCATTTGCTGTCCAGATTAATGATCATTAGCCATGTTGCCTTTGCATTCTTGAAGAAGAACAACCACCTTCCAAATTTTGTGTTCCAGTAATCAAAAGCCAGTCTACACAATGTACTTGCCATTCACTGTCCAACTATGAAGCACGCGTACAGCAATATTGGAGCCATACCCGTACCAGGTACAGCAGGGCTATGGGTGCTGCCTGGGTACCTCTGCAGGCGTACCCAATTTTTTTCCAAAAAAAAATTCTATATACGGGTCAGGTACGGGTCGGTTACGGATCGGGTACGGATTGGGAACGGGCCGGGCTGAATGAAGCCAAACTACGTTGTTTTGGGAAAAAAATTGAAACCCTTTATTTGTCTCTCTCTCTAACAAAACCCACAACCTTCAGTTGGATAGTATCTGTACCCCACAAATTTTTCATTTCTCTTCAAATTAAAACAGTAAATCCACACCCCAAAACAAGAAGATGAAGAAGAAAAGCACCAGATCTAACCTTTATGCTGCTGCTCTTCTTTGCTTCCTCTAGTAAAAAAAAAAAAGAGAGAGTAAAGAAGCACAAAGTTCACTGTTGCTTGTCTGCTTCTCTTCTTCTTTGATAATGGAAGAAATATTATTAAGTAGAGAAGGAATTAAGGAGCAGCCCCATACACAGAGAGGGGCGGGTCTGCTGCTCTTCTTCTTTGTTGCTCTCTTCTTTCCCCCACGTTCAATATTGGATAAAGTTTGTTATTGGGTAAAGTTTGATGGGTAAAGCTAAAGAAATATCATGATCTTGTGGCTTTGGGCAGTCCGCCCAATATAAATTTTTTTTGTCTCTTTTATCTCTCCTTACACGTGGCCACATCTCCCCATCTTATGGATTTTAATTTTTTTTTTTCTCAGTTAAATTATCAACCATCAATGAGCTGGCATATGGCATATTACCATTATCATTTTAAAGATGTTTAGCAAGTTATATGGATTTTAGTACTAATTATTTTGGTTTCAATGTTAAAACACTTATTTCATTTATTCTTTTAAATCTTAGATTATGATAAAAAGACAATTCATTGGTATTTTATTATTCATAATTGTTATTAAATTCACACATGTTTAAAAATATATGCATAAAAATATATAATAAAAAATATACCCCGCCGTATCCGTACCCTAGCTTTTTAAGAATTATCGTACCGTCATACTGTATCCGTATCCAAAAACGTACCCGTGCTTCCTTACTGTCCAATCACATTGCAAAGCCTCCTAAGACTCAATGGGATGTTAAACTGAGGCATCATGTGTTAAGAGTAAAGGATTAAATTAAACGACTTGATCTTAAAATGCCAGAGACACTCTCGACAGTCATTCAATAGTCTTTAAAGTGTTTATCACATGGGAATCATGGGCATAAGAGCATTCCCAATGGCTTATGCAAAATTTTGGGCAAAATTTAGCTTAAGCACCTACTTTTTTCATTTTGCCTACTTACTTTTAATTACACCCCCAGCCGATGATGTATTTCTTACTCCATTCTATTAAAATACTATTTTTTCTTCTTTTTATTAAATAACTTATATTTGTCTTCACTCTCTTCCTTTCACCTCTCTTTCTTCGCTCTCCCTTTTCAAACACTCACGCAGACACTTTTCAAACAGTGGTCCACAGTGACGCCGTTAAAGTTCACTGTTTCAGACTCTTTCTATAAACCGAGCATCAAAATCGGGTTCTTCTCCAGTGATCATGACGACAGAGAGCTGTTCGATGGTGTTTTGGGGACCTTGGCACACACGTTCTCGCCTCCAAACGGACACTTCCACTTGGACGCCGCCGAGACCTGGGTCGTTTCCGGTGACGTCGCCAAGTCGTCAGTGACGTCAGCAATCGACTTGGAGTCTATGGCGGTGCACGAGATTTGAATATTTGATAGCCCAAATGGCCCTCATGTCCAAAAGTGTGGGTGCTAAGAAACTTCCTCCTAACCGAGAAAGTTACTGAGAGGAAAGTGTTGATCAATTTCCTGGTGATCTAGTCCAAATGTTTTGGCAGAGAAACAGGATAGAAAAAGGAGAGAGAGAGAGAGAGAGATTGGCAGAGAAATAGTAAAATAATAAATGACAAATGAACAGTGCCGTGATAAAAATGCCTCGTTACTATAGCAAAAATCTATTTTACCTAATGTGTTGCTCATCCATTGGGAACACTTTTTGAGATATTTTAGCAAAATTTTGACTTTAGCTCATCCATTGAGAATGCTCTAAGCCAGTTGCCATGGAATTTGTTATTAGTCTGTTAGTTAGTACTTAGTTTTATAGAATATGTTAGATTAGTTCTTGTATAAATAGAATAGAGGTTATCATTTTGTAATTACTTAGAGAATCAATAAGATAGCTTCAGTTTTATTGAGAATCAAACTTGTTATTATGCACACGAGGCAGAAATTAACATGCTATCCATTAGATCTGTTCTCCATGTCATGGTCGCATTATCATGCAAACACATCTAAACGAAAATTGATATCAACGTTGTGAGATAGGTTGTGATGTATTTTTGGTGTAGTCAACCATAGATCACTCAAAATTTGAAATTGAAGACCATTGCCTATCATCCATCGATATCCCAACAACAACCCTTTCCTAGCTTGCATGATGCTTCTCCAAGCGTAGGATGCATTCTATTCTAGCTTTGCTATGAGTTGAGAAGAGATAGGGAAATATTTGGATTTAATGTCCCTATACAACAAAGACTCATGGAAGATGACCACTTTCCAACCTTGTTTAGCCAACAAAGCAAAGTTAAACAAATGTAAACCCCTAAATCCGAGACCACTAACTTTTTTTCGTTGCACAATTTTGACCAGCTTATCCATTAATGAATTTTTCTTTAAATTAATTTCTTCGTTATCCCCACCATAATTTACCCATCATAGCATTAAACACAAACACCCTTTGGAATGAGAAAATAACTCATAGCATACGTTGGAATGGATTGTGCCACGACAAAACCTCTCAACTAGCTTGTCATAATAAGCATTTTGTCCACCTTGTACCTTCTGTCATTCTCTATCCTTCAAAGTGGAAAAGGCTTGTGAACGGTGTCAACGGATAATAGGTGATAATCCCAAATCTTTCTGTACATGGCATATTACTAGTGCCCCAAGTACATCCTTCATATCTAATTGATGATTGAGGGAGTGTTGGCATAAAAGAACAAAGTAGTTTTTTTTCCGAATGGACGTGTGTTTGATGTGCTCGTGAAACATATCATTGTTGAAAACAGTTCTATTGTCACAATAAATAGGGATACTAGTGGTATGAGGAACACCCATATATATCAACTAAAAGCCATCAAAGACATAGAAACTCAAAAGTGGTATCGACCAGGGCTCGATACTCAGTTTTTGTTCCGAAGCGCAGATGACAAGGGATTGTTTCTTGCTACATCAGTAATTGAGGAAGGTTTCAAGCAAGAAATAGTAGCCAATGGTGGAACGCTGATCAATAGTATCACTAGCCCAAATTGTATTGGAGTAGGCACACCACTCAAGAGCGATTGAAAAGAAAAGTGAAGCCCTTAGAAAAGTATCCCCTTGACATAACACAAATTTATGAAAACTGCGACCTGATGACTCCAATTTTCTTTAGGTTTCTCGTTTCTCACAAGTAAAGAGAAGATATCTCTTAGTAAATCTCATAATAGAGATTGATCAACTGTGTTCCAGTGAATTAATGGCTTAAAAATTTAGCAAAAAAAGAATTAATGGCTTAAAAATTATTAATTTATTTTCTATGAATATATTATTCACCATCAATGTTGTTATTATATGACAAATATTTTGACGCTGTTTAGGTAAATTAACCTTAAAGAAAAAGCGGGGCCGGGAAAAATTAAAGAAGATGATGGGTATGGGAATGTGAAAGATCTTGTGCTTAAAGCAAACAAAGGTGCATAACATAACATAGCACCGGAAAATAAGAATAGGGAAGGTGGCGGTGGTGGCTTGGGGGGATGTTTTGTTAGCTTTGTCACGTTAACGGTCGCTGCTTTCATTCCCATCATTTGCAATTTATTATAAAAAAAACCTTTAGCTAGGAATTCTCATATCCAAAGCAACCAGGTCCATGTACGTGTATTTGTCCTTTCCATTACTATATAGCTCATCATGTACCCAATCCCCCTGGTCGTAGCCAGGTTTTCATGTATCATTTTGACAATGATATATTTTTTTTATTCCCTCCTTTTGTTTGTTTTCTTTATTGTTACATATCCTCTAATTCTTTATTGTTACAACTGCTAGCTAGGGATGGACGACGCATTCCCAATAATAGATATTATTTCTCTTAGACATAGGACAAAAAATCAAGGGATCTCACGATAGTAAGATGATTTTAATATTTTATGTAATTTTTGATATTTTAAGAGTTATGACTTTATTTCCTTGATTTTAGGCATTCTTAAGACTTTCATAGTCAAATTAGAGTCGTGTTATTAAACTGTATCAATTAGGATATATTTAGGAATATTTTTACTTGGAAAATAGGTTTTTTGGAGTCTTTAATTCTGGTGTAGTCCAGAGTTTTTCCTTGTAGATTCAAGGAACCCCTTATGAATTTAAGAATTTGTGTTAAGTTATAACGAAATTTAGTCTTTTCATGCTTTCCGTACTGTGTCACTCTTATTGGGACATCATATTCATGTCATATTAAAGGTTTTCAATCTAGTGACTAATAAAATTAGAGGATATGTAACTTATCTCCAATATCAAAATCTCAAATTTTGAAACAACTCAAGCCTCAAAAAATCGGTGAAATGTTGTTTTAGAGAAGAGATGAACCATGGTTGAGAAGCAAAACATCCAATTTTTTATCTTCGTTAATGAAAAATTACTTAGCTCCTAACCTCTTTTGGTGTCAATGATTATTAGTACTACTCACCTCCATCTTGCACGATTGTAATTAAACGGTCACACAAATCGTGTGGTTCCTAAAACACATATAAGTTATATTTTATATTTTATACTCCACCAAGGCATCAACTATAATATATCATGTGTCAGATTCTCTTTGATTTGTTTCCATTTTAAATCTTAGTAATTTTATGAGGAAAAAAAAAAAAGTGGTGAGTTGTAATTGGTGGAGTATAAAGTGAAATACAGAAAGTGAGATAGAAGATTTATATTCATGACTTAATATAACTAGCATAATAAGAATAGATTAAAACTATATATATATATATAGAAAATAGTTATGTTTGCAATCTTGTACGTGTTACCGGTGAAGAAGCAAATGGAGTCAAGAGAGTCTCCTAAAAGAAAAAGATGAAATTAATTCGTGCAACCAATTGGGCATATCTAATTAAGCCGTGACTAATGGCTGACAGTTGAAACTGACCAACTTTTTTTTCGAATGGATGCCCCCAATTGAAAAAACAAGTAGAAAAAAATAGTATATCTTCCAAATCCAATGAATAAATGCAAGGAATGTATCAGTATGTCTCACGTAAGGGTATTCCTGTAAAGAAGATAAAAAAAGTTTAACGTAGAACATATACTGTATATATCTTTTCAAAGTTCGGCGCAGCTTTGCGTAATTGTTTGATATTATACCCTTAAAAGTGAAACTAAATATGCATTCAAATCCTATAAATAACCCCTCTATCCGTTTCAAACTCCCTCACCTCCACAACTCTCAACTCCTATACTCCCTAACTAAGCCTCTCTCTCTCTTTTTCTCTCTAACACTGTGACACACACACAAACAGTCAAACATACACGTTATTTTCTCATTCAAACCAAAATGGCATACCATACAAGCGCTCTTGTCTTTGCACTGTTCTCTATCTTCTTTGTCTCAGCGTTAGCTGCTCCTATGACATACAATGTAGTGAGTTTGGGAGCCAAAGCAGATGGCAAATCGGACTCAACTCAGGCTTTTCTTTCTGCATGGAAATTTGCCTGTGCCTCCGTAAAGCCTGCCACTATTTACGTGCCAGCAGGGAGCTTTTATCTTCGGCAAGTGGCTTTTAGTGGACCATGCAAGAACAATGCTATCATTATACGCATTGATGGGACCCTAGTGGCACCATCGGACTTTAGGGTCATTGGGAACTCCGGAAACTGGGTTTTGTTTGAGCATGTTGATGGGGTTACGATATCTGGTGGAATTCTTGATGGCCAAGGCACTGGTTTATGGGCTTGCAAGGCCTCAGGCAAGAGCTGTCCCTCTGGAGCCACGGTATGTGAAATGACTAAATCGTTTTCTTATAATTTTTTTGGTGAATTTGTAGAGTAGTCCAATTCCCTTATGGTGGTCTTAATTTTCCTCCATTCTATTCATAAAATAAATATTTCCCTAGGTAATTAAACTGGGTGAGATTTACAAAAAATAATCTTCTCCATTTGAAATGGACTTATTTTATGTCTTAGATTAAATTTTACAAATCTTGAAATATAAACTGTCAGATAATTTTAAAATTTAAACGATATGGTAATCTGTGCAGTGTTAGATTCAGAAAAATAAAATCTTAATTGTTAAATAGATGAATTGAAAAGAATATTTTTATTTTTTATAATTCGATAGTTGAGAAAAAGAGATTTGATGAATCATGATTCTTTTAATAAAATAGAATAGGTAATGCAGTGGGCGATTCTTGGCTAAATGAACAAAATTTGAAATGAAGATATATCATGATCCTATTCCGGGATTTACTAGTGGATGGTGTGTGTGCCTTCCCTTTTGGTTTTTGGTTTGCACTATTAACTGATTTTGGTCTTCTTGGTTCTGGAGGAAATTTTGTCAAATTAAAATAGCTTCCTTTCACTAATGCTACGATAAGCCAACTTCTAAGTAAATCATATAGAGGATACTTGGGAATAATCCCATGTTCTGGAGTAAAATATTTATTTTTGTGCATCTATAATCTAGCCCTATAATGCCCATCTTAGTGTTTAATTATACCTCGAGCCTTGTGATATAAGTTAACATGCTTAAAAACTAATGGGAATGTCAAAAGTCAAACAACTTGCTTAATTAGTCTTTTTCGTTGCTTGCATTGACGGTCCATCTCATTAAGGTCCACATTTTTAATTGCATAGCCTTATATATATAGTCATGTTCATCGTTAATTTAGAGAAATACTCCATATGTACTTTTAACTTTTATTTAAAAATTTTTCTCAAAAAAAAAAAACTTTTATTTAAAAATAAATAAATAATAATTGGAACTTTTTCTTTTGTGTATGCAAGCAGACATTGGAATTTTCCAACTCCAATAATATTGTGGTCAGTGCATTAACCTCCCTAAACAGCCAAATGTTCCACATTGTTGTCAATGGCTGCCACAACGTGAAAATGCAAGGTGTCAAGGTCACCGCGGCCGGAAACAGCCCAAACACCGATGGCATTCACGTGCAATTATCATCAACTGTCGCAATTCTCAACTCTAAAATCCGGACTGGTGATGATTGCATCTCAATTGGCCCTGGTACCACTAACTTGTGGATTGAGAATGTTGCATGTGGACCTGGGCATGGAATTAGGTATAGAATTTATTTACTTTTGGATCCACATTAAAATATTAAATTATTGAAACAATTATATTATATGGTCATACTAAATTCATGGGTGTGGTTGGTTGGTGCAGCATTGGGAGTTTGGGCAAGGACCAACAAGAGGTTGGTGTACAAAACGTGACAGTTAAAACAGTTACTTTTACTGGTACTCAGAATGGGTTGAGGATTAAGTCTTGGGGAAGGCCTAGCAATGGGTTTGCTAAGAACATTCTTTTTCAACATGCCGTTATGGTTGAATGTCCAGAATCCCATTGTAATTGATCAAAATTATTGCCCTAGCAACAAAGGTTGCCCTGGTCAGGTACGTTATTTTGAAGTATATTTATGCAAATATAGTTTAAACTAGGATCTGGTTACTTCTGAAAAATTCTTATCATGCTTAAGGAGATTACACAACATATATTCTAAAAATATTTAGCTGCTCTGAGGTGATGACTATGACCATTAAAACTACTCATACCCATTATATAGCTGGACCCATGATTATGGTAGACCCAACTTTTACTCTACCTTAATTATGGACCCAAATTGAGCCCCCAAAACCATTTCAAAATCTTTCACTTTTTTTTTTTTTTTTAATCCATTCTATTTTTCCTTTTTCTTTTTCTATTTAAAAATCAGTTGGAGCTTGCAATAAGTGCAAAATTGACATATGAATTTTTTTAACAGGAATCTGGTGTAAAAGTTAGTGATGTAACGTACCAAGACATCCATGGAACATCAGCAACAGAAGTCGCTATGAAATTTGATTGTAGTTCGGGGAACCCATGTTCCAAAATAAGATTGGAGAACGTAAAGCTCACTTACAATAATCAAGTAGCCCAAGCTTCATGTAACCATGTTGCTGGAACATCTTCTGGTTTTGTGCAGCCCACAAGTTGCTTGTAAGGGGGAAAGAAATCCAAATCCATATCTTTAAATTATTTGAGGATAGAAAAGGAATCTATTTCTTATAGTATGAATGTTAGTGTGATAGGTCATTGAGTAGTGAGAAATTTATTAGGTGTGATACGTCATTGAGTAGTGAGAAGTTTATTGCTTGAGCCTGTGGCGGTGCTAGCCCATTGGGCTTTCTTGGAGCTTGGCCTTGCAATCATAATATGTATTCCTAAAAGTTTAAACCTCAATGTATTTATGATGAAAAAAAGGAGAGAGAAGAACAAAACTAGCATTATGATTGGAGACATAATCCCCCTATACTAGTTGATCCTTGTTGCAGTCAAGCAAACAATTTTAATAATTCTAATTTAGTAATTTTTAACCATACCATGATTTCTATGAAGTCAAGGATAAGGTTGGTGTATTTCTTTAATCAAGAAGCATGGTGCTGTAGTAATTAAGGTGTACCTTTCTTGATTGACCATTGACCACATCATTATTGTGAGGCTAAAACTCTAATCCGAGAACTTTAATTCCCAATCTCACAACCAAAGTCACATGGACAATTCTTCCAAATATCATTTGGACTATAAGGCATTTGATACTGAAATCCACTCAGTTCATTTTGAACGCTTTCAAATTTCTATTAGCGTTATTCAGGGGGTATGACTGCATGACTTGGAAAATTAGAGTCAGCCAACTACTTTAGTATACGCCCATTAATTCTTTTATCTAAATGGTGTTGATAGTATGAACTTTGCTCAAATTTCAGCCGTCTACATCTTCCAAACCAGATGTTTTATTTCAAGATTAAAGAATTGAAATTTTTCAACATGATTATATGTCTTGATTATTCTTCTCATGAGGATATTAGGGTTTAGAATAATTGTTCAATTTGCCAAAAATATTGCTATTTCCTGTGGAAAATAAGGCATTGATATTCTGTTTGTGGGCAAAGATTTTGGATGTTGTCAGCAAGAGCCTTTTATTATATAACCAATACAGAACACTTAACCATTGGGTCACTTTAAAAATTTGCATATAAATGGGCCGTTTGTTCAGCATTTTGTAACCAATAATAACTGGCATCGTGGATGGAGACATAATACCCCTACTTAATTAAGAGTAATGCTAGAGACACAACTTATTTTACAACCAAATACTTACAAACTGATATGGCATCCAAGGTGGAGGTTGCCATGTCATTAAAATAATAATGAACTAATGATGGCTAAATTTAAGTGTTATATTTTAATGACATGGTAACCTCCACCTTGGATGCCACATCAGTTTGTAAGCATTTGGTTGTAAAATAAGTTGTATCTCTAGCATTACTCATTAATTATATGTGTTGCAGTCAAGCAAATAATTCTAATAATTCTAATTTTTAACCGCAAATACTATTAAGGAATATTGTTTAGAATTCCACATTATTTAGAAGTGTTTTTTTGAGAAGAAGACGTCAAGTTGTATTAAATCAGAGGGAAATCAGAAAACAAAATTGTATGCAGATCAGGTGGAATAGACTCCATCCAGATCTCAAGAGGCTTACATAGACGAGCTCTTTTCGCAAGAGAGTGAGCAACAGAGTTGCCATCTCTTTTTACATGCATAAATTGATAAGAAGTGAGGTTCTGTGCTAAAGTGTTTGTATCCAGTATCAAGTGACCGTAGCTAGTATAACAAGGTGAAGTTTGTTGCAAGGCCGTGATTATCTTCAGAGAGTCCCCTTCAATGTCCACTTCCTGTATTCCCAGGTCCAGTACGAATGTGACGGCTGCCTTGGCAGCGGAAGCTTCCACTGCCTCAATCGAATAAGGATATGGAATCCTCTGGCAGAGCGCTGCCATTACTTCCCCGCGGTGGTTGCGAACAATAGCTCCAATTCCAGCTTCATTCGATTCCCTGAAAAAGGCTCTGTCAAAATTCACCTTGTAACGGCCAGGACGTGGTGGTGCCCATTTGATGACTGTAGGTGGCTCAGGGGGACGAGCTGGTGGTGAGTGGTCAGTCTGGGCCTGCTGGAATTCGGTGAGGAGTTCAGATGCTCTGGGGAGAAGACGATCAATGTTTTCAATGGGTTGATTTAGGCGCTGGCGATTTCGGCGGTACCAAATAGACCAGATGACCATGGTGAAGAGATGGAGTTCTTGGGCCTGTAAAGTCTGCATGTTTCGGTGATAGAGTTCCATAAAGTCCACAAAGGAGGCCTCTGCTAGATGACGACCCCATGGGGTAGCCTGCCATATCCGTTGCAGGTTTTTACATTGAACTAAAGCATGAAGGGTAGATTCCACTGAGTTGGTGCAATTTGGGCAGTGGGGGTCATTGAGGACATGCCTGTGATGCAGATTTTTCTTAGTGGGCAGGGAATCGTGGCAAGCTCGCCAGAGAAAGTGGCGTACCTTGGTGGGAACGGGGAGAGACCAAATGGATTTCCAGACTTGGGTTTGAGCTGCTGCATCCGAAACTCCAGGAGTTTCTCTCTGCTTTTCATCTAGGAGCAGGTGGTACCCACTGCGGACAGCATAGATACCAGTTCGAGTGCCTCCCCATATGAGCATGTCTTCGATTCTTGTAGTGCAGAGTGGGATGCCCAGGATGGTCTCTGCTTCAAAAGGCAAGAAGTTGGCTTTAACAACAGCAGAGTTCCAAGTCTTTGAATCCGGATCAATGAGTTGTACTACATGAGTTATAGTGGCTTGGGGAAGTCTTGGTGAGATTATGGTGTGGTGGTGGGATACAGGCAGCCAGCGGTCACCCCAAATTTTTATATTTTTTCCATCTCCTATTCGCCAAATTGACCCCTTTCTTATAACATCTCTAGCACCCATTATACTCTTCCATGCATAAGAGCTTCTAGCATTCAGCTGAGCATCTAATATTGAGCATTGAGGAAAATACTTTGCTTTGAATACTTTGTAAAACAAAGAATTTCTATTGTGCATCAACCTCCACACTTGCTTTGCCAGAAGGGCTTCATTAAAAAAACCCAGTTCTCGAAAGCCAATCCCACCTTTTTGCTTGGTCTGGCAAAGGGAATCCCATGGGATCCAGTGCATTTTACCTCTCTCTCCTTCTTGACCCCACCAGAATCTACGAATTAGAATTTCAATTTCTTTAATCAATCTCTGGGGGAGGCGGAAGCAGCTCATTGCATACGTGGGTATTGCCTGGGCAACTGACTTGATGAGGATTTCCTTTCCAGCTTGTGAAATTAATTTCTCCTTCCAACCTTTAAGTTTACTCCACACTCTCTCTTTAATTTGTGCAAAGCTGGAGTATTTGGCCCGTCCTATGAATGAAGGAAGGCCTAAATACTTTTCATACTGGTGAATAACGGGAACTCCAAGCATGACTTGAATGTGGTTCTGTATGGGCCGTGGGGTAGACTTGCTAAAGAAGAGAGTGGTCTTCTGTCGGTTGATTTGTTGGCCTGAAGCATGCTCATATGCTGTGAGGATGTCTTGAATACATCTGACTTCATTGGTGGTGGCCTTGCAAAAGAGCAGGGAGTCATCAGCAAAGAAGAGATGTGTGAGTTTTGGACCACAACGACTGATGGAAACACCACACATATTTCCCTCATTCTTTGCTTGCTGAAGGAGAGAGTGGAGCCCCTCTGCACAAAAAAGAAACAGGTAAGGAGATAATGGGTCCCCTTGGCGTAATCCCCGCGAGGGTTTTATGTAGCCATGGGGTTCACCATTTATAAGAATGGAGTAGGAGACAGTGGAAATGCACTCCATCATGATTTTTACCCATTTTTCATGGAACCCCATTTGTTGCATTACCCTTTCCAAATACTTCCACTCCACCCTGTCATACGCCTTACTCATGTCTAATTTGAGAGCCACTGAACCACTTTTCCCACGTCTTTGCTGATGCATGTGATGGAGTGTTTCAAAAGCCACCAAGATATTATCTGTGATTAGTCTCCCTGGGACAAAAGCACTCTGAGATTCTGAAACAATCTGTGGAAGAATACTTTTGAGCCTATTTGTCAGCACCTTTGAAATTATTTTATAAATGACATTACACAGGCTTATTGGTCGAAAATCTACCACTGACTCCGGATTCTTCACTTTTGGAATTAAGGTGATATGTGTGTGGTTGATGGCTTTGAGGATCTTACCCGAATTGAGACAGGTTAGGACTGCCTTAGAGACATCCTCTCCAATTATATGCCAATATTTTTGGTAAAAAATTGGAGGGAATCCATCTGGGCCCGGGGACTTTATGGGGGACATTTGCTTTACTGCTTCTAATACTTCCAGAGGCATAAAGTCTTTAGTGAGGTGATGGTTCATTTCTGAAGTGACAACGCGTGGGATTTTCTCAACCACTTGCTCAATCTGACTTGGGTTGGCAGAGGTGAATAAGTCATTGTAAAAAGTAATAAACACATGTGGTACCTGAGTTTGGTGAGGTATCCAAGAACCCGTGGAGTCTTTCAGCAGGAGAATTCGGTTTCTTCTTCTTCTCTGAGTGGCACGGCAGTGAAAATACCGGGTGTTTTTATCTCCTGCTTGTAGCCATTCCAATCTGGAACGTTGCCTCCACATTCTCTCCTCCTTGCCCAATAGTGTATGGAGTTCGGTTTGCAGCATTTTGTATTGGAGGTGGATCACGTCCTCGCATGGAATTTGTCTCGGCTTCTTTGAGCCGTGTCTCTGCTTCGTGGATCTGCTTCTTCAAGCTGCCAAAACTGTGATAGCTCCACCTACGGAGCCCTTTTCTGCAAGCATGTATCTTGTCCCATACTTGGTACATGGGAACACCATCCTTCAGTGACTTCCAAGAAGCAGCAACTGTCTCCTCACAACCTGTATCAGCAGTCCACATTTCTTCAAACCGAAACAGCTTTCGTGTTGGGGTCCTCAGTGGCTCGGTGCTCATTAGGATGGGTTTATGATCAGACCAACGTCCGTCTAAATGATGGACTTTAGTAGTTGGGAAGAGCATGAGCCATTCCGGGGTCGCCAAAGCCCTGTCCAGTCTTTCCCAAGTCATGTCACCTCCACGGTTATTAGTCCAAGTAAAGCTCGGTCCGTGATAACCCAGGTCCAAGAATCCACAGTCATCAATAGCATCACGGAACCGTTGCATTTGGGTTTCGGAGCGATGAATGCGGCCTTGCTTCTCTTCAGCTCTGGTCAATTCATTGAAGTCCCCCAGGCAGCACCATGGTAAGCTAAAGAGGGAGCTAAGTCGTCGAAGCAAGGTCCACGATTCTTCGCGAAGGTGGGTCTCCGGAGCTCCATAAAAACCGGTTAGACGCCAAGCATCGGTTTGGTTCTCATTAACAATGGCATCAATGTGAGAGGCCGAGAAACTTTGCACTCTCAAATTAACTGCCGCTTTCCAGAACAAACACAACCCACCACCATTATTTCTGCTACACGCAACAAATTTATTGTCAAACTGCAATTGGCAACGTAATCTCTCAAGAGGACCGTCATCCTGCCATGTTTCAATTAGAAACACAACAGAGGGATCTTGTGCACGTACCAAGCGTGCAATTTCCTGAACTGTACGTGGGTTCCCAAGCCCACGACAGTTCCATGCTAGAACATTCATGGCTCTCGGCGGGGCTGCTCAGCAGCCTCCGCCGATATAGGTTCATTGTGGACTCCTCTTTGTTTCTTCAAGCCAGCGTCAGAGAAAACCTCTGCTTCCATGGAACTAGATGATCTCTTCCCCTGTAAAGGCCCCGATTGGGTAATAGCTTGGTCTCCATTAGCTCTGGCTAATTTTTTCCATGATTTTTTCCCGGGGTATGGCTTTGTAGTCTTTGCATGGGGTTGTATGGTATTGGTAATATCCCCAAACACACGGGGTGATTGGGGAATGGTTTGTAAAGTGGGCGTGGGTGGAGGTGAGAGAAGAATATTTTGGGGGGTTGTTGACTTATTGACTGGTGAGTGGGGTACAAACCCAATGGCAGCATCAATCTCCCGTAATTCCTGCTCAAATATACTTGCCCCATTCGTATGATTTGCAGGAACATAATGGTGAAATCCCGGATTCTCCTCAACCTCCATATTGATCAATCCGTCATTCTCATTTGCCATATTGGGTACTGCCGTCAGGGAGGGTGGGGTTTCGGCCGACAGTGGCGTGGAGGTCATGGTTTTTTCTGGAGGTGTAGCAGGGTCTGTATGGGATGGGAATGGGTGAGGTGGTCTGGTCTGGTACGTGTTTTTTGTGTTTGTGAATGGTGACGGGTTGGCTTTTTGTGTGGATGGTGGTTTGGGTTGTTTTTGGGATTGTGGTTTGCAAATGCCATCTACCTTAATCTCTGTCTTCCTCCATGGACGGTCATTCGCGGCTCTCAACCAAGGACCAAAGGGTTGATCCTCTGCTCTCAAACTTGTTTTATTCAGGAGCCATATGGGGCAATCTTTCTCACTATGCGAGAGGAGTCCACACCAATAACAAAAATTGGGTAGCCTTTCGTACTTGAAAGAAATCCACGTTTCTCTTCCCTGTTCTAATCTGGCTTTTCTCCCACGGCTCAAAGGCTTTGTGACGTCCAATCGAATGCGAATACGCATTGCATGGCCACCGTCAGCGCTTGCTTCATTCTCGGCTATCTGCTCAACTCGTCCCAGGGAGGAGACAAGAATAGAGGCTACTTCGGGGTTCATCCTGCGAACTGGTAATCCATGGAGTTGCACCCACAGCGAAGTCTCCTGGAAAACCACATCGTCAATGGCTTCCTCCTCCTCAATGCGTTGGAAGACTACCAAGTGCTTATCATAAGCCCAAGGTTCACCCATCATAACTCTTTCACGGTCAGCTTCATCCTCAAAAATAAAAACCAGCCTGTTTTCATTCATATCTCTGATGGTGAAGCCGTGATCTGTTCTCCAAAGTGGCGTAAAAGTACGGGCCACGGCTTCGGCATTCAGGGCTCTGCGGGTAAGGAACTTTGCTGCCAGGTAACTTTTAGGTTGGTCTGTTGTTGAGACAAGATCGGCTGTGTCACCCTCAGCCTCGGAGAGAGTAAACTTTTCCCATTGTGCTTCAAGCGAGTCCATAAATCTCTGCGGTATGAAAAACAGAATAAAAAAGAAAAGGACAAAAGATGAGTAACCCAGACAGACAGAACAAAAAAATACGATCCTACAGGTGTATAGACACAAGAGGAACTATGCTTGTACAAAAGACAAGAACTTTTTTCCACTGGCGGCTAGGGTTTGACAGAGTCATTCCCTAGGTCAGAGAAACTAGATAAATAGGCATCTATCATCTTATTTAGAAGTGTTTTAAAATTGTTATTGTTTTCCTATAAATAGAACCTCACATCATATTGTAAAACACACTGAGAGATTAATAAAGATGTAGTCTATTAGGCTTCATCCTGTAGACGTAAACTCACATAGCCGAACCACATGAAACCCTAGCCTCCATTCCTCTCACTCTCTCAATCTCTTACATCTCTCCATTTTATATTTACTGTTATTTTCTATAAAATCTTCCATTAGATTATAGATTTCTACATAGTATCAGAGCCCTAAAACTCTAACAAGTGTTTTTCAATCCCTTTCCATTTTGTCTTTCGCTTTACTTCAAACTATTCACAAACCTGTGCGATGCACAGAAAATGAATTAAAATTAAATCTAAAAAATTATTGGTCTAACTATGATTTTTATTGTCTTTTATATTTTATCTAAATATGAAAATTGATAATTATTAAAAGACATTTATTATTATTGTGTTTATATATAAAATATATATATATATATATATATATATTATATATGTTTATATATAAAATATATTATAGTATTAGGCATTTATTATGATTGTGTTTATATATATGGAATAATATATTATTTCTATTAAAGAAAATATAATATGTCAAGATTCTAATGAGATGTTTAATTATAGAATAAAATTTAAATTCAATTAAAATATATATATATATATATATATATTAAAATAATGAGGTGTAAAATTATGAGAACTCAAAAGCTTATATCGCGTAATATTATGAGGTCAATCAAAAGTAAAAAAGTTTCGATTTTACATTATAACTAGTCGCAAACCTGTGCGATGCACAGAAAATGAATTAAAATTAAATCTAAAAAATTATTGGTCTAACTATGATTTTTATTGTCTTTTATATTTTATCTAAATATAAAAATTGATAATTATTAAAAGACATTTATTATTATTGTGTTTATATATAAAATATATTATAGTATTAGGCATTTATTATGATTGTGTTTATATATATGGAATAATATATTATTTCTATTAAAGAAAATATAATATGTCAAGATTCTAATGAGATGTTTAATTATAGAATAAAATTTAAATTCAATTAAAATATATATTAAAATAATGAGGTGTAAAATTGTGAGAACTCAAAAGCTTATGTGGCGCAATATTATGAGGTTCAACCAAAAGTAAAAAAGTTTCGATTTTACATTATAGTATAGATATAGATTTTTTTTTTTTGATAAAATTATATATATAAGATAAAGCATAGTCTCTTCCGCACTTTTATTTCACAAATACATCCAAAAAGGCTCCACACCCCCACATCTTACTATTTTTTTTTTTTTAAGAAAAAGATAAATAAAAAATAAAAAAATAAAACCGATCACAAAGGTCAGTCCCTCACTTCAAGATCGGCAAAACCCATTTTTTCCGATCACCACCGAAGAGCGCACGCGCCGCCAAAAGCTACGGCATTTTCCTTCAATCGTCGCCGGAACCACCATCTCAGCTATACCTCTTCCAGACACCGATTAAAGACCTTTCCACCATCATTCGAAAGATTGGAAGCCGATCTACTCAAAGACACCATAATCGAATCCATCGGAGGAGGAATGAACCTCCACGCGTCGTCACCAGTTTCGGCTTGCTATCCACTCGCGACCAGAACCACCATATCTCCTATCTGGCATCTTTGTATACCGGTTCAAGAAACGGAAACCACCATCGAGTTCTCCATTGTCCGATCTACCACTCCTAGAAGTTTCGCCACTATCCGTCTTCGGACTCCCCCGCACGCGCCGGGCATTAATTGGGTATCCGTGCCCAAGATTTGACCCGCGACCCGTTCTGATTCACGACGCTACCAAATGCTGACGTCAGCGTTAGGTTGCTGATGTTCTCTGCTGACGCCAGCAGACCAAAAATTAAAAAAACCTGGCATTGACTAGTGAGAAAGAAAAAAGAAATAAAAAATTTGTAATTATTTTATTTTAGGTTTTGTTTGCATTTTTTTTTGTTTGCAATTAAAAAAAAAAAAAAGCATTTGTGGGATTTATTTTTTGATTTTATCTTCATGAGCCGAGATCGAGCCAAGTCATCGAACCACTGAGTTGAGATCCCGAGCCAAAACCATTTCAAGATTCGAGTCTCTGAGTCATTAAGCCGCGATCCAAGCCATTGAGCCATGATCTGATTAAGCCAAGCCAAGATCTAATTTTCCAAGGTAAAATCAAAGCCATTGAGCCTCTGAGTAGAGATCTAAGTCATCGAGCCAAGATACGAGCCAAGCCGAGTTGAGCCGCATTTTGAGTTTTATTTTGTTACAAAACTTAAGATTTCATTAAAATTACACATTGAGATTGAGAGATAATGTTAAGAAATATTGTTTAAAATCTCACATTGTTTAGAAGTGATTTAGTACTGTTATTGTTGTCCTATAAATAATACCTTATATCATATTATAAAACACACTGAGAGATTAATAAAGATGTAGGCTCACATAGCTGAACCACGTGAAACCCTACCGTCCATTTCTCTTTTTTTTTTTTGCTAAACAGTAATTGTATTGAGAAAACGAGAAAATATCACTCATCCAAGCCTCAAAAACAAACGGAAGGAGGGAGAGAATCCTTATTACAACACAAGAAAATAAGTTGATGAGATGCAAGCTTAGCAAAAACATGAACTACCGAATTTACATCTCTCCATTTTATATTTACTGTTATTTTCTATATTATTTTCCATTAGATTATAGATTTCTACACATACCATGCTTTCTATGCAGTCAAGGATGAGGTTTGTGTATTTTTTTAATCAAGAAGCATGGTGCTGTAGTAATTAAGGCGTATTTTTTTTATTGACCATTGACCACTTCATTATCATTATTGTGAGGCCAGTGCTAAACTCTAATCCGAGAACTTTAATTCCCAACCTCACAACCAAAGTCACATGGACAGTTCTTCCAAATATCATTTGGACTATAAGGCATTTGATACTGAAATCCACTCAGTTCGATTTGAATGCTTTCAAATTTCTATTAGCGTTCTTCAGGGGGTATGACTGCATGACTTGGAAAATTAGAGTCAGTCAACTACTGTTGCAGTATTTTTATAAAAAGAAAAATCTTTTCATTTTAAATCTAGTTAATTGGTCATTGAAGTGGAAAAATATAATCAGATTTTATTTGCATTGATGGCATATCAGTTTCAATTGAAAAGTTAATCTAGTAAATTGCAACTTTTAATATGTTACCGTCCATAAATTTCAAAAATAAAATAAATTTTTGTTGACTGTTGCTTATCTATTTCTATTAGTAAATGATTGTTATTGTACTACTCCTATATGTATAGCTAACTTATAGTTGGCTTATGGCTCAGTGCTGGAACTTTCAAAAATATAAAACTGATGCCTTTAGTTGCTATACGTTACACGTTTACTATCAATTAAATGGAATGTTATTATTTTAAATTCATAATCATTACTCTAGCTCTATATAGCTAGGTGTACAGCAAAACTGACAAAATGAATTCAGATGAAAGAGCTTTGGTACCACTATGTATATGATCAGTCCAACAATTTGAAAACACACGGAAAACACATTCTGATATTTCTCTATACAAATCTTTCTCAATCTTTTTCACAAAAATATATTTTATTGGGTAAAAGAAAGTATTATTTTTAAGAGTTTCTCTCCTTACAGTTAGGTGATTGGGTTTGTTGTATCCTGGGGACGGTGTGCAAAATTTTTGTCTAATACACTGGAAAATTCTGTAGATGGCGCGTATCGTCTCAAGAGAGCTACCTAGTCTGTGTCTCAACTCCGCCACCTTTTTATTGGTAATATTATTTTGTGAAAATTATAACAAGTTTTAGGTAATATTTCTCCTTATATTTCCAACAATAATTTTAGTATGCGCCCATTAATTCTTTTATCTAAATGGTGTTGATAGTATGAACTTCGCTCAAATTTCAACCGTCTACATCTTCCAAACCAGACGTTTTATTTCAAGATTAAAGAATTAATGAAATTTCCTGGAATTGTTTTTATTTTTATCTTCCCCTTTCCAAGTAGTTATATATGAGAGATTTTGCTCAATAACTTGATTTTTAAAACAATTTTGTAAAAAAACATTGTTTTGAAACTAATGAGGGATATAGCCTATCGCAGAACTTGTCTCTTCTAGAGACGAGTTCCATGGAAGCTCGTCTCTAGAAGAGACAAGTTCCGTAAAAAACAGCTCATGTGGCATTTTGACGTGGATAAATTTAACATCGTTGGAACTCGTCTCTTGTAGAGACGAGTTCCACAAAATTTTTTAAAATGTTTTGAATCTGGTGCAAACGCGTATATTGTTTTTTTTAAAAAATAATAATAATTTGGCTGGAACTCGTCTCTTCTAGAGACGAGTTCCATTGAAATATGGTTAATGAGAACAGTTCGCACATATTATTTAAAAAAATAATTAATTTGGCTGGAACTCGTCTCTTCTAGAGACGAGTTTCATTGAAATATGGTTGCCTGTATTAATAAGAACAGATGAGAACCGGTGAGGGAATTAATGAGAAAAGTGGAACTCATCTCTTCTAGAGACGAGTTCCATTGAAATATATCACTTTTTTCAGCCCACGTTCATTTCATTTTCTCTCTCTCTCTCTCTCTCTCTCTCTCTCTCTCTCTTTACACTTAAACCATGTTCTTATTTTTCTTCATCCTTCTTCACTTTCCCAACATCATTGATCAATAAAAAGGTAAAACAATATAAATTTTGTCAAGTATGCTTATAGTTTAATATAACAATTATTTTCTTAGATTTGTTTGATTTATTTTGGGAAGAAGTTTTAGTATCATTTTTTGATTTACATGTTGTTTAAAGTTATTAGCTTATAAACGTTTTTTGTGGGTGTTGAACATTTATTGTATTCCTTTGGTAAACATGAAGCATCTCTCTATTCCTTGCATAACGTGAAGTATAATGTGCTATTCAGTTTTTTTTTTTTTTATTAATGTCACTAACAAGCTGTAAACTATATATAAATTAAATATGTTTGAACTAAAAAATATCTAAGTTAAGCCAAGAAGTTTAAATTAAAATAAGTTAATTTATAATTTTCTACATTGAATCTAGGGAGTTTGAGTTTTTTTATTTCAATTTATGTTATGTAAAACTTGGATATGAATAATTACTATTATCATTTTATTATTTTTCTAATCTTGTCACAACAAGTTGTAAACTATATATAAATTAAATAGGTTTGAAATAAAAAATATCTAGGTTAAGCCAAGAAGTTTAAAATAAAATAAGTTAATTTATGATTTTCTGCATTGAGTTTTTTATTTCATCATCTCATGAGCTATGTTTTTTTTTTAAATTTATGTTAATAATAATTAAATTATAGTTAAAATTATATTATTTGAGTTAATTATATAAAATTATAATTATTTATCTTGTATTTATAAAATTATATAAAATATTTTCTAAAAATTATAAAGGATAATTTTAAATTTAATTAATTTTTATATAATAGATAATTATTATGACTAGTAATTATCAAATTATTTATTAATTAATTATTTAAAATAAATGGATGAAATCAATGATATAGAACGCACAGTGATGTGTCTCTAGCCCCTAAGCCTTAGGCTATGTTTAGATTGGGGCCAAACCTATGGTGCCCTTTCTTTTTTCTTTCCCCCATTCATTTTGCTGAACATAGTGTAAAATAGTCATCATTTAACTTCTTTTTTAGCCTCCATAATTGAGGTAGAGTAAAAGCTTGCAGTTAGGCTGCATTGTTTGGTGGGACAAAGGAGAGAGCAATAAAAATATAAGTACAGACAAAAAAAAAAAAAAAAGAGAGAGAGAGAGAGAGTAATACTACTGATAGTCTAATACAATAATTTTCACAACTATTAATTAGCATGTTATTATTACTCGTTCTCATATAAGCCTATCATGGATACTACTTTATTGTTTAGAAAAAATCTAGGGATACAATTTTTGCCACAACTCTACAATGTTAAACTGTGAATGATGGAGAAAAAGTGATGGGTCCATATGAAAAGTGATAGTCAATAACTCACAATTTGTCAATTCAGAGTTGTGGCACAAATTTTTTTTTTTCCCATAGTAGAGTTAGTTTGTTTATTATTAACAACTTGCCACTTGACATTTATGAAATATGTTACGAAAAATATTGCTTTTATAGAATTATTGAAAAATAAAACACAAAAACAAAAGCAATTTTCCTGCAATACTCAATATGGTAAGACTGGTTTGAAAAATGGAAGGAAAAAAGCAAAAGCACGACTCTCGTAAGGCATACTGCTATCTAAATTAACGGATTAATAGGTAGTTATCTACTGCAAATTATGTCAGAGATTTACAATGTGAATACTAACTATTAGAAATTTTTGCAATCAAACACCTAATACATAATTCATCTACCCAAAATTTGTTCATTTAGGCATTTGGACAATGGGTAGACATTACAAATTAATCTTAAATTAAGGTGTTGATTGCAAAATTCTGTGATTGAGAATACATATTAGAATTCGTCCCTAGTTTAGATTTCCGTCTTTTTCATTCATTAAAAAACTCATAAGTTTATAGATAACATGAGGTAGTCTTTTTCCATTTCTTAATCCCGTTCTCTAGTGTAGATGGGTTCAAGTCCAACTCTTTTATATAATGATAAGATTGAACAAATCAATATATGATGGTAAGAGTTGTTTGAATAATGTAATTGGTTAAAATCGTTAATATTTTTTTATTTTAGTGATGGAGCATAGATTCTACTTTTTGGAACAGAAGACAAAAGAGTACGTAGAGTGCCTAACCTGGATTGGAGCATGTTAATAATGAATGGAGGAAGTAGCACGCAGGCTCAAATGGCCTCCAATTACAAAAGAATTAGTGGGGTACAACTTAATTACAACTTACAATTGCTTACGTTTGGTTGGTAGTCCCAATACCTACCTGCATTTGTAAATTATTAATTTTTCTCAGAGTCTTATGGATGTATATATTTAATATTCGACCGTTAATAATGTCTTTGTTAGACAAAATGAGTTACTCCTATATTTATGACCTGCCCTAGTTAGAACAAAAGTTTATTATCTTTATATAAAAAAAAATTAAAAACCCATCTACAACTGTCAGAAAGAGATTATGTCAAGATTCTCTAGAGTTCTTAAGGTATTCTACCACATAGAATTCTCTAAATCCTAACATTTCTTTTTATAATAAATTGTTCAAATTATGTCACGTCATCATTCCACTAACAAAATCCCTAAAATATTGATGTTGATGGATAAGTGTTAACACGTTAAGTGATAAAAAAAGTAAAAACCAATATTTTAGGGATTTTGTTAGTGGAATGATGACGTGGCATAATCTGAACCATTTATTATAAAAAGAAATGTTAGGATTTAGAGAACTCTATATGATAGAGTACTCTAGAAACTTTAGAGAATCATGATCCCGATAAAGAATAATTCGTGTGCTACTACCTGTCGACACATAAATACTAGAGGTCTAGGCACTGGTGCTGTAGTTAAAAGACTTGCAATCAGCTCTCCCTCTCAATTGATTGCCAAGAAGATAAAATAAAAGTACTATAATTTATAAACAACTTGATATTAATGATTTACTTGGGCAACAATGCTGCCAGGGGTGTTAGTATATATTGGCTAGCTACTTTCCACCTCAAAGGACTGTTTAAACAAACCAAACTTTTTTAATTGCAGAGTCTTATTAATCACTCAAATCAAATGTCTGTTTTAGAAATCAAAGAGAAACGGCTTTCTGGAGGTACCTCGAATGTTTTTGGATATAATATCTCTTAAGATTCTATTTAATGTGACATTATTTACTAGTGAATGTGACAAAATTAGAATTATGTATGACCTTACCGCATATGATCCAAACAAAAAATGAAAATTTAAAAAATAAGAAACTTGGATTACTATGCAATGTGGTAGATCCTACCATAGGATTTGACCCCTATCATAATCTAACGTAAAGAAAATTACTAAAAACAATCAAATTACTACTCAATGTGACCGACGGACGTTATTTATTTATTTTTTTTTATAACCTTGGGTGTCTGGGCCAGCGTTTCGAAGATACGCACACCTCGACTAATCCCAGAGGGACACACAATACCCTACTAGCACGTGTACCACGATAGGCGCAAAGCTTTACCTTGGGTAGGTGGCCCTGAGGAGACTCGAACTAGTGATCATTGAGGAGCACACCTAAGACCGGATCAGTTGAGCTACCCCTCAGGGTTATCGACGGACGTTATTAACAAGTGTAATAAAATTACTATCATTAGCAATTTTGTTATTGTCGGCTCAAAGTGACAAAAAATGCAATTTTCTTTTATTTAAAAAAAAAATTATTTATTAGGCAGTGTGCCTATTATCAAATTTAACATAGACACTACATGTGACTCTATTATAGTTTAAATTAATATATTAAAATGTTATAAAATTATCGAGTTACTATTCTAATATAAAGTAAATCATCAAAGTGACAAAGTTATGTCATGTCTTATTGGAGTATCATATTTACCGGTACGCCAACAAATTATAAAGTTACCTTAGAATTATCCTGCAGGCGAATGATATTACAAATGTTGTTTTGGTCGCTTTCCTAGTTTTCTCAATTATAAAGATTTGTTTCTTTTGGCTAAGACAATTATAGAGATGTTTTGAGCTATCATGGAAGCAACAAGAATAGCTTTCACAATAACAGATCTCCAAGATGGAAAATAAGGTGAGAAGGTTCGAGGTTGTACTCGTTATTTAACGACTTTTTGTATCAAATTTCTACGAATTTGAAGATAAGCTCACCATGAGGGAGCTTTAACCCTTTTTCTCTTCTTCTTCTTTTGCACTTGTTCATATGAATTAGTGACACGCTAATGGCTTCAAAGACACAAAAGTGTTAAGAAAGTCGCTTTGTTTTTTGTTGATCTTTGTACTTTAGTGTTAACATAAATTAAGGGCGGGCTCCATTGACAAATGTTTTGTTATATGCGTGGCTTCAGTCATAGGTCTTAATCCTTACCATCAAACGACAATGATAGATGAGGACAAATAAGTCTAGAAGTTTGTATTGCCCGGCAGCTGTGACATTTTATATAAAATGTAAAACATATATAGGAGTAATTTTAATTTCATGCGAAGAATTCAAAGATAATGTGATTAGAGCAAAGCAAACCAACAAAATTGCAATTGCTAGCATGGGCCACAATTCCCCTTTTATACTTGTTATATACTAATGAATGCATTGATGGTTCTGTCGCAGATGATTACAAACGGTGGGGACACATTCACATGAAAAAACATGTGGCGCAGGAAGGTGGATGGTTCATGCTTTATGTCATTGTAGTGTTAGGTATCAACAAAGGGAGGTAGGAAAGGAAGATGGATCCTCTTTATGTTATTTATGATTCATAATTAACTTGTCTTTAGAAACTTTATGAAACTTCATACTCGAATTGATTATTGCTTTCCTTCTACATGTATTATGTTCTTAATTTTTATAAAAATCTTTGCCTCGGAATCCTCCCAAACAAAAGAAATTTGTATATTGTGATAAAATCCTTTGCCAACATTTTACTTTTTACGTCTATTTTTCATGGACTTCAGCTGCTTTCACCTAAGAATTCAATTTATGGTGGAGACATTTTGATCTGAAACTTTAATAGACATAATACCAAAAAAGAAAAAAGAAAAAAGGCCAAAAGCCAATATACATTGTTTATATAAACAAAAAGCTCATTATACCTTTTTACAATTAATTTCGACGTGTTTTCATATTTTGAAATCATTGTATGATACATTATCAATGCTATGAAAAATGTATTTCTCTATATATACAATTATGTTGTCATTCATCCAAATTTCTTTTGAAGTATTTCTTCATTACTTTTTCAAAAATATTAAAAGAAAAACAAAGTTCATAAAATAAAACTAACACATCATAAACATTTTTCAGTTTTTAATTTTTTTTTTCTACACTAATAAAACTAACAAACACTCAAATAGTAACAAAACAAAAACCTAGTTTAGCAAAAAAAAGAAACAAAACAAAAACCTAGTTTAGCAAAAAAAAAAAAAACAAAAACCTATTGATTTACTAAATATAAAAACAATCAATCATATTATAAAAAAAAAAAAAAATCAAGTCACACTAACACAAATACACAATCACTTTTCACTTCATAGTCTCATCACTTTCAACTTAATCAGGACCACACAGCTCTACACTATTTTTTGGGATGGAAACTTTATCAAATCTATTTTTTTATTTTATATATACATATACCTAATAAATATTTTTTAAAGACATTTGAGGGTCGGCACGTGCCCATCCTAGTCATACCTTGGTTCTGCAGTCTAGCCCATTTTCATTATTGGTTTGAAAAAAAAAAAAAAAAAAAAAGTTCCTCTCTCTTTATATGCCCATATGTATTTTTCTTTTGGGATAATGATTAATTACATATTACCTAGTGACAAACCCAAGAAGGACCACGGTCCTCTCGCCTCTTTTCTCTCCAAATTTGATTTAATTAAAAAAAATTATAGCAAATATTTAAAGTTTGCCTTCCTAAAATTTTAATTAGTTCAAAGATGCTAAAAAAAATGGCATGCTAGCCTATAACTTGTGGCCCTCTATAACAATTTTTTTCGCCATTGTTTCCACTTATTTCTCCCAACAGGAATTTGGCTAATGAGCTAGAGTGGGCAGTTAATACCTATGGCTTGATAGTTGATAGGAATGCTAAAATTCATCAAGGAAAGGCCAAGGCTGGGATTGATTTGGGGCTAAGAATTAGCATGGCCACAGTCCTACAGATATCAGTATAGTTATGACAATTCCTGAAAAATTAGGGCACGAGTACGACATAGTATATTTATTAAATATATTTCTTATATATTGTTATGCATATAGTTTTAGACAAATGCGAATTTAAGAGCAATCAAGGATAGTAAAGTATGTCCTTATCATTAAATAATCTTTAGAGTACAAACCAAATAGTTTTAAACATATGTGAATTTAAGAGCAAGTAAGAATAGTAAAATACGTTTATTACCATTAAATGGTTAGTACAAACCAAGTAATTTTAAACAATATGTGAATTTAAAAACAATCAAGGATAGTAAAATATGTCTATTACCATTAAATGATCTTTAGAGTACAAATTAAGATCCAAAATAGTAAATAAAAAAAGTGTTCAACATTGAAACTATAAAAAAATAGAAGATAAATGTTTAAAAGATTTGCTTGAAAGTAAGACTATGGAATGATTACTAATTATTTCATACTTTTGTGACGAAAAATTCAAAATTCAACTTAAAATAAAATAAAATAAAATAAAAATTACAGAAGTACCCATGGGTACTTCCAGTATCCGGCATGTACCCAGTACGGGTAGTCCTCTATTTTAAGAGTAGTTGTGCTTCATTGATTTGGGGCAAAACGTCATTAACGATGTGTGTTAGTTTTCTTTGTGTAAAAGGGTGAAGGACTCCATTTTGAATAGGATGTTATGCTGTCTCTGGAGATTCCTATGATCCTATCTCATCTTTGATTCTTGAGTTCTTGTTTTGCTTTGTTGCGTGCGGTGTTTGGAGAACTGTCTTTTTCTTTTGTTTTGCTTTGATTCTTGTAAAATGTTTGCTTGCAGGCTTAAGCGATTGTTTGTTGACTGTGTTGCAATAAAAAATCTCTCAGTCATTAAAAAAGTCGTTGCCGCTTCTATAAGCAAAATCATTAATATGACTTCCATTCAAGAAATTTTAGAAAAATAAAAAATAAATAAAATAAAACAGAGATCATACAAAACTTGTATCGAAAGCTGGGCATTCCCAAGAACGAACCCCGAAAAACATGAGATCTTGTCATGAGGCTCAGCCGACGAAGGGCTGGGCCGTGTTAATGTGTCCTAAATCCTAAGTACATGATATTAGAGTTTTTTTTTTTTTTTAATAGCCAATGATATAAGGCTGAGTGCAAAAAAAAAAAAAAAAAATGATATAAGGCTGCAATATAATATAAAGTTCAAAAATTATTCAGTGAGAGGGACTATGCATTTATTTTTGGTTCTGAACTATTGAATAATCACTCTATAAAAGTTTATGTTTTCAGCAACAAGAGAGTTCACTAAAAATTTGCATTTTCAATTTCAATTATTTTATATTTATATAATATTTATTATAATCTAAATTTCTTAATAATTAATTAAGAATTTGCAGATTTATTTCATAAATGTTGAAAATAAACATGTAAATTTTTAAAGCAAAAAAATTAAAAAATTGATTTATTACGTTATTAATATGATACCAATCACATTTATCACATCACTTTTTATTAGATTTTTATAATAAAATTGATAATAACTTTGAGATTTCCACTCTATTTCCCTTATTTGCATGGTCTTCACAACAGCCAAATAGAGCTCACATACAAAGAAACTACCACAGCTCACCTCTTTCCACCTTTTCACGTCTTAAAACCAATAGTTCAAACATGTGAAGAATTTGTCAAAGCTTCTACTATTTACAATGGCAAAGACAATATTATGAATGTGATTGACCATAGAAAAAAAGAGAAGAAATTAACATAATCCGCACAAAATCTATCATGAATCATTCAATGTAATAGGAACACATTTTTACTTAAAAAAGAGTTAAAAGATTGTCAATTTTTAAGACCATGTAAAACACAATGAACTGATACTATATGTTCATTGATAATTAGAACATCAGAATCATTACTAGCAATGATCCAAATCATAGAAAATTATAGGCTCTCTCCACTGGCATGAAAAACTAAATTTGTTAACCAACTAATTACTACAAGACAGCAGAATGATTATAGTGCACCAAGATGTCCAAATTCCAAACGGATCTTCTAAGGCAAGCCATCCACGTTTTGTCCATAAAATCTTCCACCAGCAGTTATTTCCATCAAGGACTTGGATTGCAATAAATCAATGGAAACCAACCGATAATCTTTCTTTATTTACCATGGTCAACATCTGCTGTCATGCAGTGCCCACCGGCCACGGTTGAGTCGTTGACCAAGTATATATCCTAGCTTTTTCCCACATGCTCATAACATCATGTTTAAAGGCAATGGAGACAACACATAGAACATGACTTTAAGAAAATTATTCAAAGAAAAATGATCATTTCAAGGAGAAATGGATTAGAGATTTAACCTATCTAGATATAAACCAAAGAAACTCTAAAATTGGTCCAAAATCATAGGCTACTTCCGCGACAGAAAGTCAGCAACAAGATGAAAAACCAATATCCGAAATAAAGAAGCCAGTAGGTTGCTTCTTTAATTTTACTCTTTCAATGATTAAAGTAAATGAACTCGGACTTTTTTTTTTTTTTGGTAATATGGTACACACCAATGTTACACATCACCTAATGTGACATAAATCACAATTATAATTAACATTCACAAATATCCACATTTTATATATATATTTACATTTTAGGTGGTGTATAAAGACGATGTACAATGGGTAGTGATAAGTCATGAAATATGACTTATTTACTTGTATTTTAGAAGGGTTGTGTTGCATTTCATGTCTAATTACACTTAAATGGATGTTTGTTGTTCAATTCATTGAATTACATGATTTATGCATTTAAGTGTATTAATTTAATCCTTTATATGGTAATTTGGGCCATGTTTGATTGTAGGCACAAGCTAGTTCAGATTGGAGTTAAATATCACAAGTTGAAAAGAGCAAAAGAGAAGAAAAGAGGTGCAAATTAATATTTGAAAAGAAAAAGAAAAACAAAGCCCACAAGCCCAAAAGGCCCACATGGCCACTAAAGCCCACAAGCTCACATTATCCATTGTACTCGCATCACACTAGATTATTTTCCAATGGAGCCCTAAATGAAAGAAGCGTGGATAGCAATTGGGGAGTGGTAGCCGCCAAGGAGGATTATTATTATTTTTAGTTTTCTCTCTAGTTTTCTCCCTAGAAATTATTTTCTCTATTTTTCTTTTTCCTTAGCCATGATTGGCTAAGCCTCTTGCTAGGGCTAGGGGCTATGTTTTCTGTATAAATGTATGAATACTTGTAGTCCCTTCTATTTTTAATGTTAAATACAGTTGATTGTTAATTATTTGATTCCTATTAATGTATGTTTTATTCCGTACTTTCTATAAGTTCAATCATGTTTTTCTTATGATTAAGGGGGAATATTGCATGGTTTTAATTAGGTTTCGTGTTATATAAATTGAAAGGTCTTTCTAATTATTACTCTAGCCACTTTATTTTCTCCGGTAATATAGTGTTCCTGAGTTTTATTAGTTCAACCATGTCAAGAGCTTTTTAAAAGGAAAATAATCAACTTGTAAACTGTTATTAGAACAAGAGTTTTAACTGGGATTACAAGGAATCATACTGATATACAGAAACACCCTGAAACCTTAGTGCCTTTTTACATATATTCTTTACAAAATTTCCACAAACCAAATTTATTTTACTCTTTTTGCATATTGAATTACATTGTCTATTGAAAACACAAACTCCCTGAGGATCGACAACCCCTTACACGTACTACAAAGTACCGCTTATTATTGAGCGACATCAATTTTTGGCGCCGTTGCCGGGGAGTTTCGGCTTATTCAAGAGACAATTTTTTTTTTTTTGGTAATTTCGTTCTATTCTTTATTCATTTTGTTTTTCTTTTAGTTATTTTTTTTTATTATTTGTTTATTTTGTTGCTTTGACCTGTTTTGTTTTACTGTGCATGAGCGTTTGGGTTAGAAACAGCAAAGGTAGATTGGAGACTTTTGAGACACTTTTTGGAAGTCTATTTGATACACCTACAAGCTCACCCACATCTTCCATCATGGCTGAAGAAAGAGTAATTCCACCTGAGGCACCTAGGATGACCATGTATCAGCTGCTGCACCCTACTCAAAGCTCCATTCCGTCATGCATCATGTTTCCTCCAAATGCACCTCATGTGGAGATCAAACAAGGGCTAATGGCCATACTTCCAGATTTCAGGGGATTGGAGAATGAGAACCCCTATGTGCATGTAAGAGCATTTGAAGAAGTGATTGGTAGCTTCTATGCACAAAATGTGATTGAGACCGTCAAGTTGAGGTTCTTTCCATTCTTACTCAAGGACAAGGCCAAGGGTTGGTTGTACACACTGAAGCCTAGGTCCATAGGAAGTTGGGGGGAGATAACCCAAGAGTTCTACAAGAAATTTTTCCCTCCTCACAAAGTCCAACAAATAAAAAGGAAGATCTCTAATTTCGCCCAAGGAAACGATGAGACACTATTCATGGCATGGGAAAGATTCAAGGATACTTACAATTTCTGTCCAACACATGGATATGACACTTGGAGGTTGGTAAGTTACTTCTATGAGGGACTCTAACCTAGAGACTGCCAATTTGTTCAAGTTGCATATGGAGGTGGATTCTTACAGAAGGAGCCTGAAGATGCTATGGACTACTTGGATGAGATAGCTGAGAATTCCAACACATGGAATGGACCAAGTCCCTTAGATTCCACAGACCAGAACAGAAGTATTACTACCACATCTGGTGGTAGTGTTTTCAGACTAAGGGAAGAGGACAACATGAATGCCAAGATCAGTTTGTTGACTAAAGAGATAGAGGCACTCAAGCTGAAGGGAAGTAAATGTGTAAATGCTGTCTATAGAGAGGATCCTATGGAGGCATGCCGGATTTGCCAAGAGATAGATCATACCACAAGTGCCTGTAAGTCTCTATCTCAGTTCCTAAATGTGCCAGAAAAACAGGTGTGTGCATTCAATCAGTATAGGCCAAATAATTCTTCATATTCGAACAATTATAATCCAAATATGAGAAATCATCCATATTTGAGTTATAAGAGTGAGAATGTGTTGAATCCCACTGGTCCAAGGAACTTTGACACCTCACATACTACTTCATCATCATCTAGACTGCCTTTGGAGGATGTGCTTTACACATTCATACAGAAACAAGGTGAGCAAAATCAAAAGTTTGATACCATGTTTACAAGAATTGATGAAGAGATGAGAGAGACCAAGAGCCAATTAGCTAGACTCACAGAGGCATTGAGTAGGACTGAAAGAGGGAAGCTTCCTTCCCAAACTCAACCTAATCCCAATAATCAGACTACAAAGGTTGTCAACACAGACAAATTTGAGGAAGTCAAGTCTATTACCATTTTGAGAAGTGGTAAAGAAATTGGAAAGGATGCTCCTAAAGCTAATGAGAAATCCAAGAAGACCCCAGCTGAAAATGATGAGAGTGGGATAGCTAAATCCAATGATATTGAGAAATGCCCATTCCCTACACCATTCCCACAAGCCCTGAAATTACCCAAGAATTTGGATGTCACAAGTGAGATTTTGGAGCATTTGCATCAAGTTAAGGTTAACTTGCCTCTATTGCATCTCATCAAGCAAATGCCCCTTTATGCCAAGGTAATTAAGGACTTATGCACTGTCAAGAGAAAGCATCATGTGAAGAAGACTGCATTCTTGACAGAACAGGTAAGTGCCATCATCCAACACAAGTTTCCACCAAAGTACAAGGATCAGGGGCTGCCCTACTATCTCTTGTACTATTGGAGATTACAATATTGAGCGTGCATTGCTAGACCTTGGGGCCAGTGTAAATTTACTTCCTTTTTCTGTCTATCTACAAATCGGGTTAGGTAAGTTAAAACCTACCTCTGTTACCTTACAGTTAGCAGACCGCTCTGTAAGAAAGCCGAGGGGGGTGGTTGAGGATGTACTGGTAAAGGTTGAAAATTTCTATTATCCTGTTGATTTTATCATTTTGGATATTGAACCTACTTTACATCCTAGTGCTAATATTCCTATCATCTTAGGTAGACCTTTCCTTGCCACAGCTAATGCTTTGATTAATTGCAGGAATGGAAGAATGAAGATCACTTTTGGTTCTATGACTGCTGAGCTCAACATTTTCAATGTGAACCCACAACAATTGGTGGATGAAGAGTGTGAATATGTGAACTTCATTGAGGCAACACCTCAAGAAGAGTTTAATAAAAATTGTCTCTCTAACTCTTTTGAAACTCTTCCTGTTAATTCTATTGTTTTTAATGAATTAAAACCTGCTGCTAAACTATTTGATTCTTCTTTATTGGATTCTTTGCAGATTTTGGAAGAAGAACAAGTAATTGAAGCTAAGAATCCTCCAAGAAGTAAGAAGAAATCCTTACTTGCATATTCAGATGCACCAAAGCTAAGGTTAAAGAAAACACCAAAAGGTTTACCACTTGCATCCATTGAACCACATGCCACTACTACTGTGGAAGTTTATTCAAAGGAGAGTGTAGATCAGGAAGTTGAGAAGGCAGGTGAGAAAACCAAGTTCTTTGAGAGGCATAAAACGAAGAGGAAAGTATTTCAAGATACAAGACTGTCAAAGAAATTGCTGAATAGTTCCAAAGGAGTGGCTTTGCATGTTGCCAGGATGAAGAGTGTCAGAGGAAGCAACTATTCCTTTGGAGGATCACGTTCAGGGGGATGAATTTTCTGTTTCTACCTTGTAATTGTACATTAGTTAGTTTATTTTATTTTGTTTTTTATTTTTATTTTTATTTGTTTTGTTTTGGGTTTCTAACCATTTTGCAGGAAATAGCTTGAGGAGTTCATCATCATATCAGGTGCTTTCTTTCCTTTTCCCTTGTTCTTTCATTTCAAGACTTGTCTTTGATTCTCACATACATCTGTTTGAACATTGAGGACAATGTCAACTTTAAGTTGGGGGGAGTATTGATTGTTTGTTTGATTGTGTGATGAACTTTGTGTTGCTTCTTGTTGATTAGTTTAGAAACCATTTTGTAATTAAAAAAAAAAAACAGAAAATTGAGAAAAAGAAAAAAAAAATTTGTTTGGTTTGCAATGATGTCTTTGATTTATGCTATATTCACATGCATCTTTGTTATCTTTGAGAATCTTGTTGAACTTTGAACTTTGGTTTGAAGTCATTAGTGAGCTTAAGCATATGATCACATGATTATTTGATTGAGATATTTGAACATGACCATCTATTGCTTGCTTTTAAGTATTAAGTGTTACACTTGTACACCTTAAACTAAGCACTAGCACACTAACATGTAATCTGTGGGAAATGAGATATGCATCCAATTGTTACTAAATTAAAAGTGGTTGACTTGTTAGTTGATTAGCCTTGGCATAAAGAAAAAAAAAAAAAAATTGAAATAGCTAACCATGAGAGCCTATGTCAAAAGAGGTAAACAATTCACATGGTTGAGATATGAGTGACTAGTCTAATTTCGTAGCCTTTTTTACTCGAGTAAGTAAACTCTTAGGGGTGTCTCTACACCTAGTGCCCCTTGAGCCAACTGGTTTGGGAGTCATTGGTCTAA
>OU015765.1:17105395-17125586 GCA_907173295.1 Fagus sylvatica
AAGATTGAGAATCATGTAACCTCTTAATCGCAAGGAGCCAACCATTTGAAAGCACTCCCTTGTACATCACCCCGATCTTTCCCAACCCAATAACATTACCAATGCTAAAATTGCCAGTTGCCTCACTAATTTCTGTAAGGCTCATTTCGGTAACCATTCTCTGCAACTTGGGAACCTGTGTATCAAATAATTAGCCATTTTGCATTCCTGTTAGAGCAATACTACATGCACAATGTTTCTACAATAATTTCACAACAAAGCTACATTGGCAAGTTTTTTCAGTAATGCTACATGCACACGTTTTCACAACATTATCGTGGAATGGTCATCAAGTTAGGTTTGAATGTCAAAAAAGATCAAGATGATGATACCATAGTATGTGCTTAACCTATCAATTTAACACATTATTAATTTTAACATATTCCATACTTTGATTATATATCACACAAAGAAGATTTTATATATTGAAACCTTATCTTGAATATTATATTACTCCGGAAAAGATGATTGAAGATTTCAATGTGCAACTTGTATCAAGGAAGTTAAGAGAATGTGATAGATTGGTGGAAGGAGACAAAATTTTACAGAGTCGGAAGACCTATAAGTTCTTAATGGCCCAAAATGAAGAAGATGTGATTGGTAACTTTTTCTTTTCTTATAGTTGCAATGTGACAATATAGTACTCGAAAGAAGTTTAGGATACATCAAAAGACCTCTCACATTTGTCCTTGATAATTTAAGTACACTACAAAAGTTCAAGGTGTTGAAGAGTCAAAAATATATATTTTCATCCCAAAATTATTGAAAATCATTATTTTTTATTCCTTATTTTTGCTTCTAAACTATTAAAAAATTTAGGGGTAAAACTGAAATTCATGCAAACTTTAAACATGGAACAACACTTCAGCTTTTTATTTTTTTTTTATAAAAAGAATCTAGAGTTCTTCTGTATTTCTCCTAACCTTAAACCAGAGACAAAAATATGGAAACACGGTGAACAATAAAAAAATTAAATTAAACCAACAGAATGAAAGATTTCTTAATTTATCAAAGGCAAGTCTAGCTAGTAAAAGATGACTGAAATTTTAATAGTGATAAAAAGTACCTTTATGCTTTCTTCTTGATGGACGCCCTTAGTTGGCCAGTAGGTAACTTGATCAACTTCTTTACCCTTGTTCTCTCTGCTTTCCCTCCTTGTTTCCATCATCATCTTCTTTGATCCCAGTACCACCCAAAGAATATAGTACATTAAAAAAGCTGTATATAAAGAAGCAAAAACCCCAAAACCAACTTCAAACCCACGTTTGAAAGAAACTTCAAACGCCGCCCATCTATCCTCTTTACAGTCCTCCAAAGGCTCTCCACAAAGTCCACTATTGTTATCAGCACTAAAGATTCTTAGGCTGTTTAACTGGCTGAGTTGCTGGGGGACTCGACCTCTTAGCCTGTTGTTGTCGAGTTTAAGGACCTCCAGATTATGGCAACTACCGATGCTTGATGGGATTTCCCCGGACAACTGATTGTTTGAGAGATTGAGCATAATTACAGACGGTAGTGCTTCGTTGATATTATGTGGGATCGATCCTGAAATCTCATTACCTGAAAGGTCTAAGCTTAATAGCCCTGTGCAGTTCTCAATGCCCCTAGGGAACTCACCCTTGAGCCCCATGTTGGCTAGTTGTATACTGCGTACTATTCTCTGAGGGATAATTATACCATAGTACTCCGGGTCTAGGTTACAAGTGACCCCAACATATTTACAGATGGCACCTTCTTTGTGGTTGTGGAAGGTCCAAGAAGTTAACTTATCGAGTGGATCTTCCAAGGATTCTCTAACAGATCTCAAGCAAGATATCTCACTCTCAGTACCATGACTCGCACTAAAGGCACCTAGCAATGACCGGATGAGAATGTGGAGCAAGACCAGAGCTCTTGCATTTAGAGTCATATTCTGAGTTTGAGATTTCAGCAGCCCAAAAAAGAATTAAGTTGTAAAAGCTTTCGATTCTAGAAGCATCAAAGATCATACGAAAAACAGGTCATTTGGATAGCAAGCGGTTGTATGAAAATGTCGTTAATATGTACTCAAAGGAGGAAGTAACAGAATATAACTAAAAAAACAGGAGTACACCTTTTATAATCAGGAGAGAAAGAGGCAGGGCGGGCACTAGACTTTTTGGGGCTCAATTCCCAAAGCAAAAACTATAAACAGGGTCTTTTTCATATGACTGAAAAAAAAGGACACTTTTTCTTTGTTTTTACTGTAGACTTCGTTACGTTTGATAACTCATTCTTTTATTATGCTTTTTGACAAAATCATTTTGGAAGGTAAAAAATTTTACAAATCATGTTTTTGTTTTTCTCATATCCAACATAAAATTTAGATTTTGTATTTTCAAAATGTCCTTTTTAACTTCCTGATTCCAAACGGACACAAAGTCCATGACGCACAGATCTCTGAATGTTTTGGCATTGCTGAATTTTCCGAGTCATGCCCAGTCAAGAACGCTAGTAAAAATTTGAACGCGTGCAAAAAGAAGTCAATTGTTTTCATTAAAGACATAGAAAAAACGGTGGTTCCTTGCAATTTCAGCGAAAGATATGTTGCTGGGACTTTTTTTGTTTCTTGGTATGGTTAATTTTGATTTTGACCCTCCAGTTTTAAAATTTAGATTTTTGTCCATAACATTTTTTATCATTTTAAATATCATCCTTCTGTAGTTCCATCCTTCTGTAGTTCCTTGTCTTTGGCCACAGTGTTGGTTAGTCTCGTTCCCGAGGTCTCCTTTAAAAAAAAAAAATTAATTAAGCGGTGTTTAGTTGACGAGAAAGAAGGTAAAATTACTAATTGAATTTTATAATATAGGACTTGTGGAAGATAATACTGGTTTTCGAAGACATGGCTGAAATTAAGTGGTGTTTAGTTGCGGAGAAGGAAAACCTAGTTTCTACTTAAGAAATACGGGTAACATTTGTGTCACGCCTCGAACCCAAAGCATGAGTTCGAACACGTGACAACAGCCGCACACCCATAAGGCGTGCCTTACAAGTGTGCCAGGCCTTACTAACAAATTCTTAAAAGAATAATATATTTGATATAAAATCTCCAAATCTATACTATAATGTAAAACCGAAGCTTTTTGACTTTTAGTTGACCTCATAATATTGCACTACATAAGCTTTTGAGTTCTCACAATTTTACACCTCATTATTTTAATATATATATATATATTAATTGAATTTAAATTTTATTCTATAATTAAACATCTCATTAGAATCTTGACATATTATATTTTCTTTAATAAAAATAATATATTATTCCATATATATAAACACAATCATAATAAATGCCTAATACTATAATATATTTTATATATAAACACAATAATAATAAATGTCTTTTAATAATTATCAATTTTCATATTTAGATAAAATATAAAAGACAATAAAAATTATAGTTAGAACAATAATTTTTTAGATTTAATTTTAATTCATTTTCTGTGCATCGCACGGGTTTACGACTAGTTAACATAATGACCAGTAAGTTCAAACGAATTAAATCCATGCATTGCTATTTCAAATCCTAATAAGCAAAATTCTATCACATAAAGTCCCTAATCAACAAATAAGAAATACTAATATTATTCATGCCTAGAAGTCCTTCTCACACAACTCCCCCGCAACGTCCGAGCTAACTAATCCTTAGAATCTGAAATGGGAAAGAAATTGGGTAAGCCAAGAAGCCCAGTAAGTAACCTTTATCCTTAACTAGTATTTTCTCAATTTTATATATTAAATATTCCTATTTGCAAACTTATTATTATAGTTTTGTTATTCTATTATGCCAAAATCAATTTTGTTTCGGAATATCAGAAAAATCATTGTATTTGTAAAGTATTGTTTCTTTTAAAAATTCAGATTAAGCATGTGATTATATGTTACAAGAATCTTTATACAGCTTATTTGTTAAACTGATTTGTTTCTGTACCTTAATTTGAATAAGGTTTGAAAATCACTATGTTTTGGAATTCAAATATATTTTAAAAGTGTTTTGATATTTGAAACCTCTCAGTCTGACTATGTTTTGGGCTCCGCCAATGGGGATATACATTGGTACCGAAACTAGTTTCATTCTGGGGTTTGCCACCGACCTATGTGTGGTTTTTGAGCCTTGTCACAAGGATAATGTGGCCGTAGTTACTAAGAAAAGTGCTAACCACATCTGCACTTATACCCCAAAAGGACTAGTTAAGATACACTTAGGGCTCCTTGTAGTTGTTAATAAATCTCAATTCGACCCAATATATGCTCGACGTGAGACTTAGCGCACACACTTATCAAATTTTGGGACATCACAATCTCCCCCCCCTTAAATCCCTAACGTCCTCGTTAGGGCCCACATATCCGAGCCCACACGAGATTACTGGGTTGGCTCTGATACCATTTGTAACAACCCAGTAATCTCGTGTGGGCTTGGACATATGGGCCCTAACGAGGACGTTAGAGATTTAAGGGGGGGAGATTGTGATGTCCTAAAATTTGATAAGTTTGTGCGCTGAGTCCTACGTCGGGCATATACTAGGTCGAACTAGGCTTTATTAACAATTACAAGGAGCCCTAATTGTAACTTGACTAGTCCTTTTAGAAAATAAGCGCAGATGTGGCTAGCGCTTTCCATGCATCTTGCTATCTTTGAAATCACCTCTTAAGGACAACGGTATGTAACTGTTATACGATAAGATTGATTATTTGATTATAGTGCATTGAATATCTTCATTTTCAATTTAACAAAACTAATCCCACGATGAACCCGGATGAACTTCATTTGCAGCCCTTGATACTCAGCTCTATTTTGACTATAAATAATCTCCCCATTGAAGCGAAGATAGACAATATACATAGTTGGCGCCATGCGCAAACCTATTTAATTAAAATGTAGTTTACAATTAGTTAGTGACATAAAAAAAACAAGTAATAAGATGATAATGGTAATATTTCATATCCAAATTTTACATAACATATTATATAAAAATGCTTGTGAATGGAAAATTATGATAATTGACATTATTTATATATAACTCCATACGTTTTAACTGGGCGTTGTATTTAACATGTCAAACATGAGATTACAATTATCACCATAAACATGAGATTACACTTAATTAAGGAATAATCATTCTAAAAAGTGCTAGTGGCGGATTTGGGAGGACCTATGGAGATTTTTTAGATGAATTAAACTATAAGACTTGTCAAGTTTTCCACAAGAGATACATCCTCTTTATTTATTTTTTTCCAACTCCTTAGCGACACTGATCCTATATACTTGATTTAAATAAACAAACATAATGATTATTCAAATAAATACAATAAAATACTAATCACTTGAGAAAAAAAAAAAAAAAAAATTTTTATGGAGAGTCAAGTTCTTCGTCATCTAGCATATATTCTCCAATTTTTATTTTATTTTTGCAGATTCCTCATAAAATTTTAAAGAGGCATTTTCTAATCAGACAAAGAACAATGATCATATATCAGGAACCCAATTTAATTAGAAAATTTGGTTCTCATACCCTTGAAATAATTCGTACTCTTTTTTATGTAACCCACTGGCATCAAATTTGTAACTATATTGTAAAGTACTAGCCTACTATTAATTTCATTGATTCGATGAAATGATTTGTAATTCTAACCTGTATTGAGGAAAGAACCAACACTCTCTGGGGTAATTAGAAACTAGGGAACGAAATGTTGACGTTGCATTTGTCGCAATGAAGTACCTTACACAAAAAAAAAAAAAAAAAAAAAAAAAAAAAAAAAAAAAAAAAAAAAAAAAAAAAAAAAAAAAAAAAATGAAATAAAAAACTCAATGCAGAAAATCATAAATTAACTTATTTTATTTTAAACTTCTTGGCTTAACCTAGATATTTTTTATTTCAAACCTATTTAATTTATATATAGTTTACAACTTGTTGTGACAAGATTAGAAAAATAATAAAATGATAATAGTAATTATTCATATCCAAGTTTTACATAACATAAATTGAAATAAAAAAACTCAAACTCCCTAGATTCAATGTAGAAAATTATAAATTAACTTATTTTAATTTAAACTTCTTGGCTTAACTTAGATATTTTTTAGTTCAAACATATTTAATTTATATATAGTTTACAGCTTGTTAGTGACATTAAAAAAAAAAAAAACTGAATAGCACATTATACTTCACGTTATGCAAGGAATAGAGAGATGCTTCATGTTTACCAAAGGAATACAATAAATGTTCAACACCCACAAAAAACGTTTATAAGCTAATAACTTTAAACAACATGTAAATCAAAAAATGATACTAAAACTTCTTCCCAAAATAAATCAAACAAATCTAAGAAAATAATTGTTATATTAAACTATAAGCATACTTGACAAAATTTATATTGTTTTACCTTTTTATTGATCAATGATGTTGGGAAAGTGAAGGATGAAGAAAAATAAGAACATGGTTTAAGTGTAAAGAGAGAGAGAGAGAGAGAGAGAGAGAGAGAGAGAGAGAGAGAGAGAGAGAGAGAGAGAGAGAGAGAGAGAAATGAAATGAACGTGGGCTGAAAAAAGTGATATATTTCAATGGAACTCGTCTCTAGAAGAGATGAGTTCCACTTTTCTCATTAATTCCCTCACCGGTTCTCATCTGTTCTTATTAATACAGGCAACCATATTTCAATGAAACTCGTCTCTAGAAGAGACGAGTTCCAGCCAAATTAATTATTATTTTTAAATAATATGTGCGAACTGTTCTCATTAACCATATTTCAATGGAACTCGTCTCTAGAAGAGACGAGTTCCATCCAAATTATTATTTTTTTTTAAAAAAAACAATATACGCGTTTGCACCAGATTCAAAACATTTTAAAAAAATTTTGTGGAACTCGTCTCTACAAGAGACGAGTTCCAACGATGTTAAATTTATCCACGTCAAAATGCCACATGAGCTGTTTTTTACGGAACTTGTCTCTTCTAGAGACGAGCTCCATGGAACTCGTCTCTAGAAGAGACAAGTTTCGCGATAGGCTATATCCCTCATTAGTTTCAAAACAATGTTTTTTTACAAAATTGTTTTAAAAATCAAGTTATTGAGCAAAATCTCTCATATATAACTACTTGGAAAGGGGAAGATAAAAATAAAAACAATTCCAGGAAATTTCATTAATTCTTTAATCTTGAAATAAAACGTCTGGTTTGGAAGATGTAGACGGTTGAAATTTGAGCGAAGTTCATACTATCAACACCATTTAGATAAAAGAATTAATGGGCGCATACTAAAATTATTGTTGGAAATATAAGGAGAAATATTACCTAAAACTTGTTATAATTTTCACAAAATAATATTACCAATAAAAAGGTGGCGGAGTTGAGACACAGACTAGGTAGCTCTCTTGAGACGATACGCGCCATCTACAGAATTTTCCAGTGTATTAGACAAAAATTTTGCACACCGTCCCCAGGATACAACAAACCCAATCACCTAACTGTAAGGAGAGAAACTCTTAAAAATAATACTTTCTTTTACCCAATAAAATATATTTTTGTGAAAAAGATTGAGAAAGATTTGTATAGAGAAATATCAGAATGTGTTTTCCGTGTGTTTTCAAATTGTTGGACTGATCATATACATAGTGGTACCAAAGCTCTTTCATCTGAATTCATTTTGTCAGTTTTGCTGTACACCTAGCTATATAGAGCTAGAGTAATGATTATGAATTTAAAATAATAACATTCCATTTAATTGATAGTAAACGTGTAACGTATAGCAACTAAAGGCATCAGTTTTATATTTTTGAAAGTTCCAGCACTGAGCCATAAGCCAACTATAAGTTAGCTATACATATAGGAGTAGTACAATAACAATCATTTACTAATAGAAATAGATAAGCAACAGTCAACAAAAATTTATTTTATTTTTGAAATTTATGGACGGTAACATATTAAAAGTTGCAATTTACTAGATTAACTTTTCAATTGAAACTGATATGCCATCAATGCAAATAAAATCTGATTATATTTTTCCACTTCAATGACCAATTAACTAGATTTAAAATGAAAAGATTTTTCTTTTTATAAAAATACTGCAACAGTAGTTGACTGACTCTAATTTTCCAAGTCATGCAGTCATACCCCCTGAAGAACGCTAATAGAAATTTGAAAGCATTCAAATCGAACTGAGTGGATTTCAGTATCAAATGCCTTATAGTCCAAATGATATTTGGAAGAACTGTCCATGTGACTTTGGTTGTGAGGTTGGGAATTAAAGTTCTCGGATTAGAGTTTAGCACTGGCCTCACAATAATGATAATGAAGTGGTCAATGGTCAATAAAAAAAATACGCCTTAATTACTACAGCACCATGCTTCTTGATTAAAAAAATACACAAACCTCATCCTTGACTGCATAGAAAGCATGGTATGTGTAGAAATCTATAATCTAATGGAAAATAATATAGAAAATAACAGTAAATATAAAATGGAGAGATGTAAATTCGGTAGTTCATGTTTTTGCTAAGCTTGCATCTCATCAACTTATTTTCTTGTGTTGTAATAAGGATTCTCTCCCTCCTTCCGTTTGTTTTTGAGGCTTGGATGAGTGATATTTTCTCGTTTTCTCAATACAATTACTGTTTAGCAAAAAAAAAAAAGAGAAATGGACGGTAGGGTTTCACGTGGTTCAGCTATGTGAGCCTACATCTTTATTAATCTCTCAGTGTGTTTTATAATATGATATAAGGTATTATTTATAGGACAACAATAACAGTACTAAATCACTTCTAAACAATGTGAGATTTTAAACAATATTTCTTAACATTATCTCTCAATCTCAATGTGTAATTTTAATGAAATCTTAAGTTTTGTAACAAAATAAAACTCAAAATGCGGCTCAACTCGGCTTGGCTCGTATCTTGGCTCGATGACTTAGATCTCTACTCAGAGGCTCAATGGCTTTGATTTTACCTTGGAAAATTAGATCTTGGCTTGGCTTAATCAGATCATGGCTCAATGGCTTGGATCGCGGCTTAATGACTCAGAGACTCGAATCTTGAAATGGTTTTGGCTCGGGATCTCAACTCAGTGGTTCGATGACTTGGCTCGATCTCGGCTCATGAAGATAAAATCAAAAAATAAATCCCACAAATGCTTTTTTTTTTTTTTAATTGCAAACAAAAAAAAATGCAAACAAAACCTAAAATAAAATAATTACAAATTTTTTATTTCTTTTTTCTTTCTCACTAGTCAATGCCAGGTTTTTTTAATTTTTGGTCTGCTGGCGTCAGCAGAGAACATCAGCAACCTAACGCTGACGTCAGCATTTGGTAGCGTCGTGAATCAGAACGGGTCGCGGGTCAAATCTTGGGCACGGATACCCAATTAATGCCCGGCGCGTGCGGGGGAGTCCGAAGACGGATAGTGGCGAAACTTCTAGGAGTGGTAGATCGGACAATGGAGAACTCGATGGTGGTTTCCGTTTCTTGAACCGGTATACAAAGATGCCAGATAGGAGATATGGTGGTTCTGGTCGCGAGTGGATAGCAAGCCGAAACTGGTGACGACGCGTGGAGGTTCATTCCTCCTCCGATGGATTCGATTATGGTGTCTTTGAGTAGATCGGCTTCCAATCTTTCGAATGATGGTGGAAAGGTCTTTAATCGGTGTCTGGAAGAGGTATAGCTGAGATGGTGGTTCCGGCGACGATTGAAGGAAAATGCCGTAGCTTTTGGCGGCGCGTGCGCTCTTCGGTGGTGATCGGAAAAAATGGGTTTTGCCGATCTTGAAGTGAGGGACTGACCTTTGTGATCGGTTTTATTTTTTTATTTTTTATTTATCTTTTTCTTAAAAAAAAAAAAAAATAGTAAGATGTGGGGGTGTGGAGCCTTTTTGGATGTATTTGTGAAATAAAAGTGCGGAAGAGACTATGCTTTATCTATATCTATACTATATTTTATCAAAAAAAAAATCTATATCTATACTATAATGTAAAATCGAAACTTTTTTGACTTTTGGTTGACCTCATAATATTGCGCCACATAAGCTTTTGAGTTCTCACAATTTTACACCTCATTATTTTAATATATATTTTTAATTGAATTTAAATTTTATTCTATAATTAAACATCTCATTAGAATCTTGACATATTATATTTTCTTTAATAGAAATAATATATTATTCCATATATATAAACACAATCATAATAAATGCCTAATACTATAATATATTTTATATATAAACACAATAATAATAAATGTCTTTTAATAATTATCAATTTTCATATTTAGATAAAATATAAAAGACAATAAAAATCATAGTTAGACCAATAATTTTTTAGATTTAATTTTAATTCATTTTCTGTGCATCGCACAGGTTTGCGACTAGTTATAATGTAAAATCGAAACTTTTTTACTTTTGATTGACCTCATAATATTACGCGATATAAGCTTTTGAGTTCTCATAATTTTACACCTCATTATTTTAATATATATATATATATATATATATTATATATATTTTAATTGAATTTAAATTTTATTCTATAATTAAACATCTCATTAGAATCTTGAACATATTATATTTTCTTTAATAGAAATAATATATTATTCCATATATATAAACACAATCATAATAAATGCCTAATACTATAATATATTTTATATATAAACACAATAATAATAAATGTCTTTTAATAATTATCAATTTTCATATTTAGATAAAATATAAAAGACAATAAAAATCATAGTTAGACCAATAATTTTTTAGATTTAATTTTAATTCATTTTCTGTGCATCGCACAGGTTTGTGAATAGTTTGAAGTAAAGCGAAAGACAAAATGGAAAGGGATTGAAAAACACTTGTCAGAGTTTTAGGGCTCTGATACTATGTAGAAATCTATAATCTAATGGAAGATTTTATAGAAAATAACAGTAAATATAAAATGGAGAGATGTAAGAGATTGAGAGAGTGAGAGGAATGGAGGCTAGGGTTTCATGTGGTTCGGCTATGTGAGTTTACGTCTACAGGATGAAGCCTAATAGACTACATCTTTATTAATCTCTCAGTGTGTTTTACAATATGATGTGAGGTTCTATTTATAGGACAACAATAACAATTTTAAAACACTTCTAAATAATGTGGAATTCTAAACAATATTCCTTAATAGTATTTGCGGTTAAAAATTAGAATTATTAGAATTATTTGCTTGACTGCAACACATATAATTAATGAGTAATGCTAGAGATACAACTTATTTTACAACCAAATGCTTACAAACTGATGTGGCATCCAAGGTGGAGGTTACCATGTCATTAAAATATAACACTTAAATTTAGCCATCATTAGTTCATTATTATTTTAATGACATGGCAACCTCCACCTTGGATGCCATATCAGTTTGTAAGTATTTGGTTGTAAAATAAGTTGTGTCTCTAGCATTACTCTTAATTAAGTAGGGGTATTATGTCTCCATCCACGATGCCAGTTATTATTGGTTACAAAATGCTGAACAAACGGCCCATTTATATGCAAATTTTTAAAGTGACCCAATGGTTAAGTGTTCTGTATTGGTTATATAATAAAAGGCTCTTGCTGACAACATCCAAAATATTTGCCCACAAACAGAATATCAATGCCTTATTTTCCACAGGAAATAGCAATATTTTTGGCAAATTGAACAATTATTCTAAACCCTAATATCCTCATGAGAAGAATAATCAAGACATATAATCATGTTGAAAAATTTCAATTCTTTAATCTTGAAATAAAACATCTGGTTTGGAAGATGTAGACGGCTGAAATTTGAGCAAAGTTCATACTATCAACACCATTTAGATAAAAGAATTAATGGGCGTATACTAAAGTAGTTGGCTGACTCTAATTTTCCAAGTCATGCAGTCATACCCCCTGAATAACGCTAATAGAAATTTGAAAGCGTTCAAAATGAACTGAGTGGATTTCAGTATCAAATGCCTTATAGTCCAAATGATATTTGGAAGAATTGTCCATGTGACTTTGGTTGTGAGATTGGGAATTAAAGTTCTCGGATTAGAGTTTTAGCCTCACAATAATGATAATGATAATGATGTGGTCAATGGTCAATCAAGAAAAGTACACCTTAATTACTACAGCACCATGCTTCTTGATTAAAGAAATACACCAACCTTATCCTTGACTTCATAGAAATCATGGTATGGTTAAAAATTACTAAATTAGAATTATTAAAATTGTTTGCTTGACTGCAACAAGGATCAACTAGTATAGGGGGATTATGTCTCCAATCATAATGCTAGTTTTGTTCTTCTCTCTCCTTTTTTTCATCATAAATACATTGAGGTTTAAACTTTTAGGAATACATATTATGATTGCAAGGCCAAGCTCCAAGAAAGCCCAATGGGCTAGCACCGCCACAGGCTCAAGCAATAAACTTCTCACTACTCAATGACGTATCACACCTAATAAATTTCTCACTACTCAATGACCTATCACACTAACATTCATACTATAAGAAATAGATTCCTTTTCTATCCTCAAATAATTTAAAGATATGGATTTGGATTTCTTTCCCCCTTACAAGCAACTTGTGGGCTGCACAAAACCAGAAGATGTTCCAGCAACATGGTTACATGAAGCTTGGGCTACTTGATTATTGTAAGTGAGCTTTACGTTCTCCAATCTTATTTTGGAACATGGGTTCCCCGAACTACAATCAAATTTCATAGCGACTTCTGTTGCTGATGTTCCATGGATGTCTTGGTACGTTACATCACTAACTTTTACACCAGATTCCTGTTAAAAAAATTCATATGTCAATTTTGCACTTATTGCAAGCTCCAACTGATTTTTAAATAGAAAAAGAAAAAGGAAAAATAGAATGGATTAAAAAAAAAAAAAAAAGTGAAAGATTTTGAAATGGTTTTGGGGGCTCAATTTGGGTCCATAATTAAGGTAGAGTAAAAGTTGGGTCTACCATAATCATGGGTCCAGCTATATAATGGGTATGAGTAGTTTTAATGGTCATAGTCATCACCTCAGAGCAGCTAAATATTTTTAGAATATATGTTGTGTAATCTCCTTAAGCATGATAAGAATTTTTCAGAAGTAACCAGATCCTAGTTTAAACTATATTTGCATAAATATACTTCAAAATAACGTACCTGACCAGGGCAACCTTTGTTGCTAGGGCAATAATTTTGATCAATTACAATGGGATTCTGGACATTCAACCATAACGGCATGTTGAAAAAGAATGTTCTTAGCAAACCCATTGCTAGGCCTTCCCCAAGACTTAATCCTCAACCCATTCTGAGTACCAGTAAAAGTAACTGTTTTAACTGTCACGTTTTGTACACCAACCTCTTGTTGGTCCTTGCCCAAACTCCCAATGCTGCACCAACCAACCACACCCATGAATTTAGTATGACCATATAATATAATTGTTTCAATAATTTAATATTTTAATGTGGATCCAAAAGTAAATAAATTCTATACCTAATTCCATGCCCAGGTCCACATGCAACATTCTCAATCCACAAGTTAGTGGTACCAGGGCCAATTGAGATGCAATCATCACCAGTCCGGATTTTAGAGTTGAGAATTGCGACAGTTGATGATAATTGCACGTGAATGCCATCGGTGTTTGGGCTGTTTCCGGCCGCGGTGACCTTGACACCTTGCATTTTCACGTTGTGGCAGCCATTGACAACAATGTGGAACATTTGGCTGTTTAGGGAGGTTAATGCACTGACCACAATATTATTGGAGTTGGAAAATTCCAATGTCTGCTTGCATACACAAAAGAAAAAGTTCCAATTATTATTTATTTATTTTTAAATAAAAGTTTTTTTTTTTTGAGAAAAATTTTTAAATAAAAGTTAAAAGTACATATGGAGTATTTCTCTAAATTAACGATGAACATGACTATATATATAAGGCTATGCAATTAAAAATGTGGACCTTAATGAGATGGACCGTCAATGCAAGCAACGAAAAAGACTAATTAAGCAAGTTGTTTGACTTTTGACATTCCCATTAGTTTTTAAGCATGTTAACTTATATCACAAGGCTCGAGGTATAATTAAACACTAAGATGGGCATTATAGGGCTAGATTATAGATGCACAAAAATAAATATTTTACTCCAGAACATGGGATTATTCCCAAGTATCCTCTATATGATTTACTTAGAAGTTGGCTTATCGTAGCATTAGTGAAAGGAAGCTATTTTAATTTGACAAAATTTCCTCCAGAACCAAGAAGACCAAAATCAGTTAATAGTGCAAACCAAAAACCAAAAGGGAAGGCACACACACCATCCACTAGTAAATCCCGGAATAGGATCATGATATATCTTCATTTCAAATTTTGTTCATTTAGCCAAGAATCGCCCACTGCATTACCTATTCTATTTTATTAAAAGAATCATGATTCATCAAATCTCTTTTTCTCAACTATCGAATTATAAAAAATAAAAATATTCTTTTCAATTCATCTATTTAACAATTAAGATTTTATTTTTCTGAATCTAACACTGCACAGATTACCATATCGTTTAAATTTTAAAATTATCTGACAGTTTATATTTCAAGATTTGTAAAATTTAATCTAAGACATAAAATAAGTCCATTTCAAATGGAGAAGATTATTTTTTGTAAATCTCACCCAGTTTAATTACCTAGGGAAATATTTATTTTATGAATAGAATGGAGGAAAATTAAGACCACCATAAGGGAATTGGACTACTCTACAAATTCACCAAAAAAATTATAAGAAAACGATTTAGTCATTTCACATACCGTGGCTCCAGAGGGACAGCTCTTGCCTGAGGCCTTGCAAGCCCATAAACCAGTGCCTTGGCCATCAAGAATTCCACCAGATATCGTAACCCCATCAACATGCTCAAACAAAACCCAGTTTCCGGAGTTCCCAATGACCCTAAAGTCCGATGGTGCCACTAGGGTCCCATCAATGCGTATAATGATAGCATTGTTCTTGCATGGTCCACTAAAAGCCACTTGCCGAAGATAAAAGCTCCCTGCTGGCACGTAAATAGTGGCAGGCTTTACGGAGGCACAGGCAAATTTCCATGCAGAAAGAAAAGCCTGAGTTGAGTCCGATTTGCCATCTGCTTTGGCTCCCAAACTCACTACATTGTATGTCATAGGAGCAGCTAACGCTGAGACAAAGAAGATAGAGAACAGTGCAAAGACAAGAGCGCTTGTATGGTATGCCATTTTGGTTTGAATGAGAAAATAACGTGTATGTTTGACTGTTTGTGTGTGTGTCACAGTGTTAGAGAGAAAAAGAGAGAGAGAGGCTTAGTTAGGGAGTATAGGAGTTGAGAGTTGTGGAGGTGAGGGAGTTTGAAACGGATAGAGGGGTTATTTATAGGATTTGAATGCATATTTAGTTTCACTTTTAAGGGTATAATATCAAACAATTACGCAAAGCTGCGCCGAACTTTGAAAAGATATATACAGTATATGTTCTACGTTAAACTTTTTTTATCTTCTTTACAGGAATACCCTTACGTGAGACATACTGATACATTCCTTGCATTTATTCATTGGATTTGGAAGATATACTATTTTTTTCTACTTGTTTTTTCAATTGGGGGCATCCATTCGAAAAAAAAGTTGGTCAGTTTCAACTGTCAGCCATTAGTCACGGCTTAATTAGATATGCCCAATTGGTTGCACGAATTAATTTCATCTTTTTCTTTTAGGAGACTCTCTTGACTCCATTTGCTTCTTCACCGGTAACACGTACAAGATTGCAAACATAACTATTTTCTATATATATATATATAGTTTTAATCTATTCTTATTATGCTAGTTATATTAAGTCATGAATATAAATCTTTTATCTCACTTTCTGTATTTCACTTTATACTCCACCAATTACAACTCACCACTTTTTTTTTTTTCCTCATAAAATTACTAAGATTTAAAATGGAAACAAATCAAAGAGAATCTGACACATGATATATTATAATTGATGCCTTGGTAGAGTATAAAGTGTAACACAAAAAGTGAGATTGAATATAAAGTATAACTTATATGTGTTTTAGGAACTACACGATTTGTGTGACCGTTTAATTACAATCGTGCAAGATGGAGGTGAGTAGTACTAATAATCATTGACACCAAAAGAGGTTAGGAGCTAAGTAATTTTTCATTAACGAAGATAAAAAATTGGATGTTTTGCTTCTCAACCATGGTTCATCTCTTCTCTAAAACAACATTTCACCGATTTTTTGAGGCTTGAGTTGTTTCAAAATTTGAGATTTTGATATTGGAGATAAGTTACATATCCTCTAATTTTATTAGTCACTAGATTGAAAACCTTTAATATGACATGAATATGATGTCACAATAAGAGTGACACAGTACGGAAAGCGTGAAAAGACTAAATTTCGTTCTAGCTTAACACAAACCCTTAAGCCCATAAGGGGCTCTTTGAATCTACAAGAAAAAACTTTGGACTCCACCATAATTAAAGACTCCAAAAAACCTATTTTCCAAGTAAGAATATTCATAAACATATCCTAATTGATACAGTTTAATAACACGACTCTAATTTGACTATGAAAGTCTTAAGAATGCCTAAAATCAAGGAAACAAAATTATAACTCGTAAAATAACAAAAATTACATAAAATATTAAAATCATCTTACTATCGTGAGATCCCTTGATTTTTTGTCCTATGTCTAAGAGAAATAATATCTATTATTGGGAATGCGTCGTCCATCCCTAGCTAGCAGTTGTAACAATAAAGAATTAGAGGATATGTAACAATAAAGAAAACAAACAAAAGGAGAGAATAAAAAAAATATATCATGTCAAAATGATACATGAAAACCTGGCTACGACCAGGGGGATTGGGTACATGATGAGCTATATAGTAATGGAAAGGACAAATACACGTACATGGACCTGGTTGCTTTGGATATGAGAATTCCTAGCTAAAGGTTTTTTTTATAATAAATTGCAAATGATGGGAATGAAAGCAGCGACCGTTAACGTGACAAAGCTAACAAAACATCCCCCCAAGCCACCACCGCCACCTTCCCTATTCTTATTTTCCGGTGCTATGTTATGTTATGCACCTTTGTTTGCTTTAAGCACAAGATCTTTCACATTCCCATACCCATCATCTTCTTTAATTTTTCCCGGCCCCGCTTTTTCTTTAAGGTTAATTTACCTAAACAGCGTCAAAATATTTGTCATATAATAACAACATTGATGGTGAATAATATATTCATAGAAAATAAATTAATAATTTTTAAGCCATTAATTCTTTTTTTGCTAAATTTTTAAGCCATTAATTCACTGGAACACAGTTGATCAATCTCTATTATGAGATTTACTAAGAGATATCTTCTCTTTACTTGTGAGAAACGAGAAACCTAAAGAAAATTGGAGTCATCAGGTCGCAGTTTTCATAAATTTGTGTTATGTCAAGGGGATACTTTTCTAAAGGGCTTCACTTTTCTTTTCAATCGCTCTTGAGTGGTGTGCCTACTCCAATACAATTTGGGCTAGTGATACTATTGATCAGCGTTCCACCATTGGCTACTATTTCTTGCTTGAAACCTTCCTCAATTACTGATGTAGCAAGAAACAATCCCTTGTCATCTGCGCTTCGGAACAAAAACTGAGTATCGAGCCCTGGTCGATACCACTTTTGAGTTTCTATGTCTTTGATGGCTTTTAGTTGATATATATGGGTGTTCCTCATACCACTAGTATCCCTATTTATTGTGACAATAGAACTGTTTTCAACAATGATATGTTTCACGAGCACATCAAACACACGTCCATTCGGAAAAAAAACTACTTTGTTCTTTTATGCCAACACTCCCTCAATCATCAATTAGATATGAAGGATGTACTTGGGGCACTAGTAATATGCCATGTACAGAAAGATTTGGGATTATCACCTATTATCCGTTGACACCGTTCACAAGCCTTTTCCACTTTGAAGGATAGAGAATGACAGAAGGTACAAGGTGGACAAAATGCTTATTATGACAAGCTAGTTGAGAGGTTTTGTCGTGGCACAATCCATTCCAACGTATGCTATGAGTTATTTTCTCATTCCAAAGGGTGTTTGTGTTTAATGCTATGATGGGTAAATTATGGTGGGGATAACGAAGAAATTAATTTAAAGAAAAATTCATTAATGGATAAGCTGGTCAAAATTGTGCAACGAAAAAAAGTTAGTGGTCTCGGATTTAGGGGTTTACATTTGTTTAACTTTGCTTTGTTGGCTAAACAAGGTTGGAAAGTGGTCATCTTCCATGAGTCTTTGTTGTATAGGGACATTAAATCCAAATATTTCCCTATCTCTTCTCAACTCATAGCAAAGCTAGAATAGAATGCATCCTACGCTTGGAGAAGCATCATGCAAGCTAGGAAAGGGTTGTTGTTGGGATATCGATGGATGATAGGCAATGGTCTTCAATTTCAAATTTTGAGTGATCTATGGTTGACTACACCAAAAATACATCACAACCTATCTCACAACGTTGATATCAATTTTCGTTTAGATGTGTTTGCATGATAATGCGACCATGACATGGAGAACAGATCTAATGGATAGCATGTTAATTTCTGCCTCGTGTGCATAATAACAAGTTTGATTCTCAATAAAACTGAAGCTATCTTATTGATTCTCTAAGTAATTACAAAATGATAACCTCTATTCTATTTATACAAGAACTAATCTAACATATTCTATAAAACTAAGTACTAACTAACAGACTAATAACAAATTCCATGGCAACTGGCTTAGAGCATTCTCAATGGATGAGCTAAAGTCAAAATTTTGCTAAAATATCTCAAAAAGTGTTCCCAATGGATGAGCAACACATTAGGTAAAATAGATTTTTGCTATAGTAACGAGGCATTTTTATCATGGCACTGTTCATTTGTCATTTATTATTTTACTCTCTTCTCTGCCAATCTCTCTCTCTCTCTCTCTCTCTCTCTCTCTCTCTCTCTCTCTCTCTCTCTCTCTCTCTCTCTCTCTCTCTCTCTGCCAAAACATTTGGACTGGATCACCAGGAAATTGATCAACACTTTCCTCTCAGTAACTTTCTCGGTTAGGAGGAAGTTTCTTAGCACCCACACTTTTGGACATGAGGGCCATTTGGGCTATCAAATATTCAAATCTCGTGCACCGCCACAGACTCCAGGTCAATTGCTGACGTCACTGACGACTTGGCGACGTTACCGGAAACGACCCAGGTCTCAGCGGCGTCCAAGTGGAAGTGTCCGTTTGGAGGCGAGAACGTGTGTGCCAAGGTCCCCAAAACACCATCGAACAGCTCTCTGTCGTCGTGATCATTGGAGAAGAACCCGATCTTGATGTCCGATTTATAGAAAGAGTCTGAAAAAGTGAACTTTAACGGCGTCACTGTGGACCACTGTTTGAAGAGTGTCTGTTGGGAGTGTCTGAAAAGGGAGAGCGAAGAAAGAGAGGTGAAAGGAAGAGAGAGAAGACAAATATAAGTTATTTAATAAAAAGAAGAAAAAATAGTATTTTAATAGAATGGAGTAAGAAATACATCATCGGCTGGGGGTGTAATTAAAAGTAAGTAGGCAAAATGAAAAAAGTAGGTGCTTAAGCTAAATTTTGCCCAAAATTTTGCACAAGCCGTTGGGAATGCTCTTATGCCCATGATTCCCATGTGATAAACACTTTGAAGACTGTTGAATGACTATCGAGGGTGTCTCTGGCATTTTAAGATCAAGTCGTTTAATTTAATCCTTTACTCTTAACACATGATGCCTCAGTTTAACATCCCATTGAGTCCTAGGAGGCTTTGCAATGTGATTGACAGCAAGGAAGCATAGGTACGTTTTTGGGTACAGATACAGTATGGCGGTACGACAATTCTTAAAAAGTTAGGGTACGGGTACGGCGGGGTATATTTTTTATTATATATTTTTATGCATATATTTTTAAACATGTGTGAATTTAATAACAATTATGAATAATAAAATACCAATGAATTGTCTTTTTATCATAATCTAAGATTTAAAAGAATAAATGAAATAAGTGTTTTAACATTGAAACCAAAATAATTAGTACTAAAATCCATATAACTTGCTAAACATCTTTAAAATGATAATGGTAATATGCCATATGCCAGCTCATTGATG
>OU015765.1:17125686-17199412 GCA_907173295.1 Fagus sylvatica
TTTCTTGATTGACCATTGACCACATCATTATCATTATCATTATTGTGAGGCTAAAACTCTAATCCGAGAACTTTAATTCCCAATCTCACAACCAAAGTCACATGGACAATTCTTCCAAATATCATTTGGACTATAAGGCATTTGATACTGAAATCCACTCAGTTCATTTTGAACGCTTTCAAATTTCTATTAGCGTTATTCAGGGGGTATGACTGCATGACTTGGAAAATTAGAGTCAGCCAACTACTTTAGTATACGCCCATTAATTCTTTTATCTAAATGGTGTTGATAGTATGAACTTTGCTCAAATTTCAGCCGTCTACATCTTCCAAACCAGATGTTTTATTTCAAGATTAAAGAATTGAAATTTTTCAACATGATTATATGTCTTGATTATTCTTCTCATGAGGATATTAGGGTTTAGAATAATTGTTCAATTTGCCAAAAATATTGCTATTTCCTGTGGAAAATAAGGCATTGATATTCTGTTTGTGGGCAAATATTTTGGATGTTGTCAGCAAGAGCCTTTTATTATATAACCAATACAGAACACTTAACCATTGGGTCACTTTAAAAATTTGCATATAAATGGGCCGTTTGTTCAGCATTTTGTAACCAATAATAACTGGCATCGTGGATGGAGACATAATACCCCTACTTAATTAAGAGTAATGCTAGAGACACAACTTATTTTACAACCAAATACTTACAAACTGATATGGCATCCAAGGTGGAGGTTGCCATGTCATTAAAATAATAATGAACTAATGATGGCTAAATTTAAGTGTTATATTTTAATGACATGGTAACCTCCACCTTGGATGCCACATCAGTTTGTAAGCATTTGGTTGTAAAATAAGTTGTATCTCTAGCATTACTCATTAATTATATGTGTTGCAGTCAAGCAAATAATTCTAATAATTCTAATTTTTAACCGCAAATACTATTAAGGAATATTGTTTAGAATTCCACATTATTTAGAAGTGTTTTAAAATTGTTATTGTTGTCCTATAAATAGAACCTCACATCATATTGTAAAACACACTGAGAGATTAATAAAGATGTAGTCTATTAGGCTTCATCCTGTAGACGTAAACTCACATAGCCGAACCACATGAAACCCTAGCCTCCATTCCTCTCACTCTCTCAATCTCTTACATCTCTCCATTTTATATTTACTGTTATTTTCTATAAAATCTTCCATTAGATTATAGATTTCTACATAGTATCAGAGCCCTAAAACTCTGACAAGTGTTTTTCAATCCCTTTCCATTTTGTCTTTCGCTTTACTTCAAACTATTCACAAACCTGTGCGATGCACAGAAAATGAATTAAAATTAAATCTAAAAAATTATTGGTCTAACTATGATTTTTATTGTCTTTTATATTTTATCTAAATATGAAAATTGATAATTATTAAAAGACATTTATTATTATTGTGTTTATATATAAAATATATTATAGTATTAGGCATTTATTATGATTGTGTTTATATATATGGAATAATATATTATTTCTATTAAAGAAAATATAATATGTTCAAGATTCTAATGAGATGTTTAATTATAGAATAAAATTTAAATTCAATTAAAATATATAATATATATATATATATATATATATATTAAAATAATGAGGTGTAAAATTATGAGAACTCAAAAGCTTATATCGCGTAATATTATGAGGTCAATCAAAAGTAAAAAAGTTTCGATTTTACATTATAACTAGTCGCAAACCTGTGCGATGCACAGAAAATGAATTAAAATTAAATCTAAAAAATTATTGGTCTAACTATGATTTTTATTGTCTTTTATATTTTATCTAAATATGAAAATTGATAATTATTAAAAGACATTTATTATTATTGTGTTTATATATAAAATATATTATAGTATTAGGCATTTATTATGATTATGTGTTTATATATATGGAATAATATATTATTTCTATTAAAGAAAATATAATATGTCAAGATTCTAATGAGATGTTTAATTATAGAATAAAATTTAAATTCAATTAAAAATATATATTAAAATAATGAGGTGTAAAATTGTGAGAACTCAAAAGCTTATGTGGCGCAATATTATGAGGTTCAACCAAAAGTAAAAAAGTTTCGATTTTACATTATAGTATAGATATAGATTTTTTTTTTTTGATAAAATTATAGTATAGATATAGATAAAGCATAGTCTCTTCCGCACTTTTATTTCACAAATACATCCAAAAAGGCTCCACACCCCCACATCTTACTATTTTTTTTTTTTTAAGAAAAAGATAAATAAAAAATAAAAAAATAAAACCGATCACAAAGGTCAGTCCCTCACTTCAAGATCGGCAAAACCCATTTTTTCCGATCACCACCGAAGAGCGCACGCGCCGCCAAAAGCTACGGCATTTTCCTTCAATCGTCGCCGGAACCACCATCTCAGCTATACCTCTTCCAGACACCGATTAAAGACCTTTCCACCATCATTCGAAAGATTGGAAGCCGATCTACTCAAAGACACCATAATCGAATCCATCGGAGGAGGAATGAACCTCCACGCGTCGTCACCAGTTTCGGCTTGCTATCCACTCGCGACCAGAACCACCATATCTCCTATCTGGCATCTTTGTATACCGGTTCAAGAAACGGAAACCACCATCGAGTTCTCCATTGTCCGATCTACCACTCCTAGAAGTTTCGCCACTATCCGTCTTCGGACTCCCCCGCACGCGCCGGGCATTAATTGGGTATCCGTGCCCAAGATTTGACCCGCGACCCGTTCTGATTCACGACGCTACCAAATGCTGACGTCAGCGTTAGGTTGCTGATGTTCTCTGCTGACGCCAGCAGACCAAAAATTAAAAAAACCTGGCATTGACTAGTGAGAAAGAAAAAAGAAATAAAAAATTTGTAATTATTTTATTTTAGGTTTTGTTTGCATTTTTTTTTGTTTGCAATTAAAAAAAAAAAAAAGCATTTGTGGGATTTATTTTTTGATTTTATCTTCATGAGCCGAGATCGAGCCAAGTCATCGAACCACTGAGTTGAGATCCCGAGCCAAAACCATTTCAAGATTCGAGTCTCTGAGTCATTAAGCCGCGATCCAAGCCATTGAGCCATGATCTGATTAAGCCAAGCCAAGATCTAATTTTCCAAGGTAAAATCAAAGCCATTGAGCCTCTGAGTAGAGATCTAAGTCATCGAGCCAAGATACGAGCCAAGCCGAGTTGAGCCGCATTTTGAGTTTTATTTTGTTACAAAACTTAAGATTTCATTAAAATTACACATTGAGATTGAGAGATAATGTTAAGAAATATTGTTTAAAATCTCACATTGTTTAGAAGTGATTTAGTACTGTTATTGTTGTCCTATAAATAATACCTTATATCATATTATAAAACACACTGAGAGATTAATAAAGATGTAGGCTCACATAGCTGAACCAGGTGAAACCCTACCGTCCATTTCTCTTTTTTTTTTTTGCTAAACAGTAATTGTATTGAGAAAACGAGAAAATATCACTCATCCAAGCCTCAAAAACAAACGGAATGAGGGAGAGAATCCTTATTACAACACAAGAAAATAAGTTGATGAGATGCAAGCTTAGCAAAAACATGAACTACCGAATTTACATCTCTCCATTTTATATTTACTGTTATTTTCTATATTATTTTCCATTAGATTATAGATTTCTACACATACCATGCTTTCTATGCAGTCAAGGATGAGGTTTGTGTATTTTTTTAATCAAGAAGCATGGTGCTGTAGTAATTAAGGCGTATTTTTTTTATTGACCATTGACCACTTCATTATCATTATTGTGAGGCCAGTGCTAAACTCTAATCCGAGAACTTTAATTCCCAACCTCACAACCAAAGTCACATGGACAGTTCTTCCAAATATCATTTGGACTATAAGGCATTTGATACTGAAATCCACTCAGTTCGATTTGAATGCTTTCAAATTTCTATTAGCGTTCTTCAGGGGGTATGACTGCATGACTTGGAAAATTAGAGTCAGTCAACTACTGTTGCAGTATTTTTATAAAAAGAAAAATCTTTTCATTTTAAATCTAGTTAATTGGTCATTGAAGTGGAAAAATATAATCAGATTTTATTTGCATTGATGGCATATCAGTTTCAATTGAAAAGTTAATCTAGTAAATTGCAACTTTTAATATGTTACCGTCCATAAATTTCAAAAATAAAATAAATTTTTGTTGACTGTTGCTTATCTATTTCTATTAGTAAATGATTGTTATTGTACTACTCCTATATGTATAGCTAACTTATAGTTGGCTTATGGCTCAGTGCTGGAACTTTCAAAAATATAAAACTGATGCCTTTAGTTGCTATACGTTACACGTTTACTATCAATTAAATGGAATGTTATTATTTTAAATTCATAATCATTACTCTAGCTCTATATAGCTAGGTGTACAGCAAAACTGACAAAATGAATTCAGATGAAAGAGCTTTGGTACCACTATGTATATGATCAGTCCAACAATTTGAAAACACACGGAAAACACATTCTGATATTTCTCTATACAAATCTTTCTCAATCTTTTTCACAAAAATATATTTTATTGGGTAAAAGAAAGTATTATTTTTAAGAGTTTCTCTCCTTACAGTTAGGTGATTGGGTTTGTTGTATCCTGGGGACGGTGTGCAAAATTTTTGTCTAATACACTGGAAAATTCTGTAGATGGCGCGTATCGTCTCAAGAGAGCTACCTAGTCTGTGTCTCAACTCCGCCACCTTTTTATTGGTAATATTATTTTGTGAAAATTATAACAAGTTTTAGGTAATATTTCTCCTTATATTTCCAACAATAATTTTAGTATGCGCCCATTAATTCTTTTATCTAAATGGTGTTGATAGTATGAACTTCGCTCAAATTTCAACCGTCTACATCTTCCAAACCAGACGTTTTATTTCAAGATTAAAGAATTAATGAAATTTCCTGGAATTGTTTTTATTTTTATCTTCCCCTTTCCAAGTAGTTATATATGAGAGATTTTGCTCAATAACTTGATTTTTAAAACAATTTTGTAAAAAAACATTGTTTTGAAACTAATGAGGGATATAGCCTATCGCGAAACTTGTCTCTTCTAGAGACGAGTTCCATGGAGCTCGTCTCTAGAAGAGACAAGTTCCGTAAAAAACAGCTCATGTGGCATTTTGACGTGGATAAATTTAACATCGTTGGAACTCGTCTCTTGTAGAGACGAGTTCCACAAAATTTTTTAAAATGTTTTGAATCTGGTGCAAACGCGTATATTGTTTTAATTGTTTTTTTTAAAAAATAATAATAATTTGGCTGGAACTCGTCTCTTCTAGAGACGAGTTCCATTGAAATATGGTTAATGAGAACAGTTCGCACATATTATTTAAAAAAAATAATTAATTTGGCTGGAACTCGTCTCTTCTAGAGACGAGTTTCATTGAAATATGGTTGCCTGTATTAATAAGAACAGATGAGAACCGGTGAGGGAATTAATGAGAAAAGTGGAACTCATCTCTTCTAGAGACGAGTTCCATTGAAATATATCACTTTTTTCAGCCCACGTTCATTTCATTTCTCTCTCTCTCTCTCTCTCTCTCTCTCTCTCTCTCTCTCTCTCTCTCTCTCTCTCTCTCTCTCTCTCTCTTTACACTTAAACCATGTTCTTATTTTTCTTCATCCTTCACTTTCCCAACATCATTGATCAATAAAAAGGTAAAACAATATAAATTTTGTCAAGTATGCTTATAGTTTAATATAACAATTATTTTCTTAGATTTGTTTGATTTATTTTGGGAAGAAGTTTTAGTATCATTTTTTGATTTACATGTTGTTTAAAGTTATTAGCTTATAAACGTTTTTTGTGGGTGTTGAACATTTATTGTATTCCTTTGGTAAACATGAAGCATCTCTCTATTCCTTGCATAACGTGAAGTATAATGTGCTATTCAGTTTTTTTTTTTTTTAATGTCACTAACAAGCTGTAAACTATATATAAATTAAATATGTTTGAACTAAAAAATATCTAAGTTAAGCCAAGAAGTTTAAATTAAAATAAGTTAATTTATAATTTTCTACATTGAATCTAGGGAGTTTGAGTTTTTTTATTTCAATTTATGTTATGTAAAACTTGGATATGAATAATTACTATTATCATTTTATTATTTTTCTAATCTTGTCACAACAAGTTGTAAACTATATATAAATTAAATAGGTTTGAAATAAAAAATATCTAGGTTAAGCCAAGAAGTTTAAAATAAAATAAGTTAATTTATGATTTTCTGCATTGAGTTTTTTATTTCATCATCTCATGAGCTATGTTTTTTTTTATTTTTTTTTTTTTTTTTTTTTTTTTTTTTTTTTTTTTTTTTTTTTTGTGTAAGGTACTTCATTGCGACAAATGCAACGTCAACATTTCGTTCCCTAGTTTCTAATTACCCCAGAGAGTGTTGGTTCTTTCCTCAATACAGGTTAGAATTACAAATCATTTCATCGAATCAATGAAATTAATAGTAGGCTAGTACTTTACAATATAGTTACAAATTTGATGCCAGTGGGTTACATAAAAAAGAGTACGAATTATTTCAAGGGTATGAGAACCAAATTTTCTAATTAAAATGGGTTCCTGATATATGATCATTGTTCTTTGTCTGATTAGAAAATGCCTCTTTAAAATTTTATGAGGAATCTGCAAAAATAAAATAAAAATTGGAGAATATATGCTAGATGACGAAGAACTTGACTCTCCATAAAAATTACTTTTTTTTTTTTTTTTCTCAAGTGATTAGTATTTTATTGTATTTATTTGAATAATCATTATGTTTGTTTATTTAAATCAAGTATATAGGATCAGTGTCGCTAAGGAGTTGGAAAAAAATAAATAAAGAGGATGTATCTCTTGTGGAAAACTTGACAAGTCTTATAGTTTAATTCATCTAAAAAATCTCCATAGGTCCTCCCAAATCCGCCACTAGCACTTTTTAGAATGATTATTCCTTAATTAAGTGTAATCTCATGTTTATGGTGATAATTGTAATCTCATGTTTGACATGTTAAATACAACGCCCAGTTAAAACGTATGGAGTTATATATAAATAATGTCAATTATCATAATTTTCCATTCATAAGCATTTTTATATAATATGTTATGTAAAATTTGGATATGAAATATTACCATTATCATCTTATTACTTGTTTTTTTTATGTCACTAACTAATTGTAAACTACATTTTAATTAAATAGGTTTGCGCATGGCGCCAACTATGTATATTGTCTATCTTCGCTTCAATGGGGAGATTATTTATGGTCAAAATAGAGCTGAGTATCAAGGGCTCGCAAATGAAGTTCATCCGGGTTCATCGTGGGATTAGTTTTGTTAAATTGAAAATGAAGATATTCAATGCACTATAATCAAATAATCAATCTTATCGTATAACAGTTACATACCGTTGTCCTTAAGAGGTGATTTCAAAGATAGCAAGATGCATGGAAAGCGCTAGCCACATCTGCGCTTATTTTCTAAAAGGACTAGTCAAGTTACAATTAGGGCTCCTTGTAATTGTTAATAAAGCCTAGTTCGACCTAGTATATGCCCGACGTAGGACTCAGCGCACAAACTTATCAAATTTTAGGACATCACAATCTCCCCCCCTTAAATCTCTAACGTCCTCGTTAGGGCCCATATGTCCAAGCCCACACGAGATTACTGGGTTGTTACAAATGGTATCAGAGCCAACCCAGTAATCTCGTGTGGGCTCGGATATGTGGGCCCTAACGAGGACGTTAGGGATTTAAGGGGGGGGAGATTGTGATGTCCCAAAATTTGATAAGTGTGTGCGCTAAGTCTCACGTCGAGCATATATTGGGTCGAATTGAGATTTATTAACAACTACAAGGAGCCCTAAGTGTATCTTAACTAGTCCTTTTGGGGTATAAGTGCAGATGTGGTTAGCACTTTTCTTAGTAACTACGGCCACATTATCCTTGTGACAAGGCTCAAAAACCACACATAGGTCGGTGGCAAACCCCAGAATGAAACTAGTTTCGGTACCAATGTATATCCCCATTGGCGGAGCCCAAAACATAGTCAGACTGAGAGGTTTCAAATATCAAAACACTTTTAAAATATATTTGAATTCCAAAACATAGTGATTTTCAAACCTTATTCAAATTAAGGTACAGAAACAAATCAGTTTAACAAATAAGCTGTATAAAGATTCTTGTAACATATAATCACATGCTTAATCTGAATTTTTAAAAGAAACAATACTTTACAAATACAATGATTTTTCTGATATTCCGAAACAAAATTGATTTTGGCATAATAGAATAATAAAACTATAATAATAAGTTTGCAAATAGGAATATTTAATATATAAAATTGAGAAAATACTAGTTAAGGATAAAGGTTACTTACTGGGCTTCTTGGCTTACCCAATTTCTTTCCCATTTCAGATTCTAAGGATTAGTTAGCTCGGACGTTGCGGGGGAGTTGTGTGAGAAGGACTTCTAGGCATGAATAATATTAGTATTTCTTATTTGTTGATTAGGGACTTTATGTGATAGAATTTTGCTTATTAGGATTTGAAATAGCAATGCATGGATTTAATTCGTTTGAACTTACTGGTCATTATGTTAACTAGTCGTAAACCCGTGCGATGCACAGAAAATGAATTAAAATTAAATCTAAAAAATTATTGGTCTAACTATAATTTTTATTGTCTTTTATATTTTATCTAAATATGAAAATTGATAATTATTAAAAGACATTTATTATTATTGTGTTTATATATAAAATATATTATAGTATTAGGCATTTATTATGATTGTGTTTATATATATGGAATAATATATTATTTTTATTAAAGAAAATATAATATGTCAAGATTCTAATGAGATGTTTAATTATAGAATAAAATTTAAATTCAATTAATATATATATATATATTAAAATAATGAGGTGTAAAATTGTGAGAACTCAAAAGCTTATGTAGTGCAATATTATGAGGTCAACTAAAAGTCAAAAAGCTTCGGTTTTACATTATAGTATAGATTTGGAGATTTTATATCAAATATATTATTCTTTTAAGAATTTGTTAGTAAGGCCTGGCACACTTGTAAGGCACGCCTTATGGGTGTGCGGCTGTTGTCACGTGTTGAACTCATGCTTTGGGTTCGAGGCGTGACACAAATGTTACCCGTATTTCTTAAGTAGAAACTAGGTTTTCCTTCTCCGCAACTAAACACCACTTAATTTCAGCCATGTCTTCGAAAACCAGTATTATCTTCCACAAGTCCTATATTATAAAATTCAATTAGTAATTTTACCTTCTTTCTCGTCAACTAAACACCGCTTAATTAATTTTTTTTTTTTAAAAGGAGACCTCGGGAACGAGACTAACCAACACTGTGGCCAAAGACAAGGAACTACAGAAGGATGGAACTACAGAAGGATGATATTTAAAATGATAAAAAATGTTATGGACAAAAATCTAAATTTTAAAACTGGAGGGTCAAAATCAAAATTAACCATACCAAGAAACAAAAAAAGTCCCAGCAACATATCTTTCGCTGAAATTGCAAGGAACCACCGTTTTTTCTATGTCTTTAATGAAAACAATTGACTTCTTTTTGCACGCGTTCAAATTTTTACTAGCGTTCTTGACTGGGCATGACTCGGAAAATTCAGCAATGCCAAAACATTCAGAGATCTGTGCGTCATGGACTTTGTGTCCGTTTGGAATCAGGAAGTTAAAAAGGACATTTTGAAAATACAAAATCTAAATTTTATGTTGGATATGAGAAAAACAAAAACATGATTTGTAAAATTTTTTACCTTCCAAAATGATTTTGTCAAAAAGCATAATAAAAGAATGAGTTATCAAACGTAACGAAGTCTACAGTAAAAACAAAGAAAAAGTGTCCTTTTTTTTCAGTCATATGAAAAAGACCCTGTTTATAGTTTTTGCTTTGGGAATTGAGCCCCAAAAAGTCTAGTGCCCGCCCTGCCTCTTTCTCTCCTGATTATAAAAGGTGTACTCCTGTTTTTTTAGTTATATTCTGTTACTTCCTCCTTTGAGTACATATTAACGACATTTTCATACAACCGCTTGCTATCCAAATGACCTGTTTTTCGTATGATCTTTGATGCTTCTAGAATCGAAAGCTTTTACAACTTAATTCTTTTTTGGGCTGCTGAAATCTCAAACTCAGAATATGACTCTAAATGCAAGAGCTCTGGTCTTGCTCCACATTCTCATCCGGTCATTGCTAGGTGCCTTTAGTGCGAGTCATGGTACTGAGAGTGAGATATCTTGCTTGAGATCTGTTAGAGAATCCTTGGAAGATCCACTCGATAAGTTAACTTCTTGGACCTTCCACAACCACAAAGAAGGTGCCATCTGTAAATATGTTGGGGTCACTTGTAACCTAGACCCGGAGTACTATGGTATAATTATCCCTCAGAGAATAGTACGCAGTATACAACTAGCCAACATGGGGCTCAAGGGTGAGTTCCCTAGGGGCATTGAGAACTGCACAGGGCTATTAAGCTTAGACCTTTCAGGTAATGAGATTTCAGGATCGATCCCACATAATATCAACGAAGCACTACCGTCTGTAATTATGCTCAATCTCTCAAACAATCAGTTGTCCGGGGAAATCCCATCAAGCATCGGTAGTTGCCATAATCTGGAGGTCCTTAAACTCGACAACAACAGGCTAAGAGGTCGAGTCCCCCAGCAACTCAGCCAGTTAAACAGCCTAAGAATCTTTAGTGCTGATAACAATAGTGGACTTTGTGGAGAGCCTTTGGAGGACTGTAAAGAGGATAGATGGGCGGCGTTTGAAGTTTCTTTCAAACGTGGGTTTGAAGTTGGTTTTGGGGTTTTTGCTTCTTTATATACAGCTTTTTTAATGTACTATATTCTTTGGGTGGTACTGGGATCAAAGAAGATGATGATGGAAACAAGGAGGGAAAGCAGAGAGAACAAGGGTAAAGAAGTTGATCAAGTTACCTACTGGCCAACTAAGGGCGTCCATCAAGAAGAAAGCATAAAGGTACTTTTTATCACTATTAAAATTTCAGTCATCTTTTACTAGCTAGACTTGCCTTTGATAAATTAAGAAATCTTTCATTCTGTTGGTTTAATTTAATTTTTTTTATTGTTCACCGTGTTTCCATATTTTTGTCTCTGGTTTAAGGTTAGGAGAAATACAGAAGAACTCTAGATTCTTTTTATAAAAAAAAAATAAAAAGCTGAAGTGTTGTTCCATGTTTAAAGTTTGCATGAATTTCAGTTTTACCCCTAAATTTTTTAATAGTTTAGAAGCAAAAATAAGGAATAAAAAATAATGATTTTCAATAATTTTGGGATGAAAATATATATTTTTGACTCTTCAACACCTTGAACTTTTGTAGTGTACTTAAATTATCAAGGACAAATGTGAGAGGTCTTTTGATGTATCCTAAACTTCTTTCGAGTACTATATTGTCACATTGCAACTATAAGAAAAGAAAAAGTTACCAATCACATCTTCTTCATTTTGGGCCATTAAGAACTTATAGGTCTTCCGACTCTGTAAAATTTTGTCTCCTTCCACCAATCTATCACATTCTCTTAACTTCCTTGATACAAGTTGCACATTGAAATCTTCAATCATCTTTTCCGGAGTAATATAATATTCAAGATAAGGTTTCAATATATAAAATCTTCTTTGTGTGATATATAATCAAAGTATGGAATATGTTAAAATTAATAATGTGTTAAATTGATAGGTTAAGCACATACTATGGTATCATCATCTTGATCTTTTTTGACATTCAAACCTAACTTGATGACCATTCCACGATAATGTTGTGAAAACGTGTGCATGTAGCATTACTGAAAAAACTTGCCAATGTAGCTTTGTTGTGAAATTATTGTAGAAACATTGTGCATGTAGTATTGCTCTAACAGGAATGCAAAATGGCTAATTATTTGATACACAGGTTCCCAAGTTGCAGAGAATGGTTACCGAAATGAGCCTTACAGAAATTAGTGAGGCAACTGGCAATTTTAGCATTGGTAATGTTATTGGGTTGGGAAAGATCGGGGTGATGTACAAGGGAGTGCTTTCAAATGGTTGGCTCCTTGCGATTAAGAGGTTACATGATTCTCAATCTTTTGAGAATCAATTTGTGTCTGAGCTATTGGCTCTAGGTAGATTGAGACACAATAACATAGTTCCCTTGTTAGGATACTGTAGAGAAAGGAAGGAAACGCTTTTGGTGTACAAATACATATCAAATGGTAACCTTTGTGATTGGCTACATGCAGCGAAACGCAGGGATAAGATATTGGGATGGCCTTTGAGGATTAAAATTGCCATTGGGATAGCAAGAGGCCTAGCATGGCTTCACCATGAGTGCAATTTCCGACTAGTCCATCTAAACTTGAGTTCAGACTCTATCTTACTTGATCAGAGCTTTGAGCCCAAGATATCAAATTTTGGCGGGGCAAGAATATCGAATTATGGAGGGGAACTTTTTAAGAACCCAAGAAGCAATTACATTTTTGTAGGCAGTGAGGTATGGGAGTTGGGGTATGTAAAGAAAGATGTCTACGACTTTGGAATTCTGCTTCTTGAGCTAATTATAAGGGAGGAACACATTCAAATTAATAATTATTCCAACAATTGGAATGGTAATTTGATTGATTGGATTGCTCATCCTATGACTAGCTCTTCCGATCTCTACAATGTGATCGATGAATCATTGATTGGCCAAGGATTTGATTGTGAAATCTTTGAGTTCCTCAGAATTGCATGTACCTGTCTCAAGCTCTTTCCTAGTCAAAGGCCAACCACGCTTGAACTATACAATACAATACGTATATTTGGGGAGAGATATGGCATCACAAGTAACTCGGAGATATTGAGGCAATCTGAATTTGACACCGCGAGTACCTCAAATGAAATTGTAGAAGCTGAAATTACATTGGCCGATTGAAGCATGACATTGACATACAAAGTGTAATATTTACATTGAGAAAGATCTGTAACAGATTTGCTGCAGTCCCGAAAGTAGTTAAATTTGGGTTTATGTTTGCTTCCTGTAATCTTTTACTGTCCTTCACTGTCTTTTGTCCTCTTTGCCCCTTGAAAGCAAAAACATTAAAATAAAATAAAAAGTTAAATATATCAATGCACATGTAATGAACCCAAGTGAGCTAGTAATTAAACACTACAGTTGTATCCCTTAGTGAAGTAGTTGCAACATTCCAAGAAAAGCACTTAGTTGCAAGATAGCAAACAGAGGAGCCTAATTAGCTTAGACTTGTGAGAAAGATCAATAAAATTAGTTACAAGGTGTGTGTTGGTTGTTTTGGCCTTCCTAATGACTTGTCTAAATACTTTTAACCAAGACATTTCAATCATCGCATAAGACCTTATTTTCTCACTTTTTCTCTGAAATTCTCTCTTCTCCTCTTTATTTCTTTATTTATTTTTTGTAAGATGACTACCTCGAATTAGTCAAGTTCCCATTCATTCTCCTCCAAGACTCTCAATGTTCTTAGAACTGCACAACCAAGGGTTCAAGAGCCCGATGAAGAAATGGAAGTTGTGGCATTCAGAGTAGAGGCATGGTGAATCTCCCAAAGACCAAGAAATTGGATTTACCAAAATTTGGGGGTGAGAATCCCTCGGGTTAGATGTAAAAAGCCAGCCAGTACTTCAAGGACAACCAAATTTCCTAATAATGAGAAGATCTTAATGGCCTCATGTATAATCTATAACTAGTCGCTAACCCATGCGATGCACGAGATAATTAGGAAAAGTTAAATATGTTCACTTCAATGGTATAATTACTTAGAAAAAAATAAAATTAGATAGAAATAAAAAGATTGGTCAAATATATAACTTTCATCTCAAAATGACATTTGAGAATAAACTAACCATGTTGCCAACATTCTAAAAATATACTAAGAATCCACAATTTAAAAAAAAAAAAAAAAAAAAAATTCAATTTATGCCAAAACAATTCATTACTGAACTCAACAGAATTTGGTTGCTAAGAATCATTACATATCTTGAGAAAAAGTCGAATAATATGTTTTTCTGATAAGAAGAAATAAAGATAGACATATATTGACAAAATTCCATATTGTGCTTTTTCTATAAGATATACAAAGGCACACCACTTGTGTTTCTACCATGCTTTTCATTTCCACACAAACAATTCACATTGGCATTCACAACATGAGGGAAGACATGAGTTAATCAATTTGGAACCTGTTAATACACAACTTAGTCATAAGTTAAAAAATATTGATCATTACTTGGCTTTAGATTATTAGATTTATAAATGTGAGTAGAAACATATAGGGAAATGTTTTTTTAAATAAACATTTTTCACTTAAAAACAACCAATTATTTTGTTGATGATGATACATCCAATGCTGTAATCTAATAATCATAGTTCTATCCCTTTTGAAGTAAATAAAAGTATGAGCATGATCTTTCCGACAAATTTATTCACCAAACAACTTGTTAGTGATAAAAAGTACTTTTTCCACATAAAATTGCAAAGTTGTCCTCCCAAAAGGATTATCAAATAAAAAATAAAATAAAGATATCAGCAAAGCAAAATAATTCAAATTATAAATGTGTCACCCAAAAGAAAAGAAAAAAGGAAGACAAAAATAATCCAAATGCAAAAGGTAAACAATGACACTACAAGTCAATTCATCAAACACTTTTATTTGACTAACCTTTGCTTTCTTTCGAATAAGTGCCAATATAAAAGTTATGATCTTTCTTATTGAGTACATTGCCTATCTTTCTTATTGAGTACATTGCCTATCTCGATACATTCATAAATATCTAACATATAGAAAGTACCATATGAAATTCTTTTGCAAAAAAACATAAAATTTCACACCTACAATTGTTGTTCAACAATGATTAACTGGACTAATTGCAAAATTGGTCACCGAAAATATATTATCAAACAAATAAACATTCCCAAAGCATAATAATTCAACTTCTAAATGCATCACCAAAAAAATAGTAAAAAAATCCAGTTGCAAAAGCTAAAACATGATACTTCTACTCTCATTTTCCTTTGACTAAGCTTTGTTTGCATCTAAATAAGTGCCAAGCACAACACAACCATCTTAGCAGTATCCATAAACAAACTACACCATTTCTAATGAATCGATCAATTGTCTTGCTAACAAATTAGAGAATTTTGGGACCACAGCCATTTTAGTGTTGGACTATTAGTTCCTAATCTTCCTAAAATGTAAACACCCAGAATTTCCATTATATACAAAATCACACAGGTCCCTCAAAAATCAAAAGGATACTAAATTTCCATGGACATTGCACCCATACATTGGTTAGTGGGAAAAATGATGTTTGTAACAAACATGGTTCATAAATTCCAAAATTTGGAAAAATTCAACAACCATAGTATTTAAGTACTGATCATCTTGGTCTTTGAAAAAATTAACAAATTTTTCAGATTTATATATCTTGAAACAAATTATTCTACTTGGGCAACATGTATGGGTAGAGCCAACAGAAACACTCCTCTTAATGATCACAATTATGCCACCAACGTGAGAACTAACTGCTTAATTGAAGAAGATAAATGAACTTTGAGAAATAGCCGGCAAACTGAAACAACAATCAAGAATAAGATCCAATTGGGATGAGTAAATAAGACAAATCAACACAAAACTCAAAACCCAATTCCTTGCATAGTATAGAATCACCTACTTCCACCCTTAGTTTAAAGCATAAATTGCAAATGGTAGAATATTATTTAGTTTCAAATGTTAAGGCAAAATATAACATATAAGGCAACAATTAGCAAAGATGTCTAACGAAAGCAATTAGCAACCTCCCAATGCACTGCAGCCCAATTTTATTTTTATTTTTTTTTTTTTTAAATAATAATAATAATAATAATAATAAACCATACCAAAGGAATTCCAAGTCAAAAAATTTGTCAAATCATGGAATAACAACATTACTTTGGTTCAGGCATTTCATCAAACAATTTGAGGAAGGAGATAACATAGACCAACCTGTGAAAGAGAAGATCGTTGGAAACTTGGAATTGATAGAAATTGTTGGAAAATCACCTATGTTCCAGATCAGTACCGTTTCACAGCTTTTTCATCATCGTATTGGTCTGGGAAGTTGCTAATTGGGCTCCTCTCCTTGGTTTGTCAAATAGAGAGAAAAAATCATCAAGAGTAATACAAAATAAACATTAAAAATTAATCTAAAAAGAAGATAAAGACTGAGAGGGAGCGAATTGAGGAAAACATATAGGGTAACACAAAGACTGATGGTAGTCTTAATCGGCAAATTTGAAGAATGTCATTTTAGCCACAAACAATCACAAAAGCGACTGATAAAAAAAAAGAGGAAGAACTTACCGTGGCAAATCAGTGGAGGGAGTAGGGAAATCTATTTAATACAATTGCAACTGAAGCTGAGGAAGCTCAAAAAAAGGTAAGAGATAGAGCTGGAGGTAGGACAACGGTTACTGATGGGAGTAAAGGTATGTAACGGACTAACGGTAAAAGTTGGGATCCAAAAGGGTAGAAGGCAGGGAAGTGTTGGTTTCAGTTTTTGGTTGTCGTTTCAAAAAGAAACTGAAAGAAGGCAATGAACGTTTCAGTTATTGGTTGCGGAATCGAGTGGGAGAGGGAAGAGGAAAAGGAAAAAAAAAATACGAAGAGTTTAGAGTTTAGCAGAGAGATGAGGAGTCCAAGGAGAGAGAGAGAGAGAGAGTTAGATATTAGCCTAGATGTAATGGGCTGGGTGATGTGAGAGAGAGAAGAATGAGGTAGAAAAGTGTGAAAACAACAAATCTGACATGGCGGGCTTTGGAGAAGGAAAAAAAAATTCTCTCAACTCCAGCTTTTAGTTTAAATAATAGATATAATAGATATCTATAATCTATAATCTATACTATAAATTAAAAGCTAAAGCTAAGAGAGTTTTTTGGTTCCTCCAAAATCTGCCACATCAGATTTCCTCTTCCCACAACCCTCGCCCAATTTTCATCCCTTTATCCCTTTTTCTCTCCAATACACGTTTCTTTTTTTCTTTTTTCCCATTCCCCTGTTTTTTTTTTTCCTCTCTCTCTTGCGCCTTCTTATCTACTGCCAACCGTTTGTTTTTTCTGGATTTATTTATTCTTTCCCATTAAAGCGTACACTCTCTTTTATTTTCTCCCTTTCTCCTCTTTTATCTCTCTCTCTCTCTCTCTCTCTCTCTCTCGCAACTTCTCATCTACCGCCAACTGTACGCTTTCTCTTCCGGCTCTTCCTCTCCTTATTTAATCATGAGTTATAGGCCCTTCAATTGCCTCCCTTTGCAACCAATTAGAGTTATATATATTTGGATTTCTAATCGTTGTCTCTGCACCTCAGTACAAGTCGCCAAAGGAGGGCCAAGAATAGCTCATATGTTTCCCTCTGAGGTGAGTCTATCTTTTTCTTATTTCCGATCTTCAATAGGTTTACTGTTGTTTATGTCTAATCTGCCTTTGTTGGGTTGCTGAAGATATGAATATTTTGGGGTTCTGGGTGTCTAGGGATTGGTTTACTATGCACCTTCTACTAATGTTTTACAATTTTTAATCCGTGTTTTATCATGTGCATTGGAATTGTTTATGGAGTAAAATTTTCTTTTGTAATAGCTTCCTGGGGCTTTCATTAGATCATTGATTTGTACCCACATAAATTACAATTATTTATAACTCTTTTGTTTTGCTTTAAATTTTATTTCCCAATCTATTTCTGTTTAAGTTGTAAAAGAAAAGTTTGAATTTTTGTAGATTTCACTTAAAGTCAAGTCTTTCAATAAGTCTTGTGGTAGATAGGACTTGGACTTGGACATTTCTATGTTCATTGATTGATTAATTGGTGAAAGTCTATTGACCTCTCTCTCTCTCGATTCTTTTCTTTGCTCTTCTAAATTAGCAAATACTAATACTAATACACGTCGAACTCCTTTAAGACTCTAGGTAGAATCCTTTATTTGACTCATGAAAATTTGGGCTATTTAAGTTTTTCATATTGTGTTTTAGCTCTGCTTGATGCAAGAAAGATTAATTTTAGAGATATCTAAGGCTTTGCATTCGTGAGGTATAATTTTTTCTTCTCTCTGTGGAATCTAAACATTTTCTTTTATTTATATTGGTTCTTCTTACATGTTTATGGCATAGGTTCTTATGCTTTGGTAGAACAAAGGTGATGCACATTCTGGAATGTTAATTTCATGTTCACTCTAGTAGACGAGAGTACTAATGATTGTGTACAATATTTAAGATCCATATTTTGAACTTTCTTTCTTAAATCAATGATTGTGTTCTAATGTTTAACCAGATTAAAATTTGATTGATATGGTGTAATACTGACTCTTGAATTAGATGAAACACATGCATTGAAAGAGTAATCAACTTTTGTAAGAGTCATCCTCAGAGATAGCATTTTTTTTTTTTGCTAAAGTTTAGTTCATGTCCTTGAAAGGTATTTACTTTTGAATCTTTAAAGCAAAGATTATCAGTAATCAACTAAGTGACATACGATAAGGAGGTGAAATAATTTCTTTTAAAGCAAAAGAGAAGTCACTATAAGAAAAAAGGTTAATTGCAACAAAATTTTTTGTTGCAATAACTTTCATTTTGTTGCAATAAACTTTTAGCGCAATGAAAGTTAGTCGTTGTAACCCATTACAATAAACTCTGTGGTAATAGGTTTTAGCCGTTGCAATAAACTCTGTAGTAATAGGTTTTCGCAACAAAATATGTCATTGCAATAAATATCATATATTGCAACAAGATTTTTGTTGCGATAATTTTATTTATTACCACAACTAGTTCGTTGCGATAAGGTATTGTTTCAACCATTTTGTTGCAATAAAGTTGTATAACATTTTTATTTCCTCGATTATTTCGTTGCGATAAGGTATTGCTTCAACCATTTCGTTGCAATAATTTTTTTTTTTTATCAGCATTAATTGTTGATATTTCTATTTGTCACCGGTCCTGTTTAATAATATAAAAACTAAATAAAGAGCAACATTCACAAAATCAAGAAATCTACAAAAAGATATAAAATTTATAACACTTCACAATATTAATAACTACAACTTCTACAAAAAGATAGAAAAAAATTGTAAGAACTCAATATATAAATGTGTATATAACATGCTTATCAAAATTTATGGGAAGGTCTTTAACAAAGGCATGTTCCTAAAAAAAGTCAGAATAAACAACTTGCACAAGAGAAAAAGGTTCAAGACAAAAAAAAAAAGTCCACTAGGAACAATTCCCCCAAGTTGTGTACCCACTCACATTCAACATAATCCAAAAAAAAGTGCCCCATGCCAAACTGCTAACCAACTAAATATTACATATATATATATATATATATATATATATATATATATATATATATATATATAGAAGACCAGTAAGGAAAGCTATTTTGTAATCTTGTAATTTGCTATTTTGTAATCTTCAAATCTCTACATCAATTCCAAAATCTTAATAATCCCAAAACCAAAAAAAAAAAAACAAAAAAACCTTTGATGCAAGCACTCTATCCATAAATCTATATACAATGTGCTCCATTGCTGTGGAGATAATTCCTATGATAAGTGAACTTTGCACCACATACTTGTAGGAAACTAATGGATGTCAAAATTACCAACAATACTGTGGTAACAAACAATTTCATGAAGATCATCTTTTACCTAAACTCTTCAATGCCTTGGCACATATGGTTGCTTTATGGAGTGCTGAATTATCTTTGGAACCCAATTAATAGGTTTTGCTTTCTAAAAGTTCTTTCACAAAGCAATGTATAGAAAGACTTCCCAAGTTTGCAATCTCGACAGCTTCACACATTGTTTCTACCTGGAGTATCGCAACTCCTGCACATAAATGTCACTTTCTTGTTAAATTCTAAGAATATATGAAGCACCTTAGATGGATGAGAAGTATCATTTTATGAGCATGGGAAAGTGAGAATGATTCTGTTAAAGTGCTTTTAAATAGATAATTATCACCAATTTAGAAGACTTTAGAGTGATACAAACCCCAATAACTTCTATGCATGGATCCCTGAAAGCTTTTGATACCACCGGTCTCTATGCTTCATTGTAAGGTATGACAGCAGCAAAGGATTTTCTCTATTCTTTTTGAACCTTGATCACAAAAACAAGATTATGCCTTCTACAATTTAATTGTATTTCTTTTGAGGCTGATGTGAAAAATTGCAAATCTGAACATCAATACCTGTGCCTCTAATTCCGCAATTCTCTGTAAAGATGCCTGCTCAATGCTAGCACGGCGCCTGCACTCTTCTTCAAGCAACCTGTAATTTGGTACCTAAACTCAGCCATTTCTTGAGCTAGGTCCTCTGCTTCTTCCTTTGCTCTCAACTTTTCCTCTCTCAATTCTTCCTGGCAACCATTAGCATGTCAACTTCTACAGGTTAAAATCAAGTCATAAAACCTCGAAGTCCAGAATGGACAAGAACATAGGGGGCTGAAGTCTCACTTGTAACCAAATTTTATTTATGCAACTCACTGAGATTGATCACTAAATACTGTCAAAGGCAACGCTTACCTTAAGTTGCTTCACAAGAATTTCATATTCTTGGATCTGTTGTGACATCTTCACCATCTTTGTTCTTGAATCTGCATCAAGTGACCCTACCATTGCCAATTTCGAAAGGAGTGGACCCATGACTTCTCCACACATTCATCAAATAATATAATGAAAACTATCTCATCCATGGTTTACATACCAGAGACAAAAATGTAATGGAGCTTGAGGAGTCAAATAATAGACAACTTCATCAAATGCACTGAAAGATCCATTATCAAAACACATGCTTTAGAGATGGCAATTTATTATACATTAGAAGACATCATCATTTTTTTTTTATTGGTAAGTTACACACACTTAGTTGGTCTTGAACCCACAACCTCACCCTTCATCCCATTACTAAAAGACATCATCAAATAATAGATAGCAAACAAGCTACAATACTTCCAAATGAAAGGAAACCCTATTGAAAATAATAATAATCACAAAAACTTAATAACTTAATCAAACATTTATCTTGAAATACAAGAATAACTACCTATTTCTTGAGAGCAGTTCAACAGCTCTTTTTCCAACTTTTCAATGTGTTTCTTGTCTTCTGTACGAGCCTCTGACAATGATTTCACATGTAGTTCTAGTCTCTGTGTCAAACAAAAGTCTGAAATCAGATACTCTGCCAGAGATAATAGTTCTAGAAGGTTTATTGACATTCTGCCAGAATATATTATTCAAGTTAAACAACAACTTCTTTATAGTTTATAGACCAAAGAATTGTCCAACATTTTCGTTTAAAATTAGGACTTTCTTCACATGCTATTCTGACAACTAGAATTAGAAGATTTGTGGACAATTTGGAAAATTATTGTCTGATTTGGACACTCCTTTTCCAGCAGCTGACACGCAAAATAAGCAGAAACAATTAAAAAGGTATGGGTTACTTACACTATTTACTAAGTTGGACAATTCAATCTATCTTATTAGTTTACATATCATAATATAGATTTCATTACGAGGTTGATATTCCAGAGGCTTGATCATGTCTAAACGATGTCACAACAGTTGAATATTTCTTTGTAATCCACAATCTAATTCATGCAGTTCAAAACATGCTACAACTGCATTCGAAAAAAAAACATATTTTGCAATACTAAAAATCTTTTTTCCTTGCTTCACTAGTTTCTATATTACCAGAAAATGTCAAAAGTAACGAAGTGAAAGTAAATAGAAAAATAACACATGAAGAGGCCAACAAAATGGAAAAACAACATGCCAATACATAGTTCACTCATCCAAAGAGGAAATAAATAAATGACTTAAGCATATCAAAGATAATTAATTTTTTCTGCTTCATAATCCACTAAAATGAAAAGAAAACTGCTATAACATCAAAACATTACCCGGATCAGATCGAAGCTTTGAGATTGTGAATCTTTCAGCATGTCCTTTTCTTTCCTTAACTGCATATAAATAATAAATAAATAGATTGATCAAAATAATAAAATTAAAAAAGTATGACAATTTACAGATATCCATATTGAAACTTGAATTGATAACAAAGAAACATCAACCCAGCCAAGTACGCCTGCACAGCAGGATACAAACAAGCAGCATAGCTGCAACTAGTCAACACTGACACAACCACACACTGCAACTCACAACTGCAAACGATACAGATTACACTTGAAGCCTAACAAATCAAGAGTCTAACTGAGCATCCTGCTCAAGGCTGACCTTGGACCTTCCTCATAAAAGTCAACCGAAATCCCTGTGCATGCAACTCTCAGGAAGAAGGCTCAAAACCATCTGTCCCAGGCCCTACAAGGTAACATCTTACAGTTATCAGAAAACTTCACTCTGTTGGATCCAGAACCACAATAGGAACTATTTGTTCAGTTATAACTTATAAGGGTCTAGGCATCAATGGGTGACCTATAGGTTAACCACCGGTCTAGCTTCAGAAGCATTGCTGAACAGCATGGCATAAAATTAAAAATAGTAATAATAAGTCCACATAACTTAGACATTATCCTCATTACAAACATCTAATGCAGCAACCAAATCATTTGAGGCCACAGTAAGCACAAAATCATCTCATTATTATTTAAGATTCTATTATGAAGATGCGTACACATGGAAATGATTATTAACCAAATTATAGTCAAAGGTAAGTAATCTTAAAATTAAAACATAGAATGACGTAACACTATTTATCAATCAATGTATTTGGGGATAAAACCATCACCGACACATGAAAATGCTGTCTAACAGAATAAGGATGCAGTTTAACAAACTTGACATGTGCCTTTTCTTGCCTCTGTACTACTCAAGGGAAAAATTATATGTAATTTAAAACAAAACAAAATATATATATATATATAAAGTTGCTAGATGTGTACCTAATGATATGACTGCACAGGATATTAATGTACCAATGGCACCAAAGAGCATGATAGTCATAAAGTTAACAAAAAACTGCTTCTTTTTCACATGAAACCTGGCACAGATAACAGAGTCAAGATCATATATCAAAAAGCTGGAAAAAGATTATTTAAAGAAAAAAAAAATCTATCATTAATATGAGATTAACGGAGGTGATGTGAAGATATAAATTTCAACCTTAAAACACACACACACATGGCACTTAGCTTAGTGACAACTTGTTGCAACTATGTGTCATTTTCTTATCTTGTTGAGTCAACAGATTGATTTTAGCAGCTTTATTAGTTCAGATAAGAATAGATGGAGAAAAAGGGGAAATTTGTGTGAGCAGTTCAGAAACCATGAGAATAGTAAAATTAACTGGAACTCATACAGTTCCAACTGATTGGGGAACAGGAACAAGCCTGCAACTCTAAGATTCTCGAATCCTACATTCACTAGAATAAGACTTCCACACTTCTTGAGTTTCCAACATCGTTCAGCTAATATATTGCCCTGTCTTTAATTCTTAATTTGTTGAAGTTGCCTAATTCAACACCACAAAAAGCCAGTTTCATAGACTCTTACCCATTTAAATGAGACATGGCTTATTTAAGAAACAATATGCAGAACTTGTTTCAGATAATGGACATATCAAAGCTGGAACCTGTTAGACATTACATTCTTCCTAATAATCGATTTAAACATCTCAGTCTAAAACTAATTCCAATTATCAAAGCATATTCCTCAATTAGATAATGGTTAACCTTTAACTGCTCAGAGCAGCATAAGCAAGTACTCACCACTGACTTCATGAATGCCAGCCTGTTTTCTTTTTTCTTTTTGATGACAAGCTCAGAAGCAATAATTCACTGAAAACCTACAGAAGCAGAACAAAATTCGAAAGAAAATCAGTGAACCTACTCGGGCTTCATACGGAGAACGCGTTTGGAAGGCTTCCAGTGAGGGTTAACGGAGTCGGGGACGGAGAAAGCTCTGGACGACGGGAGAGAAGCAGAGCTCCGGTGAAAGGCATTGGAGGAGGGCTGAGGCCGATTTGCTAGAACAGAACAAAACCAGTAAAAGTCGTCAAGAGAGAGAGCGAGAGGAGAGATGAATCATGAAAGGGCTTACTTGAGTTGGCCATGGCGGCGTAGCCCGATCTGCTGTGAAGAAGAAAGAGAGGAAATATGGGTCTTAGGGTTTGGTTTAGAAAGAGAAGAACGAGAGAGAGAAAAAAGAGAGGGAGGAAAGAAGAAAGAAAAATGAAAAGAGAAAGCCACTCTATTCTCGTATTCTCGTATAATATTTTTTTTTATTGCAACAAAACGTCTTATTGTAATATTATATTTTTTCTATTGCAACAAAACATCTTGTTGTAATATCATATTTTTCCTATTGCAACAAAACGTCTTGTTGTAATATCATATTTTTCCTATTGTAACAAAACGTCTTGTTGTAATATTCATAACTATTGCTTCAACTACTAACTTCATTGCAATAAATTACATAATGATTTATTGCAACAATATTTTACAACCTATTACAACAATTTATTTTTAAAGTAATAAATTACCAGTTTTTAAGTAACTTTTGCAACGAAATCTAATGAATTGATGTAATAATACGTGTATTACCACAATAATCATTTTTGTTGTAATAACTCTTGTTGTAATAGGTGTATTTTGTTGTAGTGAGTTTTTGTGCGGACTGCCAAGAGCCTTTATGACAACTGAAGATTGTTTAATAAAAAGTAATTCAAGAGACTGACCAGCTTTGGTGAGATAGTTTTTCTTAATTAAATTCATAAAAAGCATTGTTCACTTTGCCTTTATTTGTTTGTATGACGATGTTGTTTATTAGTTTTGTTTACAAGTTTGGCTTCTGAACTTTTCCTACACATAAATTAATAAGGAGATTGGAAAATGAATTGAAGCTTAATCAAACATATCACCCCAAAGTTAGTTTTTGTTCAACTATTTGTTACGGCTATTATTAATAAAATAGAGGATTAGCAGCTCATTAAAGATCTAAAAGGACTATCAAATAGTCATAATACAACTGTAGGATAGCTCATGTACCTTAAATTTGGTTTTCTGCAATCCATTTGTTTGGTTAATTGGTATTGGTATTACTTTATGAGATTTTGAAAATCTTGATAATAGGATTTGTGGTAAGTTTCAATTTCAAATGGACGTTAGTCTCATCTTAATGCAAAATAATAATAATAATAATAATAATGTATTATGCATAATCAGTTTCTTTTATACTTATTGTTGTGTGCATATATTGCATCTTTTGATATAAAATTGTTGTTGATTTCTAGGCAAAGGTTTTTGTGTGGCTCCGATTCAAGATTTATATGCCAATTCCTATATGGGCGATAAGGCGAGCCTTTATTGTGCAAATTCAGAATATTATTATGTTTCTTCAACAATCTGATTGTCTTTCCAAGCATATACAGTCAGAGCTTTTCCAGGCATGTAAATTTCTGTATACTAATGTTATCTTTAGTTAGTCACCAATTTTCTTTAACTTCCTTATTAGATGAATTAAGTTAGGTTGTTTAATGATCTTTCTCTAATTGTAATTCTTAATGATGATCCAATTTTATGCTAAATGGCATTGTGAGATGAAGGTTGTATTTTTTTTACATATATTCGAACCTTTATTCTGAGCTAAATTACTCAATTTGTTCATTTTCAAGTCATTGTAAATGTATGTAATTTTTATTAAGATGCACGGGTCAGCAACTAGTCTATTATATCTATTATATAAACTAATAGGTGAAGCTTTAGTTTTCTCCCTAAAGATGCCACATCAGATTTCCTATTCCCACACCCTTCCTTCTCACCCATACCTCTAATTAATTAATTCTTTCACTCTTACCTTTTAACATTTACCTCTATTTAATTCTCTCACTTCTCATAGACTTTTCCTCTTTCTCACATCTTCTTCTACCTCACCTATTGAACTCTCTCACCTCTTCATCTCCCTCACCTCATCTCCCTAATTGATTGCACCCCAATCTCCTAACACCTTTGTGTGGTTTCTTAAGCTTCATATCTGATTGCCTTTGTGGGTTTGTTCCTATCATCATGTATTTTTTTTTTTTTTTTTTTTGTGTAGGTAGTATAGGGTGTTATTATGCATGGTTGAGTAGGTGTTTGATAATGCTGAGGAATAGCCAAATGCATTCTTAAAAGAAAGTTATTTGCCTCTTATGATTCTTATTTTTGTTTTTGTATTATCGATCTTGAGTTTGCAACTGCTAAAGGCCTGTATTGAAGATTCAAAAGGCGAAGAAAATCTCATTGCAAAACAAGTAGGAAAAAAAGTGAATGAAAAAGGTAGATTGGAACAAGCAATTGAGAGAGAGCCACATGCAAAACACATTGAGAACTATTTTATGTTAATACTAAAAAAAAGTTTTAGTTTATATTTCTTGGGTGTCTTACTCCTAATGGGATTGTTGATTTAATATGTACTTTTTTCTTCTTATGATTGATTGTGCTTTTCTTTTTCTTTTTTGGATGGAATTGGTTCATGTAAACACCAATAGATAAGGAGCCCATGAATGTTGATGAAACTTTTGTCCCTTGGTTTTATACTAAAAAAAAGTTTTAGTTTATATTTTTTTGGGTGTCTTAACTCCTAATGGATTACAAATTCAACAAATATATTAAAGACATAAATAACATTTGGTAGATGTCTAAGAATGAAGAAGAATTATTAAGGCGGACTATTACTTTTACCACTAGTCGCAAACCTGTGCGATGCACAGGAAAATTATTGAAAATAAGATCTAAATTAATTTTGATTCATTTTATTTCTTTTGTTGAATATGTATCATTTTCTTTTTTGTAGTTCGAAATGTTGTAGGCAAGATTGATAAAGAGACTTTACAGATCGGATTTAGGATAAATCATACTTTTTTGTTAAAAAAATAACTAAGAAAGTATATTTACCATAGGATAATTAAAATTTAATATAATGCAATTTTTTTTGGCATATGTTGAATATAGTCCAATTTTTATAAAATACAATTCATGTTTATATTTACCATATGGATCATGTTTCCATCCAAAAATAAAATAAAAGATACTTAAAATAAGAATGACAAATAAATACATAGGCACATGATTAAATGATCAAACCTAAATACTTTTCATAACTCATTTCAAACTCACGTGGTTTCATTATAACAGATCCATCCACCTTTCTCCATTGCCAACAATAAAAATTAAATGAAATACATAAGAAAAAAATGAATTCTTGATGAAAATTGATAATTATGATTATTATTAAAAGATATTTATATTGTGTTTATATATGGAATATATTTTAGTATTAGACATTTAATTATGATTGTGTTCTATATATGGAATAATATATTCTTTATATTAAAGAAAAATATGATGTGTCAAGATTTTAATGGAAGGTTTAATTATAGAATAAAAGTTATATTCAATTAGAAAATATATATTAAAATAATGAGGTGTAAAATTGTGAGATTTCAAAAGCTTATGTGGTGTAAATGTCAAGATTTAATAGAAGGTTTAATTATAGAATAAAATTTATATTCAATTAGAAAATATATATTAAAATAATGAGGTGTAAAACTGTGAAATTTCAAAAACTTATGTGGCGCAATATTATGAGGTCAACCAAAAGTAAAAAAAAATTCGTTTTTACATTATAGTATAGATTTGAAAAAAAAAAATTCGCGCATTATGTGGGTCCACGACTAGTCTATATAATATATAAAAGTAGAAGACATGAGAGTTAAAACCTAGAATGTCTCACATCATGACAAGTGACATGTCTATCTATCGTTTAAATTTCTGAAGTGATACGTTGTTTAGATTTCTTAAGTAGTTTGCATATCTATCTATCGTTTAAATTTCTGAAGTGATATGTTGTTAAAATTTCCTAAGTGGTTTGATTTAATAACTGCCAAACACTTTTAAATAAAAATAGATAATAACAAATTCTTGATAATAAGTCTCGTACTACTAAAAAGATATCTTAATAAAATATCATAATAAAAATCTTTAAAATAAAAACAGATAATAACAAATTTTTAAAATAAGTCTCCTACTACTTAAAGACATTTAATAAAATATTATATTAAAAATCTTACAATTATGACAATCTCCTAATACTAGAAGATTTCTTAAAGATTATAAAAAAAAAAAATTCATACGTTGTTTAAATTTCCTAAGTGATTTGATTTAATAACTGCCAAACACTTTTAAATAAAAATAGATAATAACAAATTCTCTGTGTTAGGAGTACTCTTTTAGTGAAAATGTATTGATTGGTGAACAATCACTTAAGATATCATTTGGTGAACAGACATACTCCTTGATAGAAGGAAGATAAATAGAGCACGTTAAATTGAAGGTTTCTCATTCTTCCATAATCTGCTTACGTAACATCTAAACAATGGTAATCTGGTACAAGTTTTGTTCTTCTACTTCTTTTTCTTTTTTATTTATTTATTTTTCTATCATGATCTATTTTTATTTTTGTGTTTTTGTACGTTTATATGACTGCAAGGGAATCTAAGAGGCAATTGAACTAAGGTAATATTTTATTTTTGCTTGATTCTAACTTATTTTCTGTTTTATCAATTAAAGATAACTATTTTTTCTCAATTATTATACACTATCTAATTCCTTTTATTTTTTTGTTGTTGGTGCAATTCCATCTATTTGTTATTATCAGTTTTATTTTTTTTTATGGAACATATTTTCCATAAAATAATTTTGAATATATATTTTGATAATATACACATTATGTGTTTATATAGAGTTTTTTCCGTGCTTTGCACGGGTTATATGCTAGTATAAACTAAAAGCTGAAGCTAAGAGACAATTTTTAGCCTCCTTCAAATATTGTCATGTCAGATTTGCTGCTCACTCACAAATCCACAACATCCTTCCTTCTATCTAATTCATTCTCTCTCACACATTCTCTCTCTCTCTCTCTTACGTCTCTTCATCTCCCTCACCTCTTCATCTCCCATGAGTTCCAATACCCATTAAATCAACTCTCTCTCTCTCTCTCAGGTCTCTTCATCTCCCATGGGTTTTTTTACCATACCCATTAAATCAACCGATCTCCCTAATTGATTCCAATCTAATTCACCAATCTCTCACAATCTTTTCTTTCTCTCTTTTTGGCGTGGCATTTAATGCCCTCATTTTTCAAACCCAATTACCTTTTCAAATTACTCAGTTTTCATTTCCATAAATACATCCAAATTATTCTGTTTTCATTTCCGTAAATACATTCATATTTATGTTCAAGTTTTAAATTCCTATTTGTGAGTATTGAATTTTTATTTGACTAATAAAGTTCCATGAATTTCCTTTCTGAGTCGTTATTTGCAAAAATTGCGAAAAAAAAGGGTTGCTTGAATTTTGATCTTTGTTTCCAAATATGCATTCATAATTCAGCTCAAGTTTTCCCTTTACTCCACCTTTTCTCCTTCCTAAACAGGGCTAACATGATGAATTTGGACGGTAGAAATCTAGCCATTTGCTTCCCTTTACGTCTCATCCAATATTTCCTTTTATGATCATATTAATCTCTCTCTTACCTTAATTTCCATTTATTTTTTCATTTAATCCTAGAAGATTAATTGCCATCCTCTCTCTCTCTCTCTCTCTCTCTCTCTCTCTCTCTCTCTCTCTCTCTCTCTCTCTCTCTCTCTCTCTCTCTCTCTCTCTCTCTCTCTCTCTCTCTCTCTCTCTCTCTCCCCAAAGAAGTTAATTGGCCTTTCTTTTTCCATTTGATGCTTTAACGAATTAATTGACACCCTAATAATTTCACCCACTCTCCCTCTTTTTCCCATTATAATACGTTACTTACTCCTGTTTCTATATATAAGATGTATTACAATTTTGGCTACCTTCCCATCTTTGAAGATACTAAATATAAGACATAACAAATTGGATGGATCAATTACTAAAGATACTAAATATAAGACATAACGAATTGGATGGATCAATTACTACTAAAGGTAAGTTATAGCGCGTTGATGTTTGAAGGAATTATTGACAAATGCTCAGTTTGGTATTCACAATAATCTTTTTTGGGTATTGTTTGCTTCTCCAATGTTAAATATCTAAATCAATTCCTTTTATGGAGAATTTCGGGCATGCGTGACTTGTACAAAAACAAGGATTTGTCAATTGCGTCAAATATATTTATATAAGTTGTCTTTGTTAATGAAACTTATTTAACATTATTGCATTCTTTGCCATTACTTTTAACATTGTACCACAATATTTATTATTATTATTATTTTTTTTGGTTTCGGGCCAGTTATAAACTTATGAGGAACATGTGAAGGAAAGTCCGGACCCTCCTAAAAATATCCATATGATGCTGACTATTTATGATGTTATTATTGTTGAAGTATAGAGATTAGTGGCCAGAGACATTGTTCAATGAGTAGGTGAATGGAAGACAAGTTTATTTTGTTTTGGTAGTTGTCTCTACTATAAATTAGTGTATTTAGAAAAAAAAGAAAAAGAAAAAGTGCACATTGCTGGTGTTTTGTTTAGTTGTTTTTAATTCCTATGTTTCCTCTTTATTTATCTTGCCCAATGTTTCCTAGGAAATGACGAGGGACTTGGGTAAAGTTGAGGTTGGGGGAGTTTCTTGCCATCAGACTATTTTGGTCATTTTTATTTTTTGCTCAAAACTATTTTGGTCATTTGATATATCTGATGTGGGTAAACTTAAATTCATAGTCGTAGTTTTTTTTTTCGTAGCTGTTACTTTGTTAGAACATAAAGCGATGGCTTTTAGTTTCGGTTAGGTTATGTTGATTAATTGTGATTTTTTTTTTTGGGAGATGGCTATGGCAAATAAAGAAAGGAAAAAACTCATTGGTATGTTAAGATTATATTGTTTGCCTTTTGTTTCCACTTATATATTATCAAAATTTGTGATTTAGATTTTAATGCTCTTAATTATTTTGTTGCATTTTAAAGAAATTCTCAAAAACTTCTCCAATAATAAAAAATATTATTCGCCTCAAATAATTGTGTCTTGCACAAAATTCAAATAAAAAAAATATGGATTATATCCCACTACAAATTAGTTACATATACCGCGCATTGCGCGGGTCTGCGCATTGCGCGGATCTGCGACTAGTATCTCATGAATGGTGAAGGCCTATAGTTTGGTTCCAAAGATGCTAAGCACTCAATTGATAATTGGGGGTCCTTCATGGAGGCATTGCAAACCAGATTAATTCCCACATCATATGATGATCATATGGAGCTTCACAAATCTTAGGTAAACATCATATGTGACTGCATACGAGGGATTATTTGAGGGCATAAACTGAATTGTTTCTTGAGTAGCTTACAAGATGAAATTAGGCTACTCGTAAGGATGTTGAACATCTCAACCCTAAATCAAGCCTTTGGGTTGGCCAAGATCCAAGAGGAATATGTTCTAAGTTGCAAGAAGTCCTTGAAGCCAATACATAATCAAGCGATTGAAGCCCTCCATCCTATGCCACTTGATCAAATGATGTGTCTTATCCAAAAGATGTACATAGGTATACCGACTAACACCATCCACCAAGTGGGGTGTTATTGTATATGAGAGGGTACACCATATTATAGTGTGATCACTCATCACAATTGTATTGTAACATCTGCCACTTGATAACTCCATGGTGTTAGCTCCAATTAGCATGCATTATGGTCCCATGGTTTTGTCCCATGCTAACTTTCATCTATGATACCAATAGAATGGCATTAGTGCGTGATCCTGGCTAATTTGTGTAAGGGTAAAACTTAGGTATAGTTCTTTAGGTCAAGTACATTAGGTTCCCCAATTGAATTCAAACATTGAATTTAATTGGGGAACCTAATGTACTTGACTTAAAGAATTGTACTTGAGTTTTACCTTTTGTGTAAACACTTTCGTCACTTCACATTGACCATACACTTTGTTATATACTACCTTTGTAGCATACTCCAAGACGACTTTCAATTCACAATGTTTCTAAAAACGTTTCATTAAACCTTCAATCACATTTTTTTTTTTTGGTACTGTTAACATCATTAAACATCATCTAAATAGTTGGTTTAAATAAATTTATTTTAAACCTTGAGGTTTAAATGAAACTTAACGAAAACTCAAAGGTTTAAATAAAACTATTTGAAACTATAAGGTTTAAATAAAACGTTTTTAGAAACGTTGAGGTTTAAATGAAACAGCTTGAATGTTTAAGGTTTAAAATGAAACAATTTGAATGTTTAAGGTCTAAAATGAAACGTACTCAAAACTCTAAGGTTTAAAAAATAATTTACCCTAAATTATAAATGTATTTTTTGGACATAATGCCCCCAAAACTAAGTTTGCATATTACATCTTTCGAGATAGGGAAAGGCAAAACAATAAGAATAAAGACTAAAATAGAAAATATACCGTTCAAGTTTGGAATAATTTTGACTTTGACTTTTCAAGTTTTAAAATTAGATTTTAGTCTATAATGTTTTGAATGTCTCCCTTCCATCTATGCTTGTAATTATGTGGTCTTTAATGTCACATAAGTTCAAAATGATGTAGTTTTACTACGCTAAAACTATGTCGTTTTAATTACCACGTCAATAAATAAATTATTGAACACTTTTTCCATCTTTCTGGTGACCTAACCCACACCACCATACAGCCACAACCACTATTCTCTCCTCACGAAACCTAATTTTGCTTAAATATCAAATTTTTCTTAAATTTGTTTAATCATTTCCAAGTTTCTTTCACTAAATTAAGTTGATTCTATTTTAGGAAAATTTCTCAGCATGTCAAAACCCAAAACACCGTATAAGATCAAATGCAAAACAAAATTCCGCTTTCCTTCCTTGTCTTTCTCAGCAACCAAACAACGGCTCCATAAATCTAATAGATTTCATTTCTACGAATGCCAAATTTATCGTGGAAAATAAATTCTACGTAAAGCCACACAGTCAATCACCAACAAACCAACAATTTTATCTTCCATAGCCCGAAATTGAAAAATTCAACTAGTAATTTTACGTTGTTTCTTGGCAACTAAAACACTACTTAACTTTCAATAAAAAAAAAAAAAAAGAAAAAAAAGTGACCTCAAAAATTCAAAGCAACTGCACCAAATCTAGTTGAAGCCAAAGCGAGGCAAAACCAGACCAACCAACAATGGTGAAGCCCAAGACGTTTTTAAGGACAGAGATGAAGAAGCTAAATTGGAACTGCCAGGTGTTGGTCATGCTACAGAGGGAGGTCTTCGATTGGTGTTAAAAGAAACCACAAACATCCTAGAAAACCAGTGAACTTATTGAGAATTTAAGGAAAACTTAGATTAGATTAAAGAGACTAACAGTGTAATTTAAGTTTCAAGAGTTCATGCTTGTAAATTTAATAGAAAAAATACATGGTTTTGAGATAATATGACATTTGACAACCACGTCATTAACGGATAGAGATCGAAGGATGACATACAGAACACTCCAAAACGTTATCGATTAAAATTTAAATATTGAAACTTGAGGGCCAAATTCGAAAATTAACCCAAAGAGAAAAAGGTTGCTGGCAACTTATCTTTAGCTGAAATTGCACGGAACCAACCGCCCTTTCTCTGTCTTCACTAAAATCCATTGACTTCGTTTTGTACTCTTTGAAATTTCTACGGGGCATGACTGGATGACTTGAAAAATTAGACTCAGCCATTTTTCTTCCTTTCTCATTTCTTCTCTGCTTGCATTTCTAATAGACCCGGAAATGATTTTGTTTCCATCTTTCTCTTTTTAAATAGTTACATATATACCTTTCTACGTGTGCGTTTTCTTGGTAAGCACTCACAAACTCACAAGCAAATAAATGGCTCAAAGTGCCAGACTCATTATAGCTCTTGTTCACATATTTGCTTGGTCATTTCTGGACATTCTTGAAATAAGCAATGGCTCAGAGGATGATATCAACTGCTTGAGGTCCATTAAAGAGTCACTCGAAGACCCTTACAATCACTTGAAAGATTCATGGAACTTCAGCAACCCCACAGAAGGTTTCTTCTGTGATTTTGTTGGGGTCGAATGCTCGAGTACATCTTCAGAAACCACAATAAATCTCTCTCTGGGGAACATGGGGCTCAAGGGCCAGTTCCCTAGGGAAATCCAGAACTGCTCATCGTTGACGGGTCTAGATCTGTCAGGTAATGAGCTTTCAGGCGCCATACCATCTGACATATCTCAATTGCTCCCGGCTGTGTTAAAGCTTGATCTCTCCTTCAATAATTTTTCAGGGGAAATCCCAAAGAGCATAGTGAATTGCATTCATGATTCATCTATATCTCCTTCAACTTGACAATAACCAGCTAACGGGACTTATTCCTCCAGAAATAGGCCAGCTTCAGCTCACAAAATTTAGTGTTGCTAACAATCTGTTGTCAGGGCCGGTGCCTGTGTTTTCCGATCCTATCATTCATGCAGAAAGCTATGCAAATAATCGAGGACTTTGTGGGGCTCCATTGGAACCTTGCATTCCTTCTCCTAAGAAGTTTAGCGTTCTATTTTGGCTGGGTTGTTGCTATGGTCTCAGTGGTAGTTTTTATGTTTGTTAAATGGTTGCTTGTGAAGAAGGCAACAACAAAGAAGAACGAGAAAATAATGAAAGAATTCACTAATGAAAGAACCAAGAACAGGATGGTAAGAGCTTGTTTGTTTCTATTTTCAAGTTTCTGTTATGGAAAACATGATTTCAAAATACTATTTTTAGAAGACAAAACAATGACAATATTTGCCGAGAAAGTCTACATTTCCAAAACATTTTCACAACAAGCTTGTTTTGAGTTGTGATAGGTCCTAGTGTAATTTATTTTTATTTTGAACTGTGATAAGCTGACACATTAGCTTATTGTGAGAATTTGTTGTGAGTTGTGACAGTAGAAAAATCCTTATTTTTCTTCTACCTTGCTACAGAGCTTTCCTTGCATTTTCGTGATCCTTACTTTTTGAAATTGAAAGATCGTCCTCAGCCTCTGCATCTTTCCTTACATGTGTTAAATTCTGTTATAATCCACAGATTTCTCAGATGAGGGGAATGGTTACAAGAATGAGCTTAACAGAACTTAGTGAGGCAACGGGGTTTTTCAGCACACACAATCTCATTGGACCGGGAAAGATTGGAACAATGTACAAGGCAGTGCTACCAAATTGTTGGCCCCTTGCGGTTAAGAGGTTACATGACTGTCAATCTAGTGAGAAACAATTCGTATCTGAGCTATCAGCTCTGGCTATATTGAGACACGATAACATAGTTCCCCTTTTGGGATACTGCAGGGAACAGAATGAGACACTTCTGGTGTACAAATATATATCCCATGGTAACCTTTATGATTGGCTACATGTAGAGGAAGGAAAGGATAATATCTTGGAATGGCCTTTGAGGATTAAAATTGCGACGGGGATAGCAAGAGGCCTAGCATGGCTTCACCATAAGTATGATTTCCGAGTTGTGCATCTTAACTTGGGTTCAAACTCTGTCTTACTAGATAAGAATTTTGAGCCCAAGATATCAAATTTTGGAGAGGCAAAAATACTGAGTTCTGGAGGGTTAATGTTCATGAATTATGTCATTGACTCAAGCACTAGCTCTTTTGTAGACAGTGGAGTATGGGAGTTGGGTTTCATTAAAAAGGATGTCTATGACTTTGGAATTCTGCTTCTTGAGCTAATAACAAGGAAGGAACCCAACGAAATTAACAATTATTCAGACGGATTGAATGGGAGTTTGTTTGATTGGATAACTCATCTTTTGACTAGCTCTTCTGATCTCTACAATGTCATTGATAAATCTCTCACTGGCCAAGGATTTGATGATGAAATCTTTCAATTCCTTGATATTGCATGTAACTGTCTCAACCCCTTTCCTGGTCAAAGACCAACAATGCTTGAATTATACAATAAAATTAGTATTTTTGGGGAGAGATATGGCGTCCCAAATGACTATGAGTCTGAGATATTGAGAGAATCTGAAATTGCTACTGCAAGTACCTCAAATGAGATTGTTGAGGTGAGCTTTGGTGTCACAGGTGACTCTGAGATATTGAGGGAATCTGAAATTGCAACTGCAAGTTCCTCAAGTGAAATTGTTGAGGTAGAAAGTGTACATAGATCAACTGAAGCATGACATACAAAAGTGTAACTTTTGCATATTTGCTGTGGTCCCGGACCTAGTTGATTCGGGTTATATTTCCTTGCTGTGATGTTTTTCTGTCATTCAGTCTTTTTGTCCTCTTTTCCCACTGTTTTCTTTGTTGAAATAAGATACATATTGATATTCTGATGGTGGACTAATTGTGTAGCTGCTGTTAGTAAGACATACAAAGTGTAAAATTAAGTAGGGAAAAATCTGTAAACGGATGTGCCAAGGTTATGTTTGCTTGATATAATCTTTTTCTGTCTTTCATTGTCTTTTTGTCCTCATTGCTCCCTGAAAAAAGAAATAGAAAAAGTTACATTGGATCTATTTATTATGACTAAAACATAAAGTTCTATGTTTGTGTGAATTTACTTTGCATTAAAAAAATTATTCTACATGTTTATCTGTCCCAATTACTCTAGTCATGAGGATATGAGGGTTTAGAATAATTATTGAATGCCAAAAATATTGCAATTTCTTGTGGAAATAAGGCATTGATATTCTGTTGGTGGACAAATAATTTGGCTGTTGTCAGAAAGAGCCTTTTATTTTATAGCCAATATAGAACACTTAACCATTGTGTCTGATACAGTTTGTACATTTGCCTATGGATGGGCCATTTGTTCAGTATTCTGTAACCATTGATAACAAGATGCCCCACCTCCTAAAAGTTTAAACCTCAATGTATTTATGATGAAAAAAAGGAGAGAGAAGAACAAAACTAGCATTATGATTGGAGACATAATCCCCCTATACTAGTTGATCCTTGTTGCAGTCAAGCAAACAATTTTAATAATTCTAATTTTTAACCATACCATGATTTCTATGAAGTCAAGGATAAGGTTGGTGTATTTCTTTAACCAAGAAGCATGGTGCTGTAGTAATTAACGTGTACTTTTCTTGATTGACCATTGACCACATCATTATCATTATTGTGAGGCCAAAACTCTAATTCGAGAACTTTAATTCCCAATCTCACAACCAAAGTCACATGGACAGTTCTTCCAGATATCATTTGGACTATAAGGCCTTTGATACTGAAATCCATTGACTTCGTTTTGAACGCTTTCAAATTTCTATTAGCGTTATTCTGGGGGTATGACTGCATGACTTGGAAAATTAGAGTCAGCCAACTACTTTTGTATATGCCCATTAATTTCTATTAGCGTTATTCTGGGGGTATGACTGCATGACTTGGAAAATTAGAGTCAACCAACTACTTTTGTATACGCCCATTAATTCTTTTATCTAAATGGTGTTGATAGTAAGAACTTCGCTCAAATTTCAGCCGTCTAAATCTTCCAAACCAGATGTTTTATTTCAAGATTAAAGAATTGAAATTTTTCAACATGATTATATGTCTTGATTATTCTTCTCATGAGGATATTAGGGTTTAGAATAATTGTTCAATTTGCCAAAAATATTGCTATTTCTTGTGGAAAATAAGGCATTGATATTCTGTTTGTGGGCAAATTGTTTGGATGTTGTCAGCAAGAGCCTTTTATTATATAACCAATATAGAACACTTGACCATTGTGTCTGAGACAGAGTTACCGCTCTCTTTAAAAATTTGCATATAAAATTATAAATGGGCCGTTTGTTCAGCATTCTGTAACCAATAATAATTGGCATTGTGGATGGAGACATAATACCCCTACTTAATTATATGTGTTACAGTCAAGCAAATAATTCTAATAATTCTAATTTTTAATTGCAAATATTGTTAGGTTGCGTTTGGATACTTAGATTTGGATTTGGATTTTAAATCAATAGATTTGAAATGCCTTGATTCCAAATCTATTGATTTTAAAATTTCTTATTTTGATCCATTTATACAAAAGAGGATTTGAAATTTAGAATTTTGAAACCCATAAATTGACCAAAATACATAAAATCACCAAAATGACCAAAATAACCCCAAAACCTCTAAAATAAAAAAAAAAAAATTCTCCAAAACCTCTAAAATGACCAAAATACCCCTAAAATCACTAAATTCCTCAAAACAATCCTGAAAAGTAAAAAATGACCAAAATATCCCCAAAAACACCAAGATGACCAAAATATCCCTAAAATCATCAAAATAATATTAAAACCTCTAAAACAACCAAAATACCCCATAAACTTATTTTTTTGATCAAAATGCCTCTAAAATCACCAAAATACCTATAAAGGCATTTTGGTCATTTTGGAGTTTTTAGGGTTATTTTTATAATTTTAGGGGTTCCTTGTGTATTTTGGTTATTTTAGGTGTTCTGAGTGTATTTTAGGGATTATTTTGGCCATTTTTTATTTTTTGAGTTTATTTCGGTCATTTTAGGGTATTGGCCATGAGTATTTTTTTTTATCATGTTGGTAGTTTTGTAGGTATTTTGGTCATTTTGGAGATTTTTGGGTTATTTCGGTCTTTTAGAATTTTTTTTGGTCATTTGGTATTTTCTGGGCATTTTGGTCATTTTAGAGACTTTAGATGTATTTTAGAGGTTCCAATGATATTTTATTTATTTTTAGTGTTGGCATCTAATGGAAGGATTTATGAAATTCTTACCCTAAGAAGTCATTTGAAATCCATGGATTTGGGCCCTTAAAATCCTAGATGGATTTGGCCCAAATCCAAATCTTAATGGTTTTAAGTCATCCAAATAAAGAATTTGGATTTGGGCCCTCAAATCCAAATCCATGAGCCCAAATCCATCTCATCCAAACAGACCATTAAGGAATATTGTTTAGAATTCCACATTATTTAGAAGTGCTTTAACATTGTTACTGTTGTCCTATAAATAGGACCTCATATCATATTGTAAAACACATTGAGAGATTAATAAAAATATAGTCTATTAGGCTTCATCCTGTAGACATAGACCCATATAACCGAACTATATGAAACCCTAGCGTCCATTCCTCTCACTCTCTCAATCTCTTACATCTCTCCATTTTATATTTACTGTTATTTTCTATAAAATTTTCCATTAGATTATAAATTTCTACATGGTATGAGAGCCTTAAAACTCTAACAAGTGTTTTTCGATCACTTTCCATTTTGTCTTCTGCTTTACTTCAAATTTTTTTTTTGATAAATTCTGCTTTACTTCAAATAAAGCATTGTCTCTTCCGCACTTTTATTTCACAAATACATCCAAAAAGGCTCCACACCCTCACATCTTGCTATTTTTTCCAAAAAAAAAAAAGAAAACCGACCACAAAACCCATGTTTTCCGATCACCACCGAAGAGCGCACGCGCCGCCAAAAGCTACGGCATTTTCCTTCAATTGTCGCCGGAACCACCATCTCAGCTATACCTCTTCCAGACACCGATTAAAGACCTTTCCACCGTCATTCGAAAGATTGGAAGCCGATCTACTCAAAGACACCATAATCGACTCCATCGGAGGAGGAATGAACCTCCACGCGTCGTCACCAGTTTCGGCTTGATATCCACTCAAGACCAGAACCACCATATCTCCGATCTGGCATCTTTGTATACTGGTTCAAGAAACGGAAACCACCATCAAGTTCTCCATTGTCCGATTTACCACTTCTAGAAATTTCGCCACCATCCGTCTTCAGAATCGCCCGCACGCGCCGGGCATTAATTGGGTATCCGTGCCCAAGATTTGACCCGCGAACTGTTTCTGATTCACAACGCTACCAAATGCTGACGTCAGTGCTAGGTTGCTGATGTTCTCTGCTGACGCCAGCAGACCAAAAAAAAAGAACTAGCATTAACTACTGAGAAAGAAAAAATAAATAAAAAATTTGTAGTCATTTTATTTTAGGTTTTGTTTGCATTTTTTTTTTTGCAATTAAAAAAAAAAAAAAGCATTTGTGGGATTTATTTTTTGATTTTAGCTTTATGAGCCGAGATCGAACCGAGTAATCGAGTTATTGAGCTAAGATCCCGAGTCAAGACCATTTCAAAATTCGAGCCTCTGAGCCATTAAGCCGTGATCCGAGCTATTGAGCCATGATTTGATTAAGCCAAGTCGAGATCTAATTTTCCAAGGTAAAATCTGAGCCATCGAGCCTCTGAATAGAGATCTAAGTCATCGAGCCAAGTCGATTTGAGCCGCGTTTTGAGTTTTATTTTGTTACAAACTTAAGATTTCATTAAAATTACACCTTGAAATTGAGGGAAAATATTAAGAAATATTGTTTAAAATCTCAAATTGTTTAGAAGTGTTTTAGTATTGTTATTGTTGTCCTATAAATAGTACTTCATATCATATTATAAAACACATTGAGAGATTAATAAAGATGTAGATTTCATTAAAATTACACCTTAAGAGTGAGGGAGAATGTTAAGAAATATTGTTTAAAATCCCACATTGTTTAGAAGTGTTTTAGTATTGTTACTGTTGTCCTATAAATAGTACCTCATATCATATTATAAAACACACTGAGAGATTAATAAAGATGTAGGCTCACATAGTTGAACCACGTGAAACCCTAACCTTTATTCCTCCATTCCTCTTTTTTTTTTTGCTAAACAGTAATTGTATTGAGAAGACGAGAAAATATCAATCATCCAAGCCTAAAAAACAAATGGAAGGAGGGAGAGAATCCTTATTACAACACAAGAAAATAGGTTGATGAGATGCAAGCTTAGCAAAAACATGAACTACCGAATTTACATCTCTCCATTTTATATTCACTGTTATTTTCTATATTATTTTCCATTAGATTATAGATTTCTACACATACCATGCTTTCTATGCAGTCAAGGTTGAGGTTTGTGTATTTCTTTAATCAAGAAGCATGGTGCTGTAGTAATTAAGGTGTATTTTTCTTGATTGACCATTGACCACATCGTTATCATTATTGTGAGGCCAGTGCTAAACTCTAATCTGAGAACTTTAATTCCCAATCTCACAACCAAAGTCACATGGACAGTTCTTCCAAATATCATTTGGACTATAAGGCATTTGATACTGAAATCCACGTAGTTCAATTTGAACGCTTTCAAATTTATATTAGCGTTCTTCAGGGGGTATGACTGCATGACTTGGAAAATTAGAGTCAGTCAACTACTGTTGGAGTATTTTTATAAAAAGAAAAATCTTTTCATTTTAAATCTGATTAATTGGTCATTGAAGTGGAAAAATATAATCAGATTTTATTTGCATTGATGGCATATCAGTTTCAATTGAAAAGTTAATCTAGTAAATTGCAACTTTTAATATGTTACTGTACACAAATTTCAAAAATAAAATAAATTTTTGTTGACTGTTGCTTATCTATTTCTATTAGTAAATGATTGTTATTGTACTACTCTTATATGTATAGCTAACTTACAGTTGGCTTATGGCTTAGTGTTGGAACTTTCAAAAATATAAAATTGATGCCTTTAGTTGCTATACGTTACATGTTTACCATCAATTAAATGGAATATTATCATTTTAAATTCATAATCATTACTCTAGCTCTATATAGCTAGGAGTACAGCAAAACTGACAAAATGAATTCAAATGAAAGAGCTTTGGTTCCATTGTATATATGATCAGTCCAACAATTTGAAAACACACGAAAAACACATTTTGATATTTCTCTATACAAATCTTTCTCAATCTTTTTTCACAAAAGTATATTTTACTGGATAAAAGAAAGTATTATTTTTTAGAGTTTCTCTCCCTACAAGTAGTGTAAACTTGCAAGGGATTACAGTTAGGTGGCTGAGCTTAATTGTTGTATACTGGGGATGGCGTGCAAAATTATTGTCTAATACACCGGAAAATTCCGTAGATGGCACGTATCGTCTTAAAAGAGCTACCTAGTCCATATCTCAACTCCGTCACCTTTTTATTGGTAATATTATTTGGTGCAAATTATAACAAGTTTTAGGTAATATTTCTCCTTATATTTCCAACAATAATTTTAGTATGCGCCCATTAATTTTTTTTTTATCTAAATGGTGTTGATAGTATGAACTTTGCTCAAATTTCAGCCGTCTACATCTTCCAAACTAGATGTTTTATTTCAAGATTAAAGAATTAATGAAATTTCCTGGAAATTGCCTGGAATTGTTTTTATTTTTATCTTCCCCTTTCCAAGTAGTTATATATAGGCTAAAATGCATAATTACCTCCTGGGGTTTGGGTTATTTGCAAATTGACCCCCTGAGGTTTTAATTTTGCAATATCACCATCTGGAGTTTTTTAATTGATGAAATTGATCCTTCTAAATACATTTTTTTGTCAATTTTGCTAACAAAATTTGTCACATGCATTGCACTTGGTTTTATACTAATAAATTTTTATTATAAAGTGGTCACATGTAATGCACATGACAATTTTTACTAGCAAAATCGACAAAAAAATTATTTAGAAGGGTCAATTTCACGAATTTAAAAACTCCAGGTGGTTATATTGCAAAATCAAAACCCAGGAGTCTATTTGCAACTGAATCAAACCCCAACCCCAGGGGTGATTATGAAATTTGGCCTTAAAGAATTATATTTTCAAATGGTTTATATATGGTTATTCTATTCGTCTGCGTTTTCTTGCTAAACACTCACAAGATACAAGCAAATGGCTTTTAATTCCAGAGTCTTCAAAGCTCTTTTTCACATCTTTATTTGGTCATTTCTAGATACTCTCCAAATAAGCAATGGCACTCAGAGTGATATCTACTACTTGAAATCAATTAAAGATTCATTGGAAGACCCTTACAACTACTTGAACTCTTCATGGAACTTCAACAACAATACCGAAGGGTTCATCTGTAAATTTACTGGGGTCGAATGCTGGCATCCAGATGAGAATAGGGTCATGAAGATCCAACTCTCTGACATGGGTCTCAGGGGCCAGTTTCCTTGGGACATTACAAACTGCTCAAGTTTAACAGGGTTAGACCTCTCGAATAATAATCTTTCAGGACCTCTCCTTTAATAAACTTTCAGGACCCCTCCCATCTGACATATCTTTTTGTTGGGGTTTATCACAAGCCTCGACCTCTCCGGTAACAAATTTTCTGGCCCAATCCCAGTGAACATTGCCAATTGCACTTATCTGAATGTCCTTAAACTTGACAACAACCATCTAACTGGTGTAATCCCTTCCGAAATAGGACTCCTCAGTCGTTTGAAAACCTTCAGTGTTTCTAACAATTTGTTGACAGGCCCAGTCCCTTACTTTGGCAATGCCTCTATTACATCCGACAACTATGCTAACAACAAGGGACTTTGTGGACCGCCTTTGGAACGTTGTCAAACTCAAGAGCGAAGAAGGCAATTTGAGTATTCATTCAAAAGTGGGTTTCTTGTTGGTTATGTCTTTTCCGTGGTTTTAGTAATACCTATTTTTATGTTCCATTATGTGGCTTGCATGAATGGGAAGCAAAGGGTTAAGAAGATGGCACTGTCAAAGGGGAGCAGTACTAAGAAGGAGAATCTTGAAGGTGATCAAGTTGACCACTTGCCAACTAAAGGGTTCCTGCAAGAAGAAAGCAAAAAGGTACTTCTCTCCGTCTACTAAAATTAAGAAACTTCTTTCGATTAGTAGAGTCAAAACCTCTTTCAACTAAAGTTTTGAATGTAATACTTAACCTCTTTAGTATTTTTTTGCATGTGAATTGTTAATTGTGTAACACTTTACCCATGGAGCATTTGAGTGTAACACTAAACCACTTGGGGGTTTTTTGAACCTCATGTGGTACACTGTTTTATATAAAAAATAATATGGGCATTTGTCATCCTATGAGCAACTTATTGTTTGTTTTCATGGATGTCTGATATTTTAAACACAAAAAAAAATACCACAAGAATTAATTGTTACACTCAAAACTTCAAGGGGTTTCTGTGTTTAATGGAAAACCACATGCGGTTTTGTGTATTTTTCCCAAATATTTTTAATCGACCATCTTTTTTCATATTTTCTTTCTCGAGTTCCAAGACTCATCAATGGAAAGCGAAAAATGATCAAAATAATGCAATCATATAGTTCGTTAAAAGAAACATCCATGTGCTAAATTTTGTTGTAATTCATATCAGTACTAATGCAGAATGGCAAATTATTTCATACATAGATTTCTCAGTTGGAGGGAATGGTTACTAGAATGAACTTTACAGAACTTAGTGAAGCAACTAGCAATTTCAGCAAAGACAATGCCATTGGGTTAGGAAAGATTGGGTTGATGTACAAGGCAGTCCTTCCAAATGGTTCACTCCTTGCAGTTAAGAGGTTACATGACTGTCAATCTTTCGAGAAAGAATTCATATCTGAGCTATTGGCTTTGGGTAGATTGAGACGCAATAACTTAGTTCCCATCTTGGGATTCTGCAGAGAAAGGAAGGAAAAGCTTCTGGTGTACAAATATATATCGATTGGTAATCTTTATGATTGGCTACATGCAGGGTATAGCAGGGATAAGATCTTGGAATGGCTTTTGAGGATTAAAATTGCGATCGGGATAGCAAGAGGCCTCGCATGGCTTCACAATAAGTGCGATTTCAGAGTAGTCCATCTTAACTTGAGTTCAAAATCTATCTTAATTGATAAGAATTTTGAGCCCAATATATCAAATTTTGGAGGGGCAAAAATATCAAGTTCGGAAGGGATAATGTTCATGGAATCAAATGACATTAACTCAAGTAATAGCTCTTTTGTAGACAGTGGGATTTGGGAAATAGGTTTTGTTAAAAAGTATGTCTATGACTTTGGAATTTTGCTTCTTGAGCTAATCATAGGGAAGGAACCCAGTCAAATCAATAATTATTGGAACAGTCTCAATGGGAGTTTGGTTGATTGGGTAACTCATCCTTTGACTAGCTCTTCTTATCTCAACAATATCATTGATAAATCTCTCACTGGCCAAGGATTTGATGGTGAAATTTATCAGTTCCTTAGAATTGCATGTACCTGTCTTAACCCCTTTCCTGGTCAAAGGCCAACGATGCTCGAATTGTACAATACAATTAGTATTTTGGGGGAGAGATATGGCGTCACAAATGACTCTGAGATATTGAGGCAATATGAAATTGCTACTGCAAATTCCTCAAATGAAATTGTTGAGGTGAGATACTGCAAATTCCTCAAATGAAATTGTTGAGGTAGAAATTACATAGACCAATTGAAGAGTGACATACAAAGTGTAAAATCAAGTAGGGAAAATCTGTAAACAGATTTTCTTTTGGGTTATGGTTTGCTTGATGTAATTTTTTTTTTTTTTTTTTTTTTTTTTTTTTTTTTTATGGCTTTCACTGTCTTTTTGTCTTCATTGTCCATTCACTGTCCATGTTTGTGAGAATGACTAAAACCTAAAGTTCTATGTTTGTGAGAATTCGAAAAAAAAATTTGTTCTCCATGTTTATGTTTCTAGATTATTCTAGTCATGAGGATATGAGGGTTTAGAATAATTGTTCAAATTTTCTGTTGGTGGACATATTGTATGGCTGCTGTCTGCAAGAGCCTTTTGTTTGATACAGAGTTACTTCTCACTCTGTACATTTGCATATGGATGGACCATTTAATTTGCTCAACTGAAAACATTCTCTGTCCAAAAAAAAAAAGAAAAAACTGGCATTGTGGATGAAGACATAATACCCATACACTAGTTGATCCTTGTTGCAGTCAAGCAAACAATTTTAAGAATTCTAATTGTTAATCATACCATGCTTTCTATCCAGTCAAGGATCTTAGGTTTGTGTTTTTCTTGATTGACCATTGACCACTTCACTGGTTGATACTAATTCCTAACTAAAATGATCAGTGGGGAAATTTGAAGATATGCTTTTAGGGATAATGTAAACTGGATGATCCTACAAAATTTATGAGAGCATCATTATCATTGTTGTGAGGCCAGTGCTTAACTATAATTCAGGAACTTGAACTCCCAACCTCAACATCAAAGTAACCAGGAATTCAAATAGCAGATTAAATACCGTTTGCCAATAACTCCTTGGCCAATCTCTAATGTTGCCCACTATCCACTACCTCACTTAAATTAAATCTATCTCTCTTTTAAATTTCAAAATATATGTTATAATTCATGTTAAAATATTGGTTAAATGATTAAATTTAAATTTTATTTTATTATTTTAGTATACTTCATTTTATATTTCCCATTATTTAAATTTAGTAACTTTATGTGTAGGGCTCAACTCGAGAAATTGAGCGCATAGTCCATACTCTGTTTTATTTTGGATTTGGGCTTTGTTTCTTTTGTCACCGAAGTGCATTCTATCTTCTTCGGCTTGGTGTGTAGTTCTGACTTTGACTCCCAAAATAAACCCCAATCAAGCGAGGCTGACTCTTCAACAATTGACCGGTAACCACGTACAAACAAATTGGAAAATGTTCCAATTTTACATATGAACAGTACATCCATAAGTAAAAACTAGTCGCAGTTTAAGGATTTTGAGTAACATTAACTCTATGATTGACACTTTGTTAGTGTAGTTATATTCTTAGAATTTTACCTAACTTTTATATCAATAAAAAAAGAAGGACACAAAGGCGGCAGCTTTTTCCTTTCTTTCTTATTTTCCTGGCCGCAAGAAAAGAGGCTTGCATTTACCCTCTTTCTGTTCACTTTTTATACCCAAGACTAAGTGGACTCGTGTTTCAGATTTGGTCTCACTCCTTTGTCTACCAATTAACCAGACTTTTTTCCGTGTATATATATAGGCTAAATATACTGTTAGTCCCTAAAGTTTACTCAGTGAGCACTATTAGTCCCTGAAGTTTCAAAACTGATTGTTAATGATCCTTCCATCCAACTCCGTTGTTTGTATGCCTACGTGACTAACGGAAATATGATGTGATAGTTTTTAAACTATGTGACAATTTTAAAAAATAAAATAAAATTACACATCAACATTTAGACTCAAATTATTTGACCCAGATCCATGTGAAAGTGTGTTGTGTACCTTTTTGTTTTTTTAATTGCTTTGAGTGAACCAAAACCGTTTACTTGATAAAATGGACTGTTAGGAGTCAAGTTAGACTAGCTAGCAATTTATAACTTAGGCCATCTCCAGCAGCAGTGTAAAACTGCTCTTCATCTCTATTTATAGAGACCAAAACAAATATTTCGACTCCAGCAGTAGTTCAAAACCCCTTTTTATCTTCAAATTTTTTTACAAAGTGAACAGTACCCTTTCATTTTTGAAAGGATACTGTACACTTTGTAAAAATTAAAAAAACCATTTTTTATCAGCTTTGACCCCACCAAAACAAACTGATATTTCTTCCGGATTTTTTCTCTCTCCTCTCATTTCTTCCGAAAATTTCTCTCTCTTCTTCTCATTTGCTCTCTCTTCTCTCTGCTCTCTCTTCTCTCTTTGCTCTTTCAGCCTTTTGGGTTTTCTGTTGAAGCACGGTGGTGGCTTGGGCTTGCCGGCGATTCGGTGGTGGTGGTTGATTCGGTTGATTCGGTGGTGGTGGTGGTTGATTCGGCCTGGACGAGAGAGACCCACCCCACGATCTCGGCCTGGACGAGAGAGACCCACGCCACGGCCTGGGCTTGCCGTCCCCGATCCCAACGGTCTGGAGGTCACCCGTGCCGATCTCGGCCTGGACGAGAGAGACCCACGCCACGGCCTGGGCTCGCCGTCCCCGATCCCTGCCGGTCTGGAGATTGTTCCCTTTGAGAATCAGATCGCGGCGGCGTTGGGGGCTTCGTTGGGTCACCATAGGCGGTGGGTTGTTGTGTGAGGAAACCACTGGTGTTGGATCTGTGCTATTTGAGATTTTTCGCTACGGTTTGTTGTGCGATTTGGGATTTGTTGTTGGGTTTGTGCTTGAAATTGGTGTGATTTCTTGATTTTTTTTTGGTTCAAGGCTGTGAGTGGCGGTGGAATTTGGTAGAGGTGGGTTTTGGTGTTGCCATGGTGGGGTTATGGTGTTATTCCGGCGTGATTTGTGAACGGTGGTTTGTCGGCTGTGTTCACTGTTTTCGTGAATTGTTGGCGCTGCGGTGATGAACGGCAAGTCACAGTGGGAGTTGGGTTGCTGGGTTTTCTGAATGTTGAACAGAGTTTCTGGGTTTGGAATTGCCTGACAGAGTGCCGATCTCGGCCTGGGGTGGTTGTTGGGTTGCTGGAATTTGGGTTGGGTTGCTGGAATTTTGGAATTTTTTTGGGTTGCTGGAATTTTTGGGTTGCTGGAATTTTTTTTTGTTTGGTTGCTGTGAAAAATTAATTTGGATGGGAGTTGGTTATTTTTGGTGGGAAGTAATAATAAAAAAGTAATTTTTAATAGAATAGAGATAAAGATAAAGAGTACTGTTGGAGTGGTTGTTTAAAAAAAAAATAGAGAGTTGTTAAAAAGTGTAATTTTAGAGATAAAGATAGAGATAAAGATAAAAGACTGCTGGCCTTAGAAAATCATGAGAGTCCATTAGCTAAATATCTAGACGAAGGAGTGTTGAATACGTCTCCGAGCCCTCCATTTGGTTGTGTATATTGACTTCCTTTTCCATGCTCTAGCCTCTACGTCACATATCTTATAGATCATTGTCGGCAACATAGCTTTCTCTGAAATTGCAGGGAGCCATCCGTCCTTTCTCTGTCTTTAGAGTTTTGCAAGGTTTGAAATTTCTTCTAGCGTTCTTGACGGGGCTTGGCAACATGACTTGGAAAATTCAAAGTTTGAAATTTCTATGAAACCCAACAGAAATTGCAACTCCTAGTTTCAACTTTGTGTACATATATTATTCAAACTTTCATCCCTTTTGCTATCCAAATGAGACGTTTTTCGTATGTACCTTAGTGCTTTAGGATCAAAAGATTTTACAATTTTTTATTTTTTATTTGTCGGGCTGCAAAAATCTCCGACGCAGATGACTCTGGTCTTGCTCCAAATTTTTGTCTGGTCATTACTAGGTACCTTTAGTGCGAGTTATGGTTCTGAGAGTGATATCTCTTGCTTGAAATCTGTTAAAGAGTCATTGGAAGACCCACTCAATAAGTTAACCTCTTCTTGGACCATTGACGACCACCCAGAAGCTTCCATCACCATCTGTGAATATGTTGGTGTCACTTGTAGTTACCATTTTGAGAATAGGGTACAAGGAATACAACTAGCCAACATGGGGCTCAAGGGGGAGTTCCCTAGGGGCATTCAGGATTGCAGCGGACTACAAAACTTAGACCTTTCAGGTAATGAGCTTTCAGGATCGATCCCATCGAGCATCGAGAAGTTGTCACATCTGGAGGTCCTAAAACTCGACAACAACAGGCTAACTGGTCGAATCCCTCAGCAACTCGGCCAACTCAACAATCTAAGAATCTTTAGTGTTGATAACAATCTGTTGTCAGGGCCAGTGCCAGACTTTGAAGGAATTACGCGTCAGAGCTATTTGAATAATAGTGGACTTTGTGGAGGGCCTTTGGAGTACTGTAAAAAGCATAAATGGGTGTTTGAAATTTCTTTCCAGAGTGGGTTTGTGGTGGGTTTTGTGGTATTTGCAATTTTATATACAGCTTTCTTTATGTATTATTTCAAGTTGTGCGTGTGTTTGAAGAAGAGAAATAAGATGATGCCAACATGGAGGGTAGCGTTGAAAGCGAACAGGAAAAGCAAAAACAAGATTAAAGGAATTGATCAACTTGCCCAACTGCTGCGAGAAGGGAACACAAAGGTACTTTCCCAAATAATTAAGAAGTCTTTCATTTCGTTCGTTATTTTAAATTTTTACCATCTACCTTTTTCTATATTTGTCTCAAATTTAATTAAGTGCATAAAGCATAATAAGGATAGATCTCATTTCAATTTAACGTAAATCGTTAAAATCATGAGGGAATCCTTGGACATGTACATAAGAAGAAACAAAACTCTAGAAGTCATCAAAAAATAATGAACATATCACTTTTATTGAAATATGTCTTGTTATTTTTATTTTACACATTGCAAGCTTTATTTATAGGTTGTAGAGAACTTATTTTCCAAGTAATTATATCTTTAAGGAAAATTATTTAGTACTTTCGGAACAAAAATAAATGCATACTATCTCCCTCCTCTCACATGAATGGGAAAAATTATTCAGTAGTCCAAGACTACGAATAAATGCGTAATCCTCCTCTCATATAAATGGTTGGTGCTACCATGAATTTAATTAGTGGGAGCCATATTTATGTAATAGGACCCACCATTCATGTGAGAGAGGGGATCCACTATATTTATGTAATGAGGTTGACCACATCAACGGCTATAAAGGCATCTTTTCCTTTTTCCTTTTTGTTTTTCTAAAGCCACTCATGAGTGATAGAAAGGAATGACCATATGGAACAAAACAATGAGAAAAGTATGTTTGTAACACACTCACACCAACAAATTAGATAGTTTTGTGGCGGGGAAAAGGCTTGTTGTGTGCGATGTGGAGGTTTGATGGGTGATGGGGCAATGAGGGATTTCGGGAATTCAAATTTTTAATGTAGAGTTCAACTAGTGTTGTGGGCGCATGGGTCACGTGTGTCACACATGACTATCTTTAGCGTGAAAGATAATACCAATTAAGACAAAATGTGGTGCCATATAATAACCTACATCACATTCGTTCACTTAAAAGAAACTCATTTTAGATTATTTGGTTGAAAATCGAATTTTCTCTCCAAAAAAAGAGAGTTTGAATATTTGATATTCTCAGTGTTGTTGGGGTGATCACACCATTACAATGGTGCACCTCCTTCAAATTGTACACCACTTAATGTGTTGGCAACTACAGACATAGAGCTTTCCGATGATAAATGGCATGTGTGCCAATTTTCCATAAATTATGCCATAATTAATTCTAAAAATACCCCAAAAATCTACCCCCTATAACTCTTTTGAACTTATGTAGTATCAAACTTCTTTCGGCTGTATATCTAATACTTACTAATGGAGAGTAATTCGGTCATACAGGAGTCTACTTTGGAGAGGTGGGTTACAAGAATGATTTTTGCGGAGCTCAGTAAGGCCACTAACAATTTTAGCAACGACAACATCATTGGATTGGGAAAGATGGGGATAGTATATAAGGTTGCACTACCCAATGGTCAGTTCCTTGCTGTTAAGAGACTATATAACTCTCAACAACTGGAGAAACAATTCATGTGTGAGTTAACAATTCTAGGTAGATTGAGACATTACAATTTACTCCCACTCTTGGGATTCTGCATAGAAAGGAAGGAAAAAATATTGGTGTACAAATATATGTCGAAAGGAAATCTTTATGATTGGCTTCATCCATTGGATGGTGATTCTATGATATTGGAATGGCCTTTGAGGGCTAGGATCGCTGTTGGTCTAGCGAGAGGCTTGTCATGGCTCCACCATGAATGCAAAATCCGAACAGTCCATCTTTGCATAAGCTCAAAATGCATCTTACTTGATCAAAATTTTGAGCCCAAAATATCAAATTTTGAAAGGGCGACATCAAATAATTCAAAAATTGTTGATTCAAGGAGTTTCTCTGGGATTTGGGATTTGGAATATGTTAAGAAAGATGTCTATAACTTTGGAATCGTGCTTCTTGAGCTGATTACAAGGTGGGAACCAAGTCAAATAAGCTATGCATGTAGCAGTTCTAATCTTTTGGCAAGTTCTTCTAGTCTCAATGACACCATTGATAAATCTCTGATTGGAACAGGACATGATGAAGAGATCTTTCTGCTTCTTAAAATTGCATATAACTGCCTTCAGCCTTTTCCTGATCGAAGGCCAACAATGCTTGAAGTGTACAAAAAAACAAGGTCTCTAGGTGTACGATATGGTCTTGCTTATGATTTCAGTACAGTGAGGAAAGCTAAAATTGCTCCTGCTAATATAAGCGATGAAATCATTGAGATTGAAAGAGCAGAAATCTAACTACTAGAATATATTAGCCTAAGTCTGTTGGATAAGGTCTGTATTAATTTAAAAGTATTGGAAAATTTATTAATCAGCCCAAAGTGCATGGTCATTGTATTTTAAGCGTGTACATGTAAAAATATAAGTGATGTAGCTTGACGAAACATTCGTATCTCTTCATTGAGATGAGAAAACTTCCACTAACTCATGCTATGTACTTGAGCTCTTGATTCTTAACAGTGTTGAAATAACCTGACAGGGAAAGAACATAATTGATCTGAATGGAATCTCTGTATTTTCCATATAATTTTTGTACAATTAAGTGTGCTATATAAGAGTTGACAGATAAGGATCCCTTGATTAGACTAAAATCAAGAACAATTAATGTTCTTTAATTTTAGTCACAATCTAGGGCTATATATCCAAGATATGCAACATGTAATAAACCTAATACACTAACATTCCCCCTCAAACTTGAGATGACATGGAGGAAGTCATGATCTTGAGTTTGAAGATGAAATCATGAAGGTAACCCAATGGATGAGGTTGGGGTGATGATACCTTGGAGAGCCTTTAATTGAAGAATTAATATAACACATAGGGACACAACTTTACCCAAAAATTTGAGCCTAGTTATGTTATTTTTAATATTTCAACATCTTTACTATTTTTCCATGTGAGCTTCTACTCACATGTGTATACCCAATAATGAGACTTGGTGAACACATCAATAAGTTGTTCTTCATAGGAAACTGAGTGAAAGTGAAGGCTACCTTACCGGACATGATGTCGAATAAAGTAACAATCGATCTCAATATGTTTGGTGAGCTTATGGAAGACATAGTTGCGGCAATGTGGATAGTATTCCAATTGTTGTAGTGAATAGGAGTAGTTGTGGTATGGAGAGAGAGCAGAGAGAGAGAGAGAGAGAGAGAGAGAGAGGAGAGAGAGAGAGAGAGAGAGAGAGAGAGAGAGAGAGAGAGAGAGAAGAGAGAGAGAGAGAGAGAGAGAGAGAGAGAGAGAGAGAATTTATTCTTCCTTGATTTTGTTTTTACTGGTAGATTATTACACTAGATGTTGGGCCTTTTTTATTTATACCAAAGGAATGTAATAGACTAGTTTTTTGGGGGGTTGAAAGCCTTGAATTAATTTTTCATTATTCAGCCCACTCTTTCATTATTTAGCCCGAAGCAAAGACAAAGCCCAAAAGCTTTGAATTCCATAAAAGGTTCGGATTGGTTTTGGATCACGATTGTACTAAGTTTAGTAAGCTTTTTCTTTTTTTTAATAACTAAGCTTAGGATCCGTTTGGCCCCACGTTTTCTAAACAAAAATTCGTGTTCTTAACCAAAAACGCTGACAACAGTATGTTTGGCTTTGCATTTTTAAAAAAATTTGTGTTTTTAAACTGATGAAATAGCACATTTTCAGAACAAAGGGAGGAGTAGCTTTTTCAATAACGCATGTTTTACCGGAAAAATATCTTATGTAATTCCTAAAATATCCACATAAGATTGCATTATGACCAAAAATAAAAAATCCATTGTCATACCGTTGCTTGCCACCATTTGTCTTCTTTATGCCACGACTATTCTTGCACAGTGGTCTATATCCTCTCTAGCATGTTGTTTCCTTGCCATTGCATAGTGGTTGTTCTCACCATTTTTCATGAATGAAATCTTCTAGGCATAGGGAGAAAATTGGAGTGAAACAAGATAGTAAAATCAGTAGGGTGCGTTGGGGGGCTGGGGGTGTGAAAAAGAAAGGAATGTAGGAAAATGCCTAATTGTTTGAATTTAGTGGTTCTTTGATTTTTCTCAGTGGTTCTAGAAAAGGTTTGGTGGTTTTTTAACGAGACTTGTCAACCATTCACATTCATAGGAGCACAAGTTAGTGCATAAAAGATTGGTGGGGTCATTCAAGATGGAGAAAAAAATTAAAAGTGGGTAGTAACTTTTCAATTATAATATTTTTGGACTATTTTTTCTTTATTGATGGGTGTGTGTGTGTGTGTTTTCTTTTTCTTTTTTACTTTAACAAATAAGTTAATGTGAATCTTATTGGTTATAAACATTTTTTTTTATGTAACATTGAGTGCATTAAAAATTATAAAGATAACATTAATAGCATAATTAAGTCATTTTTGGTCATTTGCACCGAAAACAGTAATTTTTGACAAAAATTATCCAAATGCTCGACTATGATTTTAAAATCGTGTTTTCAAAACGCACATTTTCAAAATAATTGTTTTGTAAAAACACACTTTTTTAAACAACTAATCCAAACGGACCCTTAGTAAGCTAGTTGTTTCAACTTTATTACTTTTAATCCCTTGCATATGTTATATAATTTCTTTTCTTCAATGACCACTCTCCAACATTCACAATCTTGAAAACAATTCCACCGTCCAATATCGTCTCGTACCTTGTTTGTTTCTATGAAACCAACCAAAGTTTTTCAAGTTTCAATGTCTTCCATCTGAACAAAGAAAGTTTGACCAGCTACCCTTTTTTTTGTGTTTTTGAAAAAAGAATAGGATCCTCTCCATTTAGAAATCTCTCAATTTGTCCATTTCATGTCTCGTCATTTAAAATTTTAAATGATATGACAATCTTTATATTGTTAGATTTGAGATATTTAATTTAAATCATGAAATAGAGACTCTCTATTTCATTTCAAATGGAGAAGATCCTTGTCCTTTGAGAAGATATACTTATTGTTAATATGGGGGATTGGCTTGGCTTTATAACATTCAAGATTCAAGATTCAAGATTCATGATTCATGTTATACTTCTTTTTTCAATTTTTATTTTTTATTTTTTTATTTATTTAAGTTAAAAAAGTATTCATTAATTTATAGAAATGTATAACGGGAATGCTTATGGGATCAATAGGACACCACGCCGCGCAAGGTTTTGCATGGTTGGAAGCGTATTGCATAAAGCTCTCCATAGAAAAACTTTTACTTTCCAAGGGATCCTCAAAAACCATAACATCTTCCATAACGTTTTATTTTGTGAAGCCCTTGAAGATTCACCCTCCTATTCATGAATGTGAACGTGCAAGATACGCATGCAGTACACAGAAAATTCTCCAGACCTTGATGCTACCCAAATGAGTTTATCATCAGCTTTGATATTGGACAAAGGAATCTTCTTAATATTCTCCACATCCATTGGAAATAAAATGGACTCTATGAAACATTCCACCAATGAGTGTTAGAATCAAAGATCTCACACACCCTGGCATTCGAACTTAGTCCTTTAACAGAGGAAACAAGACAATTTGGGGGCCAAAGCCTTAAATCTAAATGAGACTTGGATCTTTTTTACTTTTTGTTATAAGTAGAGTATTTTTTATTTTTTTATTTTATGTACTGTTTCTTTTCTTTTTCTTTTTTCCTTTTTTTTTATTTTTTTTATACAAAATTACTAATAAAAAGATCCAGCCTAACAGCACACGTTCACAAAGGAAAGCCTTAAATATGTTACATATTTACTATAGAATCTTTTACAATATTGTGTATAAGAATGTCCTATTTATACTATAGAATTTTTTACAATATTGTGTATAAGAATGTCCTATTTATACATGAATGGAGGAGATAAAACTTCACTCCAAGTCTCCAAAACAATGTGAGATTCTAATATAAGCTCCTATTTTTACCCAACACTAGAAGACCAACTTCTTCATCTAAGCAATCTGAGACTTAGACTTTAACATAACTAATCGGTAACCTGTGAAAAATTTATATTGAAGATAAGGAGGTGTAAAATTGTGAAATCTCAAAAACTTATGTGTCGTAATATTATGAGTTCAACCAAAAGTGAAAAAGTTTCGATTTTATATTATAGTATAGATATATAAGGGGCATTCTATATATTTTTTTTAAGTAATAGAAGTACGACTTTTTTTTTAAAGGGCCTTTTTTATAGGGTAAAACTTAGATTTAGGTATAGTTCCTTAGGTTAGGTATATTAGGTTCCCTAATTGAATTCAAACACATGGTTGTATTAACCAATTAAACACAAATAATGTTATCTTTTTTAAGAATATTTAAATTCAACTAGGAACCTAATGTACTTGACCTAAGGAACTGTACCTAAGATTTACCTTTTTTTATAGACTAAAGTCCATTTTTTGTCCCCTAAATTAGAGAGTGTTTTCATTTTGGCCTCCTAACTTCAAAAGTTTTTATTTAAGTCCTATAAGTCTGTTTAGCTATCAAATGAGCCATTTCATCCATCTCAGTTAGAGTCCTCCGTTAAACGCCAACTAAGCATGCCAACTCAGCATATTTATTATTATTTAATCTAGTTTAATATTTTTATTATTAAAAATAGAAAATAAAGAAAAATAATAATAAAATTCATCCGCTCATTACTCTCTCTCTCATCTACCCAGATCTGCTAAGATCTTTGATCAACTAAAACCTCAAATGCAACTCCAGATCTAAGCAAATGAGAGAGAGATGAGTTAAAGATTTTATGAAAGTTTTTTATCTTTCTCTCCCTCACACCTGCCCAGATCTGCACATCTCTCTCATATGTCTTGATCAAACCCCACAATTTCAGTGGGTTGCCATTTGCTTTAATTGGTTGGGTTGCCTTCTTCGCTTTTAATAGATCATTTGGATATTGTATTTCCGTGAAATTCGATGGGTTTTGGTGCTGCAGCTTAGAACATGGTGGGTTTCTTTGTGTGGATCTTGCAAAATACCTCATGAAAATGTACTTTCAAACCAAGATCCAGGTGCTTCAATTTGGCACACTTACGGAGATTATCTACTTCTGCAAACTTGTTGCGGATCAAGTGTTTCAACAGCAGGAAGAAGTTGCAGAGACTTATCCATAGAAACAAAGGACAACCGGTTCCATTGAGGAGAGTCCTTTATCTCAACAATTCTACTCGCAAAAACATGTTGTAAAGCATCCTAAATCATTCCAAATTAATCACATCATTGAACTTCCACACCAAACAATTTTTTTTTTTTTTTAAATGTTAAATTCCAAAAGAGTGATTTCCATTCCAGATGTACAAAACAAGAAAGTAAATTCAGATTAGTATTGAATTCAAGAGAAAGAATAGTAACTGCTCTTGATAAAATATAGGAAAAGGAGAAACTCCAAAATTTTCCAGAATCTTTTTTTATTACTCCGCTGGGCCAGCTCCCTCACCGTTCTTCAATCTCCGTGTAATCGAAGTGAAAAAGAAAACCCCAGCTCCCTTACTTTGGTTGTAGTAAACGGCACCGTTTTTGTGAATTAAAATAGTGTGAAACGGGACCATTTAATGTAGCTTTAATGTCTAATTTTTAATTTTTTTTTTCTTGGGTTGACATGTCAAAGATAGCCGCATCGAATGCTTGGTCAGTATTAGAGTTGTCCAATTAGGCACTTAATGGAGGGGACTTTAATTGAGATACACGGAATGGCTCATTTGATAGCTAAACAGACTTATAGGACTTAAATGAAAACTTTTTAAGTTAGGGAACTAAAATGAAAACACCTTTTAAGTTAAAAGGGCCAGAAGTGGACTTTATTCTTTTTTTATATATAAGTTGGGGCTAAAGCAATAGCTTGGTTTGCATTAGGCTAGAGGGCCGTGAGGCTAGTCAACCATTTGTCTGTCCAAATTCGAGCCTTTTTTCCATTTCCAGTTCTCCAAAGTAAACCTAGTTGAAGTAAAAGTAAAGCCCTGGCAGCTAAAACGCTTCGCCCAAGTATAAGATGGACGACAACCACGCTTGAATTTCTTAAAAAAAGAGTTATTAGGATAATATTTTTGAGGTGCAGAAATGTAATCTCAGATATAATGATGAAAATGTTGATGTGATTATTTTTTCACACTTGTGACTCGGCAATTGGAGTGTTACATGACAATGTGTATCAATATTACAACAAATACTTTGACCTAAAGATTCTGATTGACATTAACTTCGGTGACTAAGAAGAATGGGTTGTTGGAGTAGGTACTATATTGTAATCTTACCTAACCAAAAATAAAGAAAAGCAAAAGCAAAAGCAATATGTTGAAGTTGATACTGAGTTGGTTGTGGGTCTTTTATTTAACCCATCTTGTGTCAATTTAGTAATGGAACCCCTATTATTTGATTGCAGGAACCTTTTACAAAATTTTACCAACCCAGTAGTGCGGCATGTCTTTAGGGAGGCAAACCAATGCGCAGATATTCTTGCTAAGATAGGCCTTCATCTTAGTAGTTCTTTTGTAATTTTTGTTGACCCACCGCTTGTGGTGGAGGACTTGCTGGCTTTTGATAAAGCTCAGCTTTATTGTACCCGTATGATTTATGCTTAATCTAATTTTGCTATCCTTACTACAAAAAATAATAATAATAATAACGTAAGGCTTTTTTTTTTTTTCCTAGCCTGAACAAAAAGAAAGTGTCCTTTGAACATGCAAGGAACCATCCTCGTTCTCTCTTTCTCGTATTATATATACTCATGTGGACTTCAATATTCCCGGTGTCATCCAAATGAGTTATGCGCTTTGTTCCTTCTAGAATCAAAAGACTACAATTTACTTAGTTCTATTTAGGTAAAATTCCACATCCTCCTTTCAATGTTGCAAATTGACTAGCATCCTCTACATAAATGTAACATTTCATGTCAATAACATGCTGCTAAAATCCCAAACGCTTATGGCTCTTAAAGCAAGAGCTCTAGTTTTGTTCCACCTTCTTGTCTGGTCATTGTTAGGTACATTTAGTGTGAGTTATGGTACTGAGAGTGATATCTCTTGCTTGAAATCTATTAGAGATTCCTTGAAAGACCCTCTCAATCTCTTAACCTCTTCTTGGACCTTCGACAACCTTATAGAAGGTTCCATCTGTAAGTATGTTGGGGTCACTTGTTGGAACCCAGCTCAGAATAGAGTATACGGTATCCAACTTGTCAACATGGGGCTCAAGGGCGAGTTCCCTTGGGGCATTGAGGATTGCAGGGAACTAGAAAATTTAGATCTTTCAGGTAATGAGCTTGCTGGATCGATCCCACATGATATCAACGAAATACTGCCATCTATAACAATGCTCAATCTCTCAGACAACAACTTCTCTGGGGAAATCCCATCAAGCATTGGGAATTGCGCTTATTTGCAAGTTCTTGAACTCGACAAAAACAGGTTAACGGGTCGAATTTCTCAGCAACTCAGCCAGCTTAGCAGGCTAAGAATCTTTAGTGTTACTAACAATCTCTTGTCCGGACCAGTCCCAGAGTTTGTCAACAATATTAATGTTACGCGTGAGAGCTACGTAAATAATAGTGGACTTTGTGGAGGGCCTTTGGAGTACTGTAAAAAGCATAGATGGGAGTTTGAAGTTTCCTTCAAAAGTGGGTTTGTGATTAGTTACGTGATTTTTGCTTCTTTATATACAGCCTTTTTCATGTACTATTTTAATCATGGGTTTGGTTCGAAGAAGAGGGGTTTGAAGAAGAGGAATCATGAGAGCATGCCAACAACGATGACTGCAGTAAAGGCGAGGAGGAAGAACAGAACAGAACCTTATTATGTGAGTCAATTTCCAGCTGAGGAACACCAACAGGAACGGAGCAAAGAGGTATCCTCTCTCTCTTTGACTTAATTTGCAATCCATACAATCTAACACATGGTATATTATAGTTGGTGGAGTATAAAGTGTAAAACAAAAAGTGGGATAGACGATATTCATTCACCAGAATCATAGGTGTACACTATCGATACATTATGTCTTGTATAAATTACTTAAAATGTGAATATAGATGATATTCATTCACCACATGAGATGATGTGTGCACATCATAGTATGAGTGCACATCATAGTGTGAAATAATATTTATCTTAAATCTATTGTAATTGTTGTACAATAAAAATATTATTAATGATAATTCTAGTGAAAGTTTTATTAAACTAATCATAATCTCCCATCTCAACAATTTATAAAAATTATAAAATTTGTTATTTACGTAATATCAATTATTGAATTAGATATACCCAAATTTAATATTATTATTTTATTTGGACTCAGTTGACTGACTTTGAAATTGGAAGGTTGACACGGTGAAGTCTTCCTTCTAGAAGAAATTGTATTCCATTAATCTTTTATGATTTTTTTATTATTATTGGTTCATCATAATCTTAGCAAAATTCATAATGCGCGCATTGACCTACACCACATCTTTGTAAGTACATAATATTGAATTCTTCATCATAATTCATTTAAGCTTTAAGCTTTAATTTTTTTTTTGCTAATTGCTTTAAGCTTTAATTTGTTTGAGTACTAATTGAGCGTAATTTGCTTTACAGTTTTTTATAGTCGAGGGGATTGTTGCAAATATAAGTTTTGCGAGGCTTAGTGAAGCAACCAACAATTTTAGTGCAAACAATGTCATTGGGTCAGGTAAAATGGGGACCGTGTACAAGGCCATGCTTCTGGATGGTACTATCCTTGCAGTGAAGAGGTTACAAGCATCTCAACATTATGAGAACCAATTAATATCTGAGGTAATGACACTTGGTAGGTTAAGACATAATAACTTGGTTCCTCTCATGGGATTCTGCCTAGAAATGCAAGAAGCGGTTCTTGTATACAAATACATGTCAAATGGAAGTCTTCATGATTGGCTAAGTGCTGTGGAAGATAAGGGTAAGACCTTGGAGTGGTCTTTAAGGGTTAAAATCGTGGTCGGTATAGCTAGAGGCTTGGCCTGGCTTCACCATAGGAGTGACTTCAGAATAGTTCATCTTGACATTAGCTCAAAATGTATCTTACTTGATCAGAAATTTGAGCCCAAGATATCAAATTTTGGAAGGACAATAAGCCGGAGTTTCGCTATTGATAGTGAATCTGGTGAGATGGAAATGATTAAGAAGGATGTTTATAGCTTTGGAATTGTGCTTCTTGAGCTACTTACGGGTAAGAAGCAAAGCCAGATGACTAATTTTCCTAATGGTCTTGACGGGACCTTGGTCCAAACGGAATAATCACATTTCAAGTACATCATGTGGTATGTATGATGTCATTGATAAATCTCTAGTGGCGAAAGGATATGATGGTGAAATATTTCAGTTCCTTAAGATTGCATGTAATTGTGTTCAGCCTTGTCCGGATCAAAGGCCAACTATGCTTGAAGTGTGCGACACATTGAGGGCTATCAGGGAGAGATATGGCCTGACTGTCAAAGATGATTATGAGTTACTAAGGCAACCTGAAATTGCCGCTGCTATCACTACAGAACATGAAATCATTGAGGTTAAGAGTCAATGACCCGGAACCTATTAAAACTGTGTTCACATGTAAAATCTTATCATCTTGCGGTTGTGCACAATCTTTTTGTTAATGTTTTCAGTGCTCCCTGAATATTAATATTTACAAGCACAATATATAAATAGAAAATTGATAGAATTCTGATAATGATAATCTCTCTTTACTATTATTATTATTATTTTGAGGCCACTTCTTTGAAGTATGTAGATGTCCATTTTTTCAGCCTAAATATGGATTGACCCCCCACCAAGTGATTGGACTCCAATAAGATAATTACAGCTAAGACTAGCAAGCACAAATTGAAGACTTGGCTCACTTATTGTTACCCATCATTAAACTAATCGAGATGGACCTCAAGATCTGGTATTAAGTGAATTATTTAGGCCCACCATGGAGTGCTTAGTCATGCCCAATTGGAAGCCCAGCCCAATTATTCCTGTTGTTAGCTCCAATACACCATTTCGGGCCTAAATATGATATTTATTAAATAAGTAAGGCCCAAGTGGAAGCCCAAAGCCTCAACTCAACCTTGGCTAGCTCGGGATAGCTTGTCCATGAGTCCTACAAGTCAGAACATCATTTAATAAAAGCTGAAATGAGGAATAACTCTCCATGGGGCCCATGTTTTCTCTCTTCTGCTTTTACAACAATGGGAGAACGTGCTCTTCTTTCTCATTTAATATATTTCAAACATTGGAGATACAAACAAGCTCATCCATTGGTCCAATGTGTAGCTGGGAATCATGGTTATTTGCATAATGCTCCACGACAGGAATCTGGTGACATAAATTTACTTTTACAAGCCAACTCAGCCCACATGCATGAGACCCATTAAAGCCACATGCATGAGATCCATTAAAGTAAGCAAACTCTCATGAATGTCTTATCTTCTTCCAGGCCAATAGGCTCTACACCCATGTATTGGTCACTGGAATAGTAATCATGACAAAAACTCCAATCACCATTGGACACTAGACGTAGCAGGAATGCGAGGCAACATGGAAAATCATATTTAATCTCTATAATCATTGCATAACCAGCCAATGAAGGCTGAGGGAGTGACCACTACAGCCCAGATCTGTGATAGGTTTACTCCTCTGCTTGTTAAGACTTAGGGAGTTTGGTTTGGAGGTGGGGAGTTAGTCCTATAATCCTAGCCTCCTAGGTTTCCACCGAAATAATGACCCTATGCCTACTAGGAGGCACGACTGTTATTTCTTGGAAACCAAAGCTAAAAGGCATGCATGACTAACCTATCATCAAAGGAATCTTATCTCTTCCTTTTGATATTTGAAACCCCATGATTAAGGGAAATCAAGAGACTTGATTTCTCACCAAAAAACCATCTATAAATAAGAACCTTAAACACCATCCTAAGGACATCCCAACCCTTCTAATTAACCCTAGCATCATCCTGAGCATCATAAGATCACCATAACATCACTCATGACCAAATCATAAGGATCAAGTCACAACACCACAAAAAACACAAAGATAGTCTGAAACTCATTAGTCATTACAGCAGATATCATACTATTATTCTTTAGAGCACTCTCTAATGGATCAGATTTCCTTAAATAGAGAGTTCTAAGGTTGGCTTCAACCTTAAAACTTTGATCTTTAACCCTGAACACCAACCCAAGCCCGAAACACCATGATCGAAGCTTATATCTCCAAAAGTGTCTTCAAGGAAGCTACCTCATTAGTCCTAAGGCCAACTTTTGGGCCTTTAGTTGAATTTTGGATTCGACTCTCTTATCCTCAAAAACTCGGTCAACGTTCTAATCAATCACATTGTGGCACGTGACATAGCGACAAAAAACCCCTTTACAAAGCAAATAAAATTTCTAATTATTCTAATTTAAGTGTGTGTAAAGATTCGAACCCACACTCTCAAAAATGAAGATTTTCCATGGTGTTCTTGTGTGTAAATAATATCTTAAATCGGTCATTTTAATGATAATATTATTTAAGGATTGGTTAAAATTATGGCTTAATTAATTATTATTTTGGTCCTCAACTTGACCTTTGTGTCAAAATGATCCTTAACCTTTCAATTGTGTAAATTTGGTTCTTAATATTTCACCTTTGTGTCAATTTAGTAATTATCGTTAAATGATGGATTGAAAATACTGACATGACTAACGGTTTTAATAAAATAATAATAAATATTGGCATGACATGTCAACTTAGAAAAAAAATATTAAAATTAAAATTTTAAACTTAAAAAAATCAGAATAATTTTTACTTAATTATTGGTTGAATAACTTAATAATGAAGATTGGGCCCAACAATTAGAACCGTGACAAAATCAAATAGTGTACAAAAAAAAAATGGGATCATCATATTCATATCTCTTTTTCTAAAGCTTGTTGTGATAGGCGCACACGTGTCATTTTCTCAGTCCAGAAACCATTTTTTGAAAGTGGAAAGTTGAAACTGATCAAACACGCATAGATAGACGGAGAGACAAAGACCCGAAGCTCTCGGAAAGACAAACAATTAATGGCAAGTGTTGTAGTTGGTAATGGTGGTAATGGTGTTGAGGAAGTGAGGAATAAGCAGGTTATATTCAGGGACTACGTGTCTGGTTTTCCCAAAGAATCGGACATGCAAGTGAGCACTGGAACACTGAAACTGAAGCTTCCGGAGGGATCCAATGGGATACTAGTGAAGAATCTTTACTTGTCCTGTGATCCCTACATGCGTTTACGGATGACAAGAATTGAGGGTCCTAACGTTTTTACTTCCTTCACTCCTGCCTCTGTAAGCAATCTCTCTTCTCTTCTCTCAGCTTTCTTGGTTTTATTTCCAATATGACAACCAAAATTATTTGATTGCGAGGTTTGTGAAATCGATCATTCTATTCACAACTAATTTTCATTATTTTTTTCAGTGTTGAGAAAGTAACTTTTTTAATAGAAGTTGTGATAATAATAGGTCAAGTAAAAATAAAGATACTCCAATCAAAATTTATTGCCTTAAAAAAGTTATGACCTACCGCTCTTATTTTAAATTTTATTTTAAGACCAATGGTATATTTAGGCATTGTTTTAAAATATAAAATAAAATTTCTGAAATTACCCTTGAAAGTTATTGGCTTGTATGTTATATTATATAGACTTTTTTTTTTAAGGGGTTTTATGGTTATTTTTTGTTTGAAATTTGGAGGACTTCATTATTTTCTTGAAAGGGTGTATATATATTTGTTGGTTATTTTGAAAAGATATATCATAATTAAATGTAAATTAACAGAATGGTCAAATTCTTTGTACGTTGTAAGCATTAGTTAAATAAAAATACAATTGGAAGAGTAGATTATAAATTGTTGTGAATTTCTCTTTGTGATGATAACATGCAGCCATTAACTGGGCTTGGAGTGGCCAAAGTTTTGGATTCTGGACACCCAAACTTCAAGAAAGGTGACTTGATTTGGGGCACAACCGGATGGGAAGAATACAGTGTCATCACAGGACTGGAAGGCTTCTTTAAAATCCAGCACACTGATGTACCCCTTTCCTACTATACTGGAATTCTTGGTGAGTTGTCTGCTCATTCGGTGAATTCTAGATTGAATTTGGGTGTTAAATGATTGTGTGTGTGTGTGTCTATGCATTGGATATGCATATGAAGGTGATTAATTTATATTTTCCAGATGCTCTGTATATGCAAGCTAGTGTATTACAGTTGGATCCTTGACCAATTCAGTGATTGTGGCTCTAGATCAAATATAATTGATAGATGTACTAGTACTAAAACCAGTTTTAGTCGAGTTGGTTCTGAACAAAGCATATCTTCTTGGTGTGGAGTTAAGTAGTCTAGTTGTTTTGGTACATCAAGGTTTTTAATTAAGGTTGCTATGTACATACTCTTTGAATTAAATCATTGATTACATTATTACATACCAACAATGTGAAAACATTTTAATACGGTTGTTAAGCAATATTGCACTATAGTGTCAATAAAGGCAACTGTCAATATTATTAAATGAAAATTAACAAAATTAGGAGAGATTGGCATGTTGCTTTACCTTTCCATGAAATGATCAATGATGTCTGCCGTATATATAATTGGATGTGTGTTTGGATTTATTCTAGGTATGCCTGGTTTGACTGCTTATGTTGGTTTTTACGAAGTTTGTTCTCCTAAGAAAGGAGAGTATGTCTTCATTTCTGCGGCATCAGGTGCAGTTGGTCAGCTTGTTGGGCAATTTGCAAAGTTGATGGGTTGCCATGTTGTTGGAAGTGCTGGAAGTAAAGAAAAGGTGAGTTATTTCCATATGTCATGCTTCATAGTTTAAGCCCTACATATTCTTTACCCAATGCCTGCTTTAATTTTTATTTTTATTTTTTCCCATAAAATGATTCAGTTACAAGCAATGACCGTGATTAAGCATGGTTAACCTGATCTTGCCATGTGTCATTTAGTTTCTTTGAGAATTTATAGTCAATCCAAGCAAATATTTGGACTCTTAGAACAAAAGAATATATTTGTTTTTACCATAAATCTTTTTTCTTTTTCCTAAATTGTTTTCTTATAGCTGCTTTCTTTTTCAATGACATACCACAATTTCCAGAGAAAAATTTCTAAATGCATAGAATTCTTAATGATTATTACCAATTCAGTATTCCCAATTTTCTCTTCCCATGGAATGGCTCTATGCATGTTTCATGGATCATAATCTTTTGACCACTATGCATACCTGATTTTCTTCATGAAGACTTCGAATGGGAAACAAAAGGTATATTGAAGGCCTTTGTTTTAGAAAAACTCATTCATATACATAAATGGTTCTTTATAGGATGCAACCATTGCAAGGTTTTGAAAGGATAGAGCTCTCTCTAAACTTTTTAGCTGTGCAATATCATTCTTTCTCCTTCCCTCCTCTGTTTTAGAAGGGAGTGGTCAGACATATCAATACTCTACAAGAAATTTCAAGCTTTTATTGTCTTTTTTTTCTTTGAAATCATGCAGGTTGATCTACTAAAGAACAAGTTTCGGGTTTGATGAGGCTTTCAATTATAAGGAAGAAACTGACTTGGACGCAGCTTTGAAAAAGTCGGTATATATACATATTGCTTAACACAATTTTTTGCTCTGCAGCTTTAATTAACCATTTTACATCAGATGGAGATAAAGTCGTTCCGTCTGTGCTACATATTATTTATGTATGTGTATGTGTCTATATTTTCATCACTATTAAGGAGAATATACATGACATTGTCTTGATCTCATAATGATAATAGAATTGCTAGCTTTTGGGTGAGTTCCATGGTTTGCATTACTAGCAGTTTAATGGTTGGGTGGGACTGGGAAGGATGGCCGATGGGTTGAGGCTTTGCTACAAAATATCCAAAAACAAGAGACGGTTAGAATGTAGAATGCACCATTTTGTCAATTTGTAAAAATTAAATTGCTAATTATCTTCTACTGGTAGCTCCTTTATCTCTGAATTAACCTTTCATCAGGATGCAATTGAGTCTTCTTATGAATGGCATTATAGATAAAGCAATGTAAATGACTTTGTACATGAAACATGTATATTCTTTCAATTGCAGCTTTTATTATTTGGTTTTGCTATGTATGTAGATACATGGTGATAGGAAATTCATCAAAAATCCTATTAACAAGAAAAGATTAAGATGGTGATGGAAATTCATAATGTCTTATTCTAATACTAATAATGCAATGACAAATCCTTTTTAAAACAATGATTTTAAATCCAATTAACAAGAGATATTATCTCAAGCACTAAATTTAGCCTTTCTATTTCTGAGTGTCACCAGGTACTTCCCTGAGGGCATTGATATCTACTTTGAGAATGTTGGGGGAAAAATGCTTGATGCTGTGCTTCTCAATATGAGAGCCCTTGGTAGGATTGCTCTATGTGGAATGGTTTCACAATACACTCGTGATCAGCCTGAAGGTGTTCAGAATTTGATGTGTCTTATTTATAAAAGGATTCACATGGAAGGATTTGTTGTCTTTGATCACTATAATATTTATCCCAAGTTCTTGGACATAGTGCTGCCTTACATCAGAGAAAAGAAGATAGTGTATGTGGAAGACATAGCAGAAGGCCTTGAGAGTGCCCCTGCCGCTCTGGTAGGACTTTTTAGTGGCTGCAATGTTGGAAAACAAGTTGTTGTAATTGCTAGGGAGTGATTTAGCCATCTTTTGTATATCCATTTGCTACTGATAGGTTGAGTTTTATGTTAAATACTTGATGTTAGTGGTCCACCTTGTAGCAGTTTAACAAGCCCTGTCTGCAGCCAGGGTCAGGTTTATGGTTTGGTGTTTAGTATAGGAAATTTACCAGAAGGAAATTTTGACCATTTACAAAACAAATTTAGTTAGTAATGGATGGTATGTTATATGACTCATTAAGAATTTTTATTTTTTTTATTTTTTTTATTTTTAAAGTAAGCTTTGAGATCTCTAAGACAATCAATGACTTATTTTCCCTACTATCCTAGCAAAATCCTTGCTCCATTACAATGAAAGTATTAAGAGTAGCTGAGTTTGGTGTGTGTGAGAGTTAGAAAACTCTACTGAAAGGCCACTTTTAGCGTACCTTTTGTACCCAACATTCATTGCTATAAATGAAACTGAAGCATTTTTATTTTCTAATGCCTTGGCCTGCTTATTTTGCACCTTTCAGCAACTGTTTGGTATGGATGGTCAATGTTGAGTTGCTTGTCCAATATTTATCATTTCAATCGTGCTAATTTGCTCTTACTTGGACATTTTACCCTTAATCACGATACTAAGTACTAGCTCTTGGCTTCTCGCCATTTGGATTTACTAGCTGATGTCCCGCGTGATGCGCGTATACGGTTTATCTCGCGCGTATACGGTTTATTATATTATACACCGTCGTTTAAAAGATAAAAAATGTATGATTGATATAATTAAGAATATAGACGTATTTTTTAAGTGAATTGGCAAAAATTTAATTATTTCATCTAATTTAAGCATGCCATTATTTTTTTATATTCTTGATTGCATGTATTCTTAAATATGTTTTTTTCTTCTTGATTTTGTTTCAATTGTTGTCAAAGTAACTAAACTTGAGCTAGAATATCATATTCCTAATCAATTGTTTCAGATGTAAATTTTAGAAAATAGCCATAATGATAACATTCCTTTTACGTAATACATAAAAATAAATGCATTTATTCATTAACACATGATAATAAATTAATACTTTCACATAAGTGCAAAATTTTACAGAAGTGAAAGGCTATATGAAGAGATTTTTATTCCTTCTCAAAGAATTAATGTGCCACATTGAAAAACCTTAAACTACTACAGTTGAGATTCTTGTTTTTATTATACTAGTCGTAAACCCAAGTGATGTGGGATTAATGGAAAAAAAAAAAATGGCACAATCATCTATTATTGCTCAAAATCTCAATTTCCATGAAGACTCTTCAATCAAATACTATAACTAAATGGAGAAGACTCAAGGATAGGAATAGGATCTAAGCGACTTTACAATCAAATTCTAGAAGCTTCCATTTATATTTCAATAAAGCTACAGACACATTTTTATAATAATTTCATAACAATATTGAGGTGTGTCAAGTTTTGAATAGTAAATAATAAAGTGATGTAAGTGGTTGGTCCAATTCAGAGCTAATAAAAATCTGTCAACTTCGGTATTGTTGTGAAAGTATTGTGTCTATAACACTACTCTTTATATTTAGATGTGAGTAACAAAGGAGTAGGTTACTTAGAGGAAAAATTAATGTCATGCAAAATCTAAACGGGTTTTACTTTTATGAAGAGTGAAAGAGTCAAACGGTGAGGAGAATTAATTAGGGGTGTTAAAGAGTAAAACCAAAAATCGTGGTAGCATTAATAATTAGGAAGAATTGAAAAAGAATGAAAAAAGAGAAGGTAGAAATTATGTGGCACGATGGGAGAAGAATTAGAACTAAGGAGCAAATTGTTAGAGATATCAAGAAAGATGTTAGAAATATGGTTAAATAGTGGAATAAGTGTAAGCCTTTAACCAGTGACGGGAAGTTGAGAATCACTTTAAAAGAATAATATATGATATATATAATATTGGGATTAAGATCTTAGAGTTCCATTGGGTTAAAATATATATATCCCAAAATAATCAAAATGGACCCATAAAATCTAAAAAAAAAAATACTAATTCGACTCATCACGTTCCAAAGGAAATAATAAAAAAGTTTTTAGGCTTTCGCAAAACAAATGTCAAATCCCTAACATTAATTTTATTGTGTTTTGTTGTGGTTTTTGGGGTCGTAAGATTTTTTATTATTATTTTTTTAATTAGACAAAAACTAATGAATTTTAAGCTAAAAGACTATTGGATATAATTCGATTTGAAGATAATGAAATTTTTGAAAGAAAAAATAGAAATAATTTAAAAGTCAATAATGATGATGCATCGTTGTCAACCTCTCGTATTGATGTCTCAATTTTTGAAAATCTTCAAACAAAATTTCGAAAAATCAAATTGATAAAATTGATATTAATTAGTTGGTATTTTGTTAATATTAAATAGATGTTAATTTGGATTTTGTAAATTTTTTTTAGCTTTATGTACCTAATTGAATCACAAATCAATAAGTAGGAATTAATAATTGTACCCTTCTCAGTGGACTGGATGATGCGTTGCTCAGTGGGTTTGAATGGGCCGGAAAGTAGTTGGTCCACAACCTTCTTTTTTTTTTTTAAAGAAACGATGGCTAACCTTTATGCAGGACAGCAGGGTTGATCGTGATTGGCTTCGTAAATGAATGTGGATCCTTCCATATTCCCACATAAAAATATTACCTGTGGTCGAGATTGATGGTCTGTTGGTTTTAGTTTTTTATGAGGAGAAATGAATAATGAAGATGAAAGTGAAATAAAAAAAATATGGACACGTTTGTCTAAATCACTTGTAGTATATATAAAAAAAGGATAGAGAGACGTAAAAGAGAGAGAATAAAAAGGTTTCATATTAAGAAATTGTAGATTCGGTGGATTAGTTAACAAAATAATGAACAATTCCAACCGGAAAAATAATTACTTTAGAATAAAAAAATTATATTTTCAGTTTGTAATAGAAAAATAATTACAATTCCAACTAGAGATGTAATCGGTGAGCTGCGGTGCGGTTTTCTCTGGATTTAAACGCCTACACGTTATAGTACAGTTTTCCTATTACATGCACATACACCTGCACCTATTAAGATCGGTTTTGACGTGATTCAGTGTGGTTTGGTGCAGTTCTTGTAGATTTCTCGGTTGTATCGGTAAAACTTACACCCCTAATTCTAACCGATCTTTTGGTCTTTCCAATTCTTTGTGAAAATTGTCCCTCAACATTGACAAAATAAATAAGGAGAAATTATTTATTTTTACGAATCTTTATTTTTTATTTTTTTACAAATTTTTCACTCTCATAGTTCCCACAAATCCCTCACTTGGTGCCACAAGCATATATAATAAGTTCATGAACTCTCTAATTTCTCATAAATAATATTTATTGATTGTTTGTGATTTTTCTTTTTGATTTGTGTGCATGCTTAAGGTACATACGAAATGACATACAAAATATGACAATAATAGTCTAATAGTCTCTCTTCCACTGATAGTTCTTGTCCACATTTATCCATAACATATAACCTCATAAAAAAATTAAAACAAAAAATAAAAAGACTAGCTTTTATTATTATATTACGAAAACATCATATTTATTATTTTAATTTTTTACCTATCCATTTTATATAGAAGTAGTGTATGATTAACACATAACATAATAATATCATATAAAAATAGAAACGTCACAAAAAAAAAAAAAAAAAAAAAAAAAACTATTCTCCCAGTCAAAGTCTTTGAATCATTTAATATAAATAGGCTTTGAATCAAGCCGAATTTCTGACACGATCATCATCAATGACGAATAATGCATGGGACAAAATAACTAACATAAGCAGCACTTACGGAATAAACATTGAATGTGTGTACTACAAATAGAACCTCTGTTCCCACAATTCACCACCACATAAGTTCAGAGAAAAATTGAAATACACAGAGGAATTAGTGCATGGCAATGGCTAAGGTTGGAGAGGAAGTGAGCAACAAGCAGTTGACACTCAGGGACTACGTGACCGGCTCTCCCAAAGAATCCGACATGTACGTGAAAACTAGTACTATCAAATTGGAGATTCCAGATGGATCAAAAGCAATTCTGGTGAAGAACCTCTACCAATCATGCGATCCCGTTATGCTGATTTGCATGAAAAGTGTCGAAGATTCTATCTTTACTTCCTATACCCCTGGATCAGTAAGTCTGTCTTGGAATTTTCAGCAACTTATGAAATTGCCATATGGTTCATTTATATTTATGTCTAAAATTCAATTTATTCTCATCATTCTTACTTCAATTGCAAATTATTTACTAAAGTTTAATTTTTATCCATTTAGATCTCAGTTGATTAATATGAGTTAATCTGGTCATATTATCCAAATCTATTAGAAACCAACACCATTTAAACATAGTTTTATTATTATTATTATTATTGCCTAATGCAATTTTGATTGTTAATAAGATTTGACTTTTTCAATTTTTTTTTTTTTTTTAGCTTTGATATGCAATTAAGAACTTATTTTTTAATGCAGCCTGGTCAGGTTTTATTATCCAAATCTATTAGAAACCAACACCATTCAACATAAACTTTCCATAGTTTTATTATTATTATTATTATTGCCAAAAGAGTAATAATGCAATTTTGATTGTTAATAAGATTTGACTTTTTCAAATCTATTATTATCATAGATGCTTGAATCATGCACTTCTACTCACTTGTGCTAATCATAAATCGAGCGATGGAATATACTTCTTAGATTAAAGATTATCTCCATTTCATTTTATGTTTCTTTACAATTAGATTCGTGGTCCCTCTAATTTTTTTTTCTCCTTTTCATTTATAGGTTGGCCTGGTGTAACAGCATATGCTGGTTTCTACGAACTTTGTTCTCCTAAGAAAGGAGAATATGTCTTCGTTTCATCAGCTTCCGGCGCAATTGGTCAGCTCGTTGGACAATTGGCAAAGTTGAAGGGTTGCTATGTGGTTGGATGTGCAGGAAGTCAACAAAAGGTATATTTAATTACTAGATGGATAGATAATAATTAAAGGGTAAAACTTAGGTACAGTTCCTTAAGTTAGGTACATTAGGTTCTTCAATTAAATTCAAATACATGGTTGCATTAACCAATGAAACACAAATAATGTTATATTTTCCAAGAATATTTAAATTCAATGAATTTGAATTCAATTAGGAACCTAACGTACTTGACTTAAAGAACTTTACCTAAGTTTTACTCATAATTAAGCATGCAATCTCATTTTTTGATGCCTTTAGTTATACTTTCTTGGGAAACTTTTGCTTGTGTAGCTTCCTGGAAATTAGTACTGATTATCAATGCTTTTCCTTTTGACCACTGTATGCTTTTAAATTTGTCCATGGAATATATGTGTAAAAAGTAGGGTTAATACCAATTTTATTATAAAAATATTATAATTTGATGTGTTAATTTTTAAATACAAGACAAATAAAAAATTAAGAAATAGTAAAGATAGTTGCAATTTAATTATTAAGTTACTGATGTAGCACCGTTTAGATTAATCATCAGGTCAATTACTAAGGTTTTTATTGATAAATCTGCAACACTTTTATCATTTTCCATATCTAATTGTTTCGTTGAGGAGTAGTACTTGTTTAGTTCCCAAAACACAAAGATGTGGTATGTCTTTCTCTCAAGTGAATCGTGAGTTCTTTTCTACTAATTAAATTCATAATGAGATCTATCATTTATGTGAGAGGAGGAAAGACAACGTAAATATACTTTGAGACTACTAAATAATTTTAATTTCTCTCTTTGAGAGCATGCAACACGAAATTACATGTGACCATGTCTCTAGTACTAAAGTTCCTGTATAACCGTGTACATATATCTTCTTTTCTTCTTGTCATCTGTTTTTTTTTTTTTGGGAAGGGAGAGAGAGAAAGAGATGTTTTTGTATTTTTTTTTTTTTTTGGTTTGCTAAACAGAGAAGAGACAGTGCTTGCATGGTATGGCCTCTATTGGATGAAAGCTTATTTATTATCTTTATTCAGGTTGATTTATTGAAGAACAAGTTTGGGTTTGATGAGGCTTTTAATTACAAGGAAGAGCTTGATTTGAATGCAACTTTAAAAAGGTCAGTATTATTCAGAAATTTCTCAATAAAGGGTTTGGTTTGGAGAGGGTAGAAAAGTGAGAATGAAAAAGATTTGTGTTTTCTACTATATATGTTTGGTTGGGAGGATGGAAAAGTTAAAAGATTGATAGTAAATTCTGTTATTTCTTTATTATATAAAAATATGATGGAAAAGTGGAGACTAATTTTGTAATTTTCTTTTCCGTAACATTTTCTATCCCCTTTTCTTC
>OU015765.1:17199512-17243552 GCA_907173295.1 Fagus sylvatica
GGTAGCACAAGGTCTATGAACTTGGGATATAGGTGATAATAATTGCGATGTGTATATCCTTTCATATTGATCCACTTAAATCCAATATGCAACAAATTTTTTATACCTTCATGCTCATCAAGATTGTATTGTGAGATCATTCCGCACACAGCAATGCGACCATTGTGTCTCATGTTGAGGAGCACAGCATCAAGCATTTTGCCCCCAACATGCTCAAAGTAAACATCAATTCCTTCAGGGAAATACCTGGTGATAGACAAAAATGAATTTAACAATGTTTTCGGTGCTTGAAATATGTGTCCACCTAGTCTCTAAATATAATCATAGCATATGCTCAAATATATACAATTACTTAAGGTTGCTTTCGGTATAATTTTTTGAAAAAAATTGGACAAAAAGATGCTTTTTGAATGGGAAATGATTGGTTTACACCACCCTTACATCACTTTTACACACTTGATGTTTACAATTTATAGTCATTAATGTCCACATTTAAGTGATTTCTCGTGTATGTGGTGTGAACTAATATTTATATCACCGACCAAAACGAATTTTACAGTTTATATATATATATATTTCGAAACTTCCATTAACTAATGGGCCTCTAAAGGCCATGGTGGTTTCAAGATGATTGGGTTACAATGGCAATGATTTGGGTTTGTCATGTCAAATTGAAGTAGTGGGACTTCTAGTAATACTGATCATGAGGAAATTAACTCAAAAGGCTCTGTTGGAGAATCGGGAGTAATAAATGACACGGTCAATCTTGAGTTTTTGGATTTTTTAAGTAATGTGGCACATTTAGGACCGTTCAACCAAACTAGATAATAGGATGAACCAAGCTCAACTTGGAAAGTCCTATGCAAATTATGTTGTATGTTGTCAAATGGGTGGGTGGGTGGGTTTGGGTGGGCATTAAATGGGCTGGGCTTTAAAACCCAATCATTTAAACCCATTTAATAAAATAGCTGCGTTCAAGTCATGCTCTTCTTTGTAATTGAAAGCTTCATCGAACCCAAGCTTATTCTTCAATAGATCAACCTAATTCAAGAGTGATTTAGAAGAAAAAAATAAGAGCTCATTTGAAGGATAAACTCTTCAATTCCCAAAATAAATATACATATAGAGAAACAAAGAATGTAAAAAGAAACAGAACAATTGTAATATCTCAATTAGCTAGCAACCATATTGAGTGGTATACCTTTTCTTTACTTCCAGCACTTCCAACAACATAACAACCCTCCAACTTTGCGAATTGTCCAATAAGCTGACCAACTGCCCCAGATGCTGCTGAAACAAAGACATATTCTCCTTTCTTAGGACGTTCCAACCTCATAGAAACCAGCATACGCAGTCATACCAGGCATACCTGTGAAGAGAAAATAAAATAAAAAAATCATCATATTCACATGGAGCAATGAATTTAATTATGAAGTGAAGCAACATGACCAACAAAAAAAGAAGTTAAAAAGCGTAACTAAACCACCCTATTTGGTTAATGTTTATCTATGATCTCTAAGTCTTATTAGAATGTCATTAATGACAATGACACTGTACTATTGCACAATCTTTACTGGGAAATAGACTCATTAGAAATGAAGAGGAATCTGTTCCGGGTTGTTAAGCTTTTACAACCCGAATGTTGGGTGCAAATTTTTTCAGTAAGCTTATGAGAAGATTAATTCTATTTAGCAAATTTCCAATTGCAACTAAACCACTTCTAAGCCACAATTTTTTAACAATTATAACTTTTTGATTCATGCCACTTTAATTAACTATATGCTTAAAAAATTTATGACTTTATACAGATTTCAACTTGATTTCCTGAAATTTATAGCAGTACTAAGAAAAAGTATCAACAGAAATTATGTTTAGCCTTAAAACTAGATAAAGTAACAATACATGATGTATATACTATATGGGCATGCACATTACTTGACATTAGTAAATGTGTACTACAATAATCAATTTACTCCAAATCCTAAATCAATTTCAAGTCAATCAATAGAGCTTACCAAGAATTCCAGTATAATAAGAAAGAGGTACATCAGTATGATGGATTTTAATGAGGCTTTCAGTTTCAGTGATTAGACTGTACTCTTCCCATTTTGTGGTCCCCCAAACCAAGTCACCTGCCTCAAATTCTGGATGCCTAGAATCCAAAACTTTAGCCACACCATAACCGAAAACTGGCTGCATGTATATATATTTGTTTTCACCAAAAAGAGTATCACATATTACGAACCAATTAGAAAACAAATTAACTAAATGACAATTCATAAGATTGACCACTTACAGAACCAGGGGTGTAGAATTTATATCCAGTTAGACCACTGGCATCCCTCATAAAGAATTGCATGAGAGGATCGCAGGACAGATAGAGGTTCTTCACCAAAAGTGCATTTGAACCTTCGGGTACCTTTAGCTTAATGGTCGCAGTGGTCACGTACATGTCTGATTCTTTGGGAGAACCAGTGACATAGTCTCTGAATATCACTTGTTTGTTGCTCACTTCATCTCCAACTCTCGCCATTGCTACTCTCTCTATGTCTCTATAGTACTCTATCAATAATTTTACTTGTGATGGTTCTTGTCTGCGGTCCACAAAGTAGTATTTATAGGAAGGGACACATGAATGATGTTTCAAATTGATTTCCTTGCATGGCTGCTTACGTGCCGACGCTGCAAAGCACATACATCTTCATTGACCTTTGATACTCAGGTACACGTAATTGCTTACGCAGTGGTCATTGTACTGGAGCCATTAATTTGAGTCGTTTACAAATTGATACGGGTTCTAATTACTACTTTAAAATGCAGAAATGAAAATATATACAGGAATCCATACAAAGCACAAATAAAATTTCAGGGCCAGCCTATCCATTAAGCGAATTAAGCTGCGGCTTGAGACCCCAAATGGCAAAGGCCCCAAAAAAAAATTAAAAAGGCCCAAAAAATAAAATCACAAATCTGCTTCCTCACCAAAGCAAACACGGTCATAGAGTAGAACGGGAGGACTCGCAAGAGCAAACAAAAAAAAAACAAGAGAGAGAAGAAAATCACAGATTTCTCACACCTGGCACCATCTGTCCATCTCCAGCAATTTTCCCCCTCATTCTCTCTCTTTTTTTCACCTGACTATTCTTCTTCTTTTATTTCTCTCTCTCTCTCTCTCTCTTGCTCTTTCTTTTTGAATCCCAAAACTGCTAAATTAAGGAGTGGACAAGACAAAGCCCTTTTTTTTTTTTTTCTACACATTATTTTATTTTAGTTTAGCCAAAGGCATTGGGCAAAGCAGACTGCCACAAAAGTGACAGCTCCACCTTCCCACGTAAACTTATTATTATTATTATTTTTTTCTTTCTCAATTCTTGAAATTTTATTTGTATTGGCAATAGGATATGATATGATTATATTATTTTATAAAGGATAATAGTGAGTGTGGTGTGTAGCTATAATTGTGTGGGTTTGATTTTTTTACTCATGTGAGTAGTGTATAAAAGTATACTGTTTTAATTTTTTGTCCATGTAGTAACTTTTAATTTTTTTTTTTCTATTTTAAAATTATAAGTTAACTAAGAAAACCACCTTAAATTATGTTTAAAATTATAACTTTTAAACATAAATTATGCCTAAAAATATAAAAATATATCTAAAAATAAATTTTACTTATTTATGTAATTCTCCTATATCCGATCCTAATTTTTCATAAATATTAATATAATTTAGCATTGAATAGTCAAAGGATTCAAACTTAAAATTTTCGCTTTAGACCCCCAAAATAATTGGGCTGGCCCTAAGCACAATCAACATTTATGATACAATTTTTTTTTTTCTTTTTTGAATAATTTGATGCATGGTTGGGGGATGAAAAATTTGAATTCTGTAGACTAGTCAATACCAATTAAGCTATAAGATTCCTGCAATTTCACGTGACATAATTAAGTGACTAGAGCTTTTTAAATCAAGTTGACAAATAAATCGAAGTAAGAACAATTATGGAATTTATTTCAACGAAGTTTGAGTAATCATATAAACAATGTTGGGATCCAATATGGAGTTTAAAGAATCCTTCGATGAAATTCTAGTCAATTCAAAAGATCGAATGTAGATCAGATTAGATAAAAAAGAAAATAAATAATAATGGACACAGTTTAGTCACAAACCAATTTGTAACCAGCTTGCAACAAAACACTACGTGACAACCAGGGGCGGCTCTAAGTTATAGCCAGGGTGTGCAGCTGCACACCCTGACTTTTTAAAAAATCAAAGAAAAAAAAAAATTTATATAGATATTCTCGACTAAAAAAAAATTCTGAATACCCTCAAATAAAAATTGTGAACACCCTCAAATAATTTGTGAACACCCTTATCTAATAAACCCAATTCACCATACTCAAAAATAAAAAGTCCAAATAACAACACTTATTTAAGCCCATAATACAAAATTAGCCCAAATAATAACTTGTTTAAACCCAAATGTTTGAACCAGCCCAGCCCATTAATTAAATTTATTCTATTTAAGAAAAAAAAAAAAATCCCAAACTTACTGCGTGCGGTGTGCGTGCAGCGTGCCCTGAACAAAGACAAAAAAAAAAAATCCCAAATTTGTTCTGAATAGTTGAATTGAGAGACAGAGAGTCAAATAGAGAGAGAGAGAAAACCCAAAAGCTGAAACCCCTGCTGGCTGCTGCGAAGTGCGAAGGCCAGTAGCCACCACCGGTCCACCGCCAGACCGTCCCTCACTGCACTGCCTCACGCCTGCTGGTTGCTGCTGCCGCCGCCGCTCAATCACGCCACGCGCCCACGCGTGCTGCTGGTTCACTGGTTCCGCCGTTCACCCGTTCCGGTTCGGCTCTCAGATCTGGGTTTTTTTTTTTTTTTTTCCTCTCTTATTTTGTTCTTATCTACTTCACTACTTGACAGTCTTGACTACTTGTTTAGTTGTTTTGTTATATGTTAGTTGTTTAGTTATTTGACCGAATCTTAGTTTTTAATATAATATTTATTTATTTATTTGATAGTTTATATTTTATGTTTTTACTGTATATTTGTCTGATTGTCTTGTAGTGATACTGTGATATTTTATGTTTTTACTGTATATTTCATGTAATTTTTTTTTTAGTGATGTTATATTCAAGTTTTGTAATGAACGTTGAACACCCTGAAAAAATTTCCTGGAGCCGCCACTGGTGACAACTAATAAGATTATCCAAATATACTTTTAGTCACATGACTTATTTAATGAGTCATGTGATTGTTTAAATAATACATGTGGATGGTCTTATAAGTTGCCATGTAGTGGATTAATTCCCCAAAACAATAAAATAAATAATAAGACAAATAAGGAATAGTTCAAGGTTTTTTTTTTTTTTTTTTTTTTTTTGAAATTGGTATAAGTTTTATTGATTGGACAAATCACTTTGCAAAACAGAAATAACATCATGTGGCATATTGGACAACCACAAAAAGTAAGAGTCAAAAGAAAAGGACTTTTGTGCCAAAACATGGGCAACAATATTTGCTGAACGGTGAGTGTGTTGGAAAGAGCAACTTTGAAGGAACTTGGACTTGTCTTGAGTCTCTTCAATGATGTGGCCGTAGGAAGTGAAATTAGTTTCAGTGCTTTGCAGAGCCTTAATAATAATCTCTCACCCTCAAAAGAAACTTGGTCAAGCTTGAGCTCCAAAGCTAGATGAACTGCTGCTCTTACTGCCAGAGCTTCAATAATAGCTGGAGTCTGGGGGAGGTGGAATCGTTCTGTGTATGCTGCAACGGCGAGACCCTAGTGATTCCGAACCACCACTCCCACACCAGCTGCCCCGACATCCTTGCGCATGGCTCCATCAAAGTTAATCTTCCAAGTGCCTCGGTCAGGTGGCTTCCAGTGTGTGATGGAGGAAGGGAGAGTAGTGCTCTCGCTTTTTGAATGATGCAATAGGTGGTCTTGGATGATGATAGAAGCTCTGGTTCCCAAACTGTCAAGATCATCCCACTGATTTTCTACCCGACCCTTATTACGAGGAAACCAAACTAACCACGCCTGGACTGCAAAGATCAGATGGTGGTGCTCGTCTAACTTATTTAGGACTTCTTTGAGCAGTTCGCCAAAGGAGGAAAACTGAAAGGCCTGTAAAGCATGAAAGGGACCCGTTTTTGCCCACATGGGAGTCAACACTTGGCAACCCCATAGCGAATGAATGGCATCTTCATCGGCGTTTAAACACTCAGAGCAGCAGGGGTCCACTGGGATATGCCGAGATTGTAGATTTTTCTTGGTCGGTAGTGATTCTCAGTAAGCACGCCAAAGGAAGTGTTGAATTTTTGGTGAGATGTTAAGGCTCCAGATCTGTTGCCACACCCCACTCTCTGGCATTAATGTGGTGGTTGGGGGAGATAGTCTCTGTTCTGGGTTCATCCGTAGGTGATAAGCACTACGAACACTAAAGTTACCAGTGGGAGTAAAAGGCCAGTAGAGGGTGCGCTTGGATGCAGGTGAGCCAAGGGGTAAGCCCAAAATCTGGTGAGCTTTCGGGGGCGAGAATATGTGTTCTATTACTACTTTTTTCCACCCTCCTATAGTTGGATCAATGAGGTTTGCCACCTTAGCATTTTCTGGGAAATAATGGCGATTTGAAGAGATGCGACATGTTGTTAATCCAGGAACCCAGCGATCCCCCCATATTTTTGTATTGTGCCCTAAACTGATTCGCCATACTGCACCCTCTCGAATGACTTTTCTTGCCTGAGTTATGCTTCTCCAAGCATAGGACCCATTAGTTTTGACCCCCTCATCTTGTATTGAGCAATGTGGGAAGTATTTGGCTTTGAAAACTCTGTAAAACAGAGAGTTATCATTTTGTTGAAGCCTCCATACTTGTTTGGCCAAAAGGGCGTCATTGAATTTTCGCATGTCTCTGAACCCCATCCCTCCTTGTTTCTTTGAAGTGCATAATGTCTCCCAATTAACCCAGTGGATTTTTCTCTGAGATCCTCCATGACCCCACCAAAATTTCCAAATTAAAACTTCAATGTCTTGACAGAGACTCATTGGGAGTTTGAAGCAGCTCATGGAAAAGGCCGGGATGGCTTGCACCACGGCTTTGATGAGAGTCTCACGCCCAGCTTGAGACAGAAGTTTCTGTTTCTAGCCCTGCAATCGTTGCCATATGCTCTCCTTTATCTGTGTAAAACTCTCTCTTCTTGATCGTCCCACAAAGGAGGGTAAACCAAGGTATTTTTCATATTCTTTAACTGCTAGGACACCCAATAACTAGAGTAATTCTGTTTGTTTCGAAGCTAGAGTGGATTTACTGAAGAATAGAGTAGTTTTGTCTCTATTGATCTGTTGACCCAAAACAGCTTCGTATTGAGAAAGAATATTAAGGAGAGTCTCACATTCATCTCTTCTTGCACGGCAAAATAACAACCTGTCATCTGCAAAAAATAAGTGTGTGAGTTGAGGACCACCTCGACTCAAAGAGATGCCCTGAATCAACTCATTGTTAGCAGCCTGATGCAGTAAACCATGTAAGCCTTCAGTACAAAGTAGGAAGAGGTACGGGGATAATAGGTCTCCTTGGCGGAGACCCCTAGTAGGCTTCAAAAGCCCTTGGGGGGAGCCATTGATCAATATAGAATAAGAAACTAAGCTAATGCATTCCATCATTAAAGACACCCATTTGGTGTTAAACCCCATTTTCAACATTACTTGTTTCAAGAAAGCCCATTCTACTCGGTCATAGGCTTTGCTCATGTCTAACTTGAGGGCCATGAACCCTTCCTTTCCCGTATGTCTGGTTTTCATGTGGTGGAGAGTCTCAAAAGCGACCAGAATGTTATCAGTAATCAAGCGGCCTGGGACAAAGGCACTTTAGGTCTCAGATATAATATGGGAGAGTATTGGTTTCAGTCTGTTGGTGAGAACTTTAGACAGAATTTTATATATCACATTGCACAGACTTATAGGACAAAAATCAGTGACTTTTGTTGGGTTTTGCTTTTTTGGGATTAAGGTGATATAGGTGTGGTTGATGGACTTCAGGATGCTGCCCGAATTAAGACAAGAAAGAATTGCAGAGCTGACATCATTACCAACAGAATCCCAAAAGTTTTGATAGAAGATAGGAGACATACCATCTGGACCCGGGGCTTTAAGAGGAGCCATCTGTTTGATTGCATAGTCCACTTCTTGCCTTTGAAAAGGTTTGGTGAGTCTATTATTCATATCCACAGTAACCACTAGATTAATACCTTCAAGGGCTGAGTCAAAGTCAACCGGGTTGGATGTTTTGAATAGAGAGTCAAAATATTCTTCAAAAAGACGTCCTACAGCCTCATCTACAGTATGTGTGACCCCTTGACCATCGTGAATTTCTGTGATAAGATTACGCCGGCAGCGTTGGGATGCTTTTTGGTGGAAATAGCGGGTATTGTGATTGCCACCTTTAAGCCACCCCGTACGAGCCCGCTGCCTCCACATGCGTTCCTCCTGAGACAATAGAGATTGCACTTCTTTTTTCAGTTCTAAAACAAAGGAGTGATTCATACCTCGCATGGAGTTTTCCTCGGCAGCTCGGAGATGGGCCGTTTTCATTTTTAGCTGCTGTGAAATATTTCCAAATTGCCTGCTACTCCATTTGCGTAATTATTTCCTGCAGTTTCTGATCTTGTCTTGCATTTGGTACATGTGAGACCCGGTTCTCTGGGCTGTCCAAGCCGCAGCAACCGTCTCTCTATAGCCTGGGTTAGATAACCAAACCTCTTCGAATTTGAATAAACGATGCTTAGCTTTGGGTGGAGAGTGATCTGGTGTGGGGACCAAACATATTGGGTAGTGGTCGGAGTTTGAAGCATGAAGGTGAATAACCCGAGCCTCTGGGAAGATGTTCATCCATGGAATGGTTGCAAGCCCACGGTCTAATCTTTCCCAGACAGTCCCCGAATCCACCCGGTTGTTGCACCAAGTGAAAGGAGATCCTTGATAACCGAGGTCTACAAAGCCACACTTATCAATGGCATCTCTGAAATCTTGCATCTGTCTACTAGATCTCACTGGGCCGCCAAGCTTTTCATTCATACTAAAGAGTTCATTAAAATCTCCCATACAAAGCCATGGAAGTGAAAGTTGTTGGTGAAGGGATTGAAGAAGAGTCCAAGATAAGTGACACCTATGGGTTTCTGGAGCCCCATAAAAACCAATAAATCTCCAAGCATCGTCCCTTCCTTCATTGATGACAGTGTCAATGTGATACAATGAATAACTTTTGATTGTAACATTGGCTTCTTGCTTCTAGAATAAGGTCAAACCACCACCTTGCTCTCGTCTAGAAACTACTAATTTATTGGAAAAATGTAACTTGCATCTAAGTACTTCAAGTCTAGCTTCATCAAGTCTTGTCTCGACCACAAACAGAACTAGGGGATTTTGTTCCCGTACCAAACAGAAAAGCTCTTGAACTGGGCATGGGTTCCCAAGCCCACGACAGTTCCACGCTATGTAACTCATTGGGATTTGCGGTGCTGGAAGCCAGTCACCACCAAAAAATCCAGGGGGTCATGTTCAACATTCACTGCTTGTTTCTTACTTTGTATGTCTTCTCCACTGAACCAGTTCTCATCAGCACCATTTCTTTTTGCGGTAAATTTTTGGTGGGCCCAAATGAAGTCTTAACAGAGTTGTTAATTATTCTTTTCTAACTTTTCTGGATTGGGCCGTTGGAGGCAGGCCCACTGTCCAGGTTAATGTCGTCTCTAAGGGCCTCTCTTGGAAGGGACATAGAAGAGGCGGGAACGTTTATTTCACCTTGTTGACTATCCTGGGGAGGAAAGTTTTCTTTTTCAATATCTTCCTTTCTTGGTTCATGCTGGGCGGGATTCTTGTGATTCACAGAGATACGCCCCCCATCATTGAGATTACGTTCCTCCATAGGAAAGTTTGGCGGAATTCCCGGGTCAATAGAGAGACTTTCCATTTGTTGTACTGTCCCCTGATCCTCTCCGTTTGTCGCCCTCCACCCCTTGTCTCCTAACGGAGATGGTTCTGGTGGTGTTGCGCCCGAGTGTTGAATAAATAATGACCACTTGACTAGAAAGCAATGAAGTTCTTAACTAGAAAATTTTTATTATAGTAAAAAAGTAACATAAATATGATGGTATTTAGGGACTTACACAAAGTCAAGGATCATTACTATTATCCTTCCATTTTTTTAACACAAAAATATTAAATTAGTAGTCATTTTCATTATGTTAAAATATAAATTATGGTTCTAAAAGTCCTTATTGGTCAAGCGATAAATGTAAGTTGAAGGGATTCTACTCCGGAACCTCACCGAAGGTGGCAAAATGGCATATATTAGGTCCTATGGCCAATGACCAAGTCATCATGTCAAATTTAAGAAGTGGGACTTCTAGACTTCTAGTAATACTAATCATGAGGAAATTAACTCAAAAGGCTCTGTTGGAGAATCGGGAGTAATAAATGACACGGTCAATCTTGAGTTTTTGGATTTTTTAAGTAATTAATGTGGCACATTTTGGACCGTTCAACCAAACTAGATATAGGATGAACCAAGCTCAACTTGGAAAGTCCTATGCAAATTATGTTGTATGTTATTTGATTACCTTTTCAAAGCTGCGTTCAAGTCATGCTCTTCTTTGTAATTGAAAGCTTCATCGAACCCAAGCTTATTCTTCAATAGATCAACCTAATTCAAGAGTGATTTAGAAGAAAAAAATAAGAGCTCATTTGAAGGATAAACTCTTCAATTCCCAAAATAAATATAGAGAAACAAAGAATGTAAAAAGAAACAGAACAATTGTAATATCTCAATTAGCTAGCAACCATATTGAGTGGTATACCTTTTCTTTACTTCCAGCACTTCCAACAACATAACAACCCTCCAACTTTGCGAATTGTCCAATAAGCTGACCAACTGCCCCAGATGCTGCTGAAACAAAGACATATTCTCCTTTCTTAGGACGTCCAACCTCATAGAAACCAGCATACGCAGTCATACCAGGCATACCTGTGAAGAGAAAATAAAATAAAAAAATCATCATATTCACATGGAGCAATGAATTTAATTATAAAGTGAAGCAACATGACCAAGTAAAAAAAAAAGTTAAAAAGCGTAAAGCATCATTAGAATGGCACACCCTAGCTATTTGGTTAATGTTTATCTATGATCTCTAAGTCTAATTAGAGTGTCACTAGTGACAATGACACTGTACTATTGCACAATCTTTACTGGGAAATAGACTCATTAGAAATGAAGAAGATTATGTTCCGGTTTGTTAAGCTTTTACAACCTGAATGTTGGGTGCAATTTGTTGTGTACGTGTGTTACAAATACATAATTAAAGTCACATGTTGTTCCTCTTTTGCCCTTGCCCTTTCTACTAATGTGAGTGGCCTTGGAATAAAGAAAAGTTGCTGACTTGTGTCAGCATTAGGAACAAAAAAAACAAAAGTAAGTCACATGGTCCTTTAGTTAATCCTATCAGCCATAAAAATTTACTACTTTGTCTCCTTGGAACTGTTTGAATTTGCTAAGCTTCCTTTTGAAAGCTTAGCCTTGTTGCCTTGAAAACAGTATCACCCTGACAAATTTATAGAGCAGAAAAACATACTTCTCTTTGTTCTCTATTTCTTCTCTCTTGAACATAAAAAGTCAAGTTTTTTGCTTAATCACTCTTAGGTCTTTTAAAAGAAATCTTCTCATCTATTTCATCTATTTGGTTTTGGTAAGAAATATTATTGAGGTGGTTGTTCTTGAATCTTCATGCTTGGAAGTGTATCCATCTTGAAGATTATTTCTATAGTCTAATCTTGGGGTTGAGTTTCAAGGAAACCGTTTGTACCAAGTTAATCATTCCGGGTGGCACAAATCAACCTTTAAGGACAACATATTACGTTCTATAGCTTGGTGAGATTTTTCTAAACTTGTCACTAAATTTATTTTTGTTACTTGTTATAATTCTTCTTATATTTTTGGATTAATATTTATATCTTGTTGCTTTGATATATTTTGTGCATCATTAGGAGATATTTCCAACACTATTTTTTTCAGTAAGCTTATGAGAAGATTAATTCTATTTAGCAAATTTCCAATTGCAACTAAACCACTTCTATGCCACAATTTTTTAACAATTATAACTTTTTGATTCATGCCACTTTAATTAACTCTATGCTTCAAAATTTTATGACTTTATACAGATTAATTTCAACTTGATTTCCTGAAATTTACAATAGAAATTATGTTTAGCCTTAAAACTAGATAAAGTAACAATACATGATGTATATACTATATGGGCATGCACATTACTTGACATTAGTAAATGTGTACTACAATAATCAATTTACTCCAAATCCTAAATCAATTTCAAGTCAATCAATAGAGCTTACCAAGAATTCCAGTATAATAAGAAAGTGGTACATCAGTATGATGGATTTTAATGAGGCTTTCAGTTTCAGTGATTAGACTGTACTCTTCCCATTTTGTGGTCCCCCAAACCAAGTCACCTGCCTCAAATTCTGGATGCCTAGAATCCAAAACTTTAGCCACACCATAACCGAAAACTGGCTGCATGTATATATATTTGTTTTCACCAAAAAGAGTATCACATATTACGAACCAATTAGAAAGCAAAGTAACTAAATGACAATTCATAAGATTGACCACTTACAGAACCAGGGGTGTAGAATTTATATCCAGTTAGACCTCCGGCATCCCTCATAAAGAATTGCATGAGAGGATCGCAGGACAGATAGAGGTTCTTCACCAAAAGTGCATTTGAACCTTCGGGTACCTTTAGCTTAATGGCCGCGGTGGTCACGTACATGTCTGATTCTTTGGGAGAACCAGTGACATAGTTCCTGAATATCACCTGTTTGTTGCTCACTTCATCTCCAACTCTCGCCATTGCTACTCTTTCTCTCTAGCACTCTATCAATATTTTTACGTGTGATGGTTCTTTTCTGCGGTCCACAAAGTAGTATTTATAGGAAGGGACACATGAAAGATGTTTCAAATTGATTTCCTTGCATGACGAGGCTGTTTGGCACATACATATATACTATTCTTCATTGACCTTTCATACTCAGGTGCACGAAATTGCATACGCACGTAATACACGTCATCAGTTCAAGATGGTGCTAAGCAGCTTCGAGCTCACGTACGTGTCCTGAGTGTATAAAATATCTTGGAGTTTGTTTTAATCGGTTAATTAGCGTTAATTAAGAGATCTGTTATAACTAATCAGAAATTTGTTAGAAAGGCTATTAAGTCTAAGCCTCTCAGTCACACTGTATAAATATCTGTACCGTTTATGTATCAAATATACTGAATTCATTTTTTCTCACTATTTGCTTAGATTCACTCTATTTCCTCTCAGTCTTTGTTCATTCTTTTCTCTGAGCTTTCTCTGAGTTTTTCATTGAGTACTTCCCTAGTTCCCTACAAAGTGATACGGGTTCTAATTATAACTTTAAAATGCAGAATTGAAAATATATACATGAATATGGCATATCTTTAAATTTTATTTTTATTTTTTCTTGGTAGCAGCGATTTAGAGTCTAAACACTATTATTCTAATCAAAGTTAGGATCAATTTATATTTGTCTACGTGTCAAATAAGCATTTGCTTGATCATATAAGACTTGGTCCCGTTGCATTGTAAAAGATCTACATTAGCTTTTAAGTAAGACATTTTGAATAAAAAAAAAAATGGTAAATAATATGGAAAAAATACAACCTCGGAAAAAAAATAATAATAATAAATAATAACTAATTTTTGTGCAACTTGGAATTAATTTGATGATTTTCGGATATTGGAGGGTTTATGCACTTTTTGGGAATTTAGGGGTCAAAGTGTAACTAATGGAAAGTTTGGAGGGCCAAATTGTAATGTTGGCAAAGGTTCAGGGCCAAAGCATAAATTTTGATAGTATTGGGATCAAAATTCCACCATTCAATCATAAAGCATGCCATCCCTCCTCACCAATGAATGCTAGCCACATTGCCAACCTTGTCTACTACCAACCCCACTTATTCTCTCTCTTCTTTTTTGTTTCTTTTTACTATCTTATTTCCTTATCTCCTGTTGCCAACCATAGCCTCCTAAGTCCATGTCTTCAAAAATGTTATGAATTGATTGTTAGGCTATTTGCCAAGCTGTAATATGAATTGTTTCATATGACATTTTGGTGGTTGGTTTATTTTGGGATCCAAAATTAAAATTTTGAGACTTTGGGATTTTGGTGCTACCATCCTGTCTAGTTCGACCTAAAGAATTATGAAAATTTGTGTTTAGATCTCTATGAGATTTATGCAATAGAATTATGAATTTATAATCAAATTATCTAAGTTATGTAATTCGCACAAATAATTATATTTTACCACAATTATGTATTTACGAAATCTTATAGCAAAAAGCACAATACATAAGATTTGGTGATGAAGTAGGAAACCAAAGAAGAATCTCTTCAATGGAAAAACTGCTGTATATGACCCTCTATTGTAACCTTTGCAAACACCCCACTCCCTCAGAAAACTTCCTCCATGAACTCCATGTTCGTAAGAGCCAAAACCTTTGGTGCTCCAAGGAACCTCTTGGAAGATTTTGCAACAATCGGAAATTTTGTGTTTCGGCTATGAATCAATTAAATTCATTGTTCAAGAGGGTTCCAAATAAACATATAAACTCCCAATTTGTTCAGCGTTTGATCGGAGTGAAGGGATTTAACAAAAGATGGGTTTTGGGTATTAGATTTATTATGAACATTTAGGTTTTTCAATTTGGTAAGGGTTTAACCAAATAAGACAAAATAATAAGTAATTGGAGCATCTAATTAGGGTTGGTAACACCAATTGGGAAAAAATAGCATAGATATGGGATTAATCAAAGAATTAAAATCAATAAGATAAGGACTTAGGCCAAATTTGGGGCTTTTGAAGCTCCTAATGCTTTTATGTCAAATTGAAGGTACACTTATCAAATTAAGATACATGATTAAAGATTTGAAAATCTACATGGGTGAAGTGCCCAAAGATTATGATTAATTTAAATTTATCTTAGGTGTAATTTAAAAATCTTACTAGTTAATAATGGATAAAATAAATAATTGGAATGTTGGGGTTAATAGTATTTATTGTGTTAAGTGATGGTATAGGTTTGGAATAATATATATATATATATAGTTAGGCTCTTAGGACCTTGGTGATGAAATTAGTCTAGAGTAATATTTGTTTATTTGGTTTGCGTGTTGTGGTAAGTGGAACCTCATATATATATATATATATATATATATATATATATATATATATATATATATATATATATATACTTAGGCTCTTATGACCTTGGTGATGAAACTAGTCCAGAGTAATATTTGCTTATTTGATTTGCGCGTTGTGGTAAGTGGAACATCATACGCTACTCACCACCCCCCACCCCCTAACCATCCACACATATTCATTGATAAAACCGCTTAAAAGTCTATTCTTGATAAATTCCATGTTTCTTGAGTGTACTCAACTCATTGGTAGTATCTTTACATATTGTAGATGTGATCTTTTCATATCATTTTATCTTTATACGTTTTGAGCTATTGTATTTGTTAAATCAATTGATTGGTGTTGTGGATTGTTAGGATATTATGGAGGTAGAGGCATATTGTGAAGGTAATTATTATTTTTTGGTGACCCTACCCATGGAGGCAATACATAGGAGTGATCCTTCTTGCGGAGGAATACACAAGACATGGCACTTGAAATTCATATTTGAGACATTGTGCTTATACCCTAATTTCGTATTTGAGATATTGTGCTTTTACCTTTGTTGTGCATATAATGTGACCACTCATTTTTGTAAACACAATTATCATGTTCCCTTTGTTTTGCCTTAATTTTTATATTGAAATTTTTTTTATTTATCAACTTACTGGTAGTCACATTTGTTGATATCCTAATTGCTTCTTGCTTCATATGAACCTTGTGAATTATCGATATATGGTGGTGTGTGAATTACCACTTATTAGGCTTTTTAACTCATTCCCGTTGTTCCTTTTTTTCTTTCTTTTTTTCCCTTCAGTGCTCATATTCGTAGTGCAAGAGGTAGCTAGAATGTGGTCGCCTGTTGCAACTGGACTACTATTCAGATTTCAGGCACTTAGTTTTTCTTAAAGAAGTTTCTTATGTGTTAGGATTTTAAGTTTTAATTTGAAAAGATTGTATCTATGAGGAGTTATATAAGGTTTTGCCTATGTTTAAATCTTGTAGAGTTTAGATCATTTGGTTATTTTTGGAGACCAGATGAATTATCCTGTGTTTTTATTTTGAGACTAATTTATTAATACACAGCCTCCCCATTCAAAGTGTGCATTATCTAATAGGTCCATCCCTCAAACACGTCTTTGCAACCAATATTAGAAAGACACTGCACATAAGTAGTACTAGGCAGACAACTCATCTCAACAACAGTACTACCAGTTACAGAAGACAAAGCTGAATTATTCCCTAGCAACTACAACAACTTGTTTTCCAACGTTGCGACCACTAAAAAGTCCAACAAGGGCAGCTGGACCACTCTCAAGGCCTTCAGCTATGTCTTCCACATACACTATCTTACCCTCTTTGATGTAAGACAGCACAATGTCTAAGAACTTGGGATAGAGGTGATAGTAATCACGAACTGTAAATCCTTGCATATGGATGCGCTTGAATATGAGACACATCAAATTTTTCACTCCTTCAGGTTGATCAAGATTATACTGTGAGATCATTCCACATGCGGCAATTCGACCATGGACTCTCATATTTAGGAGCACTGCATCAAGTGTTTTACCCCCAACATTCTCAAAGTAAATATCAATGCCCTCTGGGAAATACCTGATGATGGACACAAACCAATAATGTGTTGCAAAGATCAAAATACTAATGTTTTTCACAGATCTATATAATATTACCAAGGCTCTAATGGATGGGGTAGTACTTAAGCATCTTGATATTGTTTTAGTAGTCAGATACTAAATAATTTACTAAATGTTGGTCACTATATATCATATCCACATAATAAAACCAATTTTTTGTGCAAAAGGAAGAAAACCCATGTCAAATGAGCAAAGTTATCTGTACCAATCACATTAAAAAACAAGTTATCTAAATTGCTCCATTGCCTATATGACAAAGAACTGATTGTTCCATCATGATGAATAGGGCTATTAAAGATTGAGGACCAACTTACCACAATTAACCTTATAAAATCAATTTAAGGAATTAATAAACTGAGGTACTTGAAACTCTACCATCTTTTTTTGGATGTGGCTTACGTCCAGTGTCCAATGCACTGAAGGGAGCGGGAGCCGTGGACACGACACATGTCCTAAAGTGGACACATGTCAGCAACTGTTTTTACTTGCTTAAATACTTCGATATCTAAGATATCTAAGCCTTAGCCTATATGCCCAGTATTAACCCAACCTTAAAGCTACTGGCAAGGCCTAGAAGTTTCTATAAGCCAATTATTTTGCAGCCTTTTGACAATATATGTGGTGTGATGTCAAGTAATATCCCTTGGAGTTTGATAAAATATCATACAAAGCTGAAGATCAGAACAACTTAATCTGCCAACGAACCTGTTTGTTTCAAGCTCCAGAGAAAAATTTTAAATTCCTATTATTCGAATGACATACTGACCTTTTCAGAGCTGCATCCAAGTCATGCTCTTCCTTATAATTGAAAGCATCATCAAAACCAAACTTATTCTTCAATAGTTCAACCTAAATCACAAAGGAAAGATGAGTTTTCATACTAAAAAGTATATATATAAATTTGTTTTAATGTGAATGGAACATTCATCCCACCAGGTTCCAGAAGAAAAAAAAAAAAAAAAAAAAAAGACATTTTTTGGATGGGAACATAATCCATTTTATTTCAAGTCAATTGTAGGGTTGAAATTTTATTTTTTAGATATGACAGTGTACAGAAAGCGATGCAAATTTTATATGACATAGCATTGGATACACCTTCAGATTTATAAATTTAATCTTAACCATGAAATTGATCTACCAAATGGAGAGGATCCTATCACACAAAGAAGGAATGGCTAGTGAGAACTAACAGAGATATATCCTAACAGAAATATACCTTTTCTTTACTTCCAGCACTTCCAACAACATAACAACCGAACAATTTTGCAAACTGTCCAACAAGCTGGCCAACTGCACCAGATGCTGCTGAAACGAAGACATATTCTCCTTTCTTAGGAGAACAAACTTCATGGAAACCGGCATAAGCAGTCATACCAGGCATACCTATTTTAAAATGAAAAGCCAAAGTTAAAAGATCCATGTATATTTACAGGGAGAATTGAACATGATGCACACAAAATCAAAGGAGGTACTCTTTGAGATATGCACGTTAAAAGGTTATTTAGCATAATCACCTTCTTCCAAATCTCAAGTTAATCCAAACTTTATAGAATAAGCAAACAACATACCAAGAAGTCCAGTATAGTAGGAAAGGGGTACATCACTGTGCTCAATCTTTTTGAGGCTTTCGGTTGCCGTGATTAGGCTGTACTCTTCCCACGCAGTAGTCCCCCAAACTAAGTCACCCGCCTTGAAGTCTGGGTGCCCAGAATCCAAAACTTTAGCCACTCCATACCCAGTTAAGGGCTGCAAGTTTTCACCAGGAGAAGTTCACAATGGCAAGCTAAAAATGCACACAAATCAATTTAACACGAGCAAGCACGCATGCATATAATATGTTTTCTTATCTCTATTCAAGCATTTTGCTTTATTTTCTGTCAGTCACTCTCCCCAAGAATCAATTAGATACTAGCATTTCTCTTTTAATTTCCATTCATTAACTATATCTTCCACTCTTTTTTAATTTTCAAATAAAAGATTCATCATTGGGATTAGATAACTAAACCAACAGATCATCCAAAAACCCACATATTCTATTGTCTTATAATTTCTATTTCAATTTCCATTTTGAACAATTTTCTAATTTTTCAGCAATAAGTCACCATGAACACTATATAACTCTTAAATTGGAACCCAAGATTTCCAATTTCCAATTGCCCCATTATAATTAACTAAAAGAAATATGAAAATATCATCTTTCTATGCTATTACTATTGTGGGCACTCTTGGAATTCAAAAGAACCCCATTTCAAATAATTCAAAACAGTAGCAGCAAATTTCAGAACACAATAATCCCATATAATTTTCTGGGGAATCAAACAGATAACTCACAGAGCCAGGGGTGAAATTGGAGAATCCGGTAAGAGCAACTCGTGGCATTCGAATACGCATGATAGGATCGCAGGACAAGTAGAGATTCTTGACCAGAACACCATTGGAACCTGTGGAAGCTTCAATTTGATGGTACTGGTGGTCACGTACATATCCGATTCCTTGGGAAAACCGGTGACATAGTCCTTGAATATCACTTGCTTGTTGCTTACTTCCTCTCCTACACTCGCCATCGACACAATGACAATCTTTCTCTCACTCTCTCACTCACTGTCTTCGTTTGTCTGAAATGGTTTGTGGAACACGAGGTTGTTTAGCTAGTGCAAACTCCATCCTAGGATTTGGGGAATTGCTTACGTGGCAAGATGTTATGTATATGTCACTGATGATCGTTAGCTGTGAGAGTCAGCACTCAGCAGTGACGATTCACTTTGAGTGTAGGTTTTGTACTCTTGATTTTGTGTCCACTTTATTATAAATATAAATTTAATCAATTTTATTAAAATTCTTCCTTGGGAAATTTAATTAAAAAAAAACAAACAAAAGCCCTGCCCTCAAGGCCAAGGGTCAATCTTTTATATCTTATTCCCGTCCTTTTTAAAACAAAACAGAAAAGTAAATAAGTATTTTATTATTAATTATACCCCATTTGATATTGTAACTGGAATTTAGCAATATATATATATATGAGATGGGTTCAAGTTACACCTAATGTAACTCCAAAAGAGTTACACATTTTTTGAGTCATTGATTTCCAATTGATCTAAGGGTTAAAAATAAATCAATTATTTATTTATTATCCTCAATATCAACTAACCTAATTTATAGCATTATTTTTCTATCTCTCTTATTTTTTTCTCTTTTTCTATCTTTTTTAACGTTGGAACTTTTTCTTTTTCTTCTGAGCTTCCTACTCCCTTTACTAACTGTTCCCTCAAAATTGTTTTCTCCATGAGCCTATTGTTCGATGCTTGCTTAATTACTCAAGCTTTCCTTCAGGTTTTTTATTATTATTATTTTTTTGGCTTATTTGAAGGCTTTTTTTTTAGTCTATGTATGGTGTATGGGTTGGAGGCGCAGTTGATGGCTTTTTTGAATCAGAACCTTGCCGTGAACCCTGTGCTAGAAATTAAACGCCTAGCCTCCCTTTTTTGTGTTTATGAATTTTCCTTAATCCCAAACGATTGTAATTCTTTGGCTTTGGAGTTGGCAGCTTATGCCTGTAATGATCAATTATCAACTGTTTACCGTAAAAGCAATGGAGGAAATACACAAGATCAATTGAGCTACCTCAATATTCCTTTTAATTTTCTTATTTTCTTATTTTTATTTTTTACATTGGGAGATAGGAAAAAAAAAGCAACATGAAACACAGTGACATCTTTTAAGATCTATCACACATGAAAAAAGAAAAGAGAAAACATTGTTATATTAAATCATTTGTTCTCTGCTGCTATATTAAATCCTTGCTATAGATCCAACCATCCTATTATTCATCCTTAGACTATTTTGAGCAATTGGTAATTTTAATAACTAGGCAGCAACATCTACACTTGAATAGCTTTCTCACTACTTCCAACTTGGAGTTCCAAGCCTAACATGTTGCTGCCTATTTGGAGTGGTCTTTCCATCAACGAGTGAAGAAGTCTCTTCCAATTTGATCAGAAGATGCAAAATTGGTAATAGGAGTAGTTCTCCCTTTTGGAGATGATCTTCAAAAATACAGTGAGAGAGAAGAAGAAGAAGAAAAATAAATAATTTCGGTAAAGTATGGAAGGGAGAGATAAAAGAGGAGATAATTTCGTGAAATAAATGATGTGAGAGAATAATGAGAGGAAAAAGAGATATGTTATTAATTAGGTAAGCTGATGGGATAAGGAAATAAATTTTTAATAATGTCATGGGTAGTTGACTATTTGTAACCATTAGATCTTTTATAAATCTACGGTTCAAAAAAGGTGTAATTCTTGTTGAATTACACCGGGTGTAACTTGAACCCATCTCTATATATATATATATATATATTTTAAATGATATTTTAAGATTAAATTATTAAGGGTAAATTACACTGAAACCTATTCTTTTGAGAAAACTAAACCCGTTACACCATATTTTTGAAACAACATTCAGTTTCCAAATTTACAAAATAATTAATACTCAATCCCATTTTCTCTAATTTTTAAAGAATATTATCTATTTAAACTTAAAATAATTAGAATATAATTTTACTTTTTAATTTTGGTTAGTTAGACATTGGTTAAAAAAATTAATAAAAAATAAACAAAAAAAAAGAGGGCGAAGTGTTAAATTATTTTACAAATTTGAGAGCGGAGTATGATTTTCCAAAACTAGGGTGTAGCGAGTCTAGTTTCTCCAAAAAAAAGGGATGTCAGTATAATTTATCCAAAAAATAAAAATAAATAAATTGATAGTTTCATGTTACAACATAGAGAAAAGAGGATCATTTAAACCCTAGTTCCAGTCATAAATGAGAGCATGTCATGTCACTAAGTTAGAAGCCTCTTTATGTTAATTTAAACTTAGAAAGTTAAAACTGCAATGTTTTGAACTCAAGTAAAACAAGCTCAAAATTTATTTATTTTGGTCAGAATATAGATGCCTTTTATAGATGCTAGCTTTTAGAACTAGCCACTACCATGGAATGTTTGTTACTAGTCAAGAAAAGTACAAAAGGAGATATAAAAAAGTAGAAGGCTTATTCACGAGCGATCACGAGTACTTGCTTTCCAACATTGTGGCCATTAAAGAGTCTTATGAGAGCAGTTGCACCATTCTCAAGGCCTTCGGCTATGTCTTCGACATATACAATCTTTCCTTCTCTGATGAGTGGCAACATGAAGTCTTCGACATATTCAATAGTTGAAAATCCTTCCATACGAAGTTGCTTATATATGATAAACATCAAGTTTTTAACACCATAAGGATCATCAAGATTGTATTGTGAGGTCATTCCACATCCAGATATGCGCCCGTGGATTCTCATGTTTAGAAGAACTGCATCAAGCATTTTCCCTCCTACGTTCTCAAAGTAAATGTCAATACCTTCTGGGAAATACCTGTCATTACAAAAAGAAGCCAATGAGATATATTTTAATCATTAAAAATAAATTTCCTGCCAACTTTACTGTTGAGGGACTCGATTTGCATAGGTAATAAGTGAATACAAATTTTTTATCCTATTTTTTGTATTCCATATTATGCTCCACCAATTATAACTCACCACGTGTGTTTTTTCTTTCTTTATAGAATAAGTAAGATTTAAAATAGAAACAAATCAAACACAACCTAACACGTGTTATATTGTAGTTGGTGGAGTATAGAGTGAAACACAAAAAAGTGGGATAGAAAATATTCATTTATAATAAATAATAACTAACAAGTCGATTCCGATAAAAAAAAAAAAAATGTTTATATATTATAGATATTTAATTAGTAGTCAAGTATTAATAAATAAAAATTAGATTAGATAATTTGTAAAAATTAACTTACCCAATTCAATTAAAATATATTTAGAGAAAATAAAATGTACTTTATCAAAATTTGTTAAAATATATATATTCACTTCTTTTTTTTTTTTTTCTTTTTTTTTTTTAAATATGCAATTTCGTGGACAATAAATGAGGCCATTAAATTTCAAGGAAAAGTTGCAATCGAAAAGTTTGTCTTTTACTTCTTTTTAAAGAATTATATACCTCATTAAGTTTCAATTAGCTAGAGGGCTGAAATTTTCTATATTTGATCTTGAAGTCGTCTGAAAATGCCCTTATGTTTGGTTGAGGTGAAAAGGAAGAGAATGGAAAATGGGGAAAGGAAAAGGGATTGAAAAGAAAATGAGGGTGTAGTTTTCCACCCGAGCCCATCATTTTTTTACTTTCAATTTGGGAAGAAAAGGGGATAGAAAATGTTACGGAAAAGAAAATTACAAAATTAGTCTCCACTTTTCCATCATATTTTTATATAATAAAGAAATAACAGAATTTACTATCAATCTTTTAACTTTTCCATCCTCCCAACCAAACATATATAGTAGAAAACACAAATCTTTTTCATCCTCACTTTTCTACCCTCTCCAAACCAAACCCTTTATTGAGAAATTTCTGAATAATACTGACCTTTTTAAAGTTGCATTCAAATCAAGCTCTTCCTTGTAATTAAAAGCCTCATCAAACCCAAACTTGTTCTTCAATAAATCAACCTGAATAAAGATAATAAATAAGCTTTCATCCAATAGAGGCCATACCATGCAAGCACTGTCTCTTCTCTGTTTAGCAAACCAAAAAAAAAAATACAAAAACATCTCTTTCTCTCTCTCCCTTCCCAAATTATAAAAAAAAAAACAGATGACAAGAAGAAAAGAAGATGTAATTATATGTACACGGTTATACAGGAACTTTAGTACTAGAGACATGGTCACATGTAATTTCGTGTTGCATGCTCTCAAAGAGAGAAATTAAAATTATTTAGTAGTCTCAAAGTATATTTACGTTGTCTTTCCTCCTCTCACATAAATGATAGATCTCATTATGAATTTAATTAGTAGAAAAGAACTCACGATTCACTTGAGAGAAAGACATACCACATCTTTGTGTTTTGGGAACTAAACAAGTACTACTCCTCAACGAAACAATTAGATATGGAAAATGATAAAAGTGTTGCAGATTTATCAATAAAAACCTTAGTAATTGACCTGATGATTAATCTAAACGGTGCTACATCAGTAACTTAATAATTAAATTGCAACTATCTTTACTATTTCTTAATTTTTTATTTGTCTTGTATTTAAAAATTAACACATCAAATTATAATATTTTTATAATAAAATTGGTATTAACCCTACTTTTTACACATATATTCCATGGACAAATTTAAAAGCATACAGTGGTCAAAAGGAAAAGCATTGATAATCAGTACTAATTTCCAGGAAGCTACACAAGCAAAAGTTTCCCAAGAAAGTATAACTAAAGGCATCAAAAAATGAGATTGCATGCTTAATTATGAGTAAAACTTAGGTAAAGTTCTTTAAGTCAAGTACGTTAGGTTCCTAATTGAATTCAAATTCATTGAATTTAAATATTCTTGGAAAATATAACATTATTTGTGTTTCATTGGTTAATGCAACCATGTATTTGAATTTAATTGAAGAACCTAATGTACCTAACTTAAGGAACTGTACCTAAGTTTTACCCTTTAATTATTATCTATCCATCTAGTAATTAAATATACCTTTTGTTGACTTCCTGCACATCCAACCACATAGCAACCCTTCAACTTTGCCAATTGTCCAACGAGCTGACCAATTGCGCCGGAAGCTGATGAAACGAAGACATATTCTCCTTTCTTAGGAGAACAAAGTTCGTAGAAACCAGCATATGCTGTTACACCAGGCCAACCTATATATGAAAAGGAGAAAAAAAAATTAGAGGGACCACGAATCTAATTGTAAAGAAACATAAAATGAAATGGAGATAATCTTTAATCTAAGAAGTATATTCCATCGCTCGATTTATGATTAGCACAAGTGAGTAGAAGTGCATGATTCAAGCATCTATGATAATAATAGATTTGAAAAAGTCAAATCTTATTAACAATCAAAATTGCATTAGGCAATAATAATAATAATAATAAAACTATGTTTAAATGGTGTTGGTTTCTAATAGATTTGGATAATATGACCAGATTAACTCATATTAATCAACTGAGATCTAAATGGATAAAAGTTAAACTTTAGTAAATAATTTGCAATTGAAGTAAGAATGATGAGAATAAATTGAATTTTAGACATAAATATAAATGAACCATATGGCAATTTCATAAGTTGCTGAAAATTCCAAGACAGACTTACTGATCCAGGGGTATAGGAAGTAAAGATAGAATCTTCGACACTTTTCATTTGAATCAGCATAACGGGATCGCATGATTGGTAGAGGTTCTTCACCAGAATTGCTTTTGATCCATCTGGAATCTCCAATTTGATAGTACTAGTTTTCACGTACATGTCGGATTCTTTGGGAGAGCCGGTCACGTAGTCCCTGAGTGTCAACTGCTTGTTGCTCACTTCCTCTCCAACCTTAGCCATTGCCATGCACTAATTCCTCTGTGTATTTCAATTTTTCTCTGAACTTATGTGGTGGTGAATTGTGGGAACAGAGGTTCTATGTTTATTCAATGTTTATTCCGTAAGTGCTGCTTATGTTAGTTATTTTGTCCCATGCATTATTCGTCATTGATGATGATCGTGTCAGAAATTCGGCTTGATTCAAAGCCTATTTATATTAAATGATTCAAAGACTTTGACTGGGAGAATAGTTTTTTTTTTTTTTTTTTTTTTTTTTGTGACGTTTCTATTTTTATATGATATTATTATGTTATGTGTTAATCATACACTACTTCTATATAAAATGGATAGGTAAAAAATTAAAATAATAAATATGATGTTTTCGTAATATAATAATAAAAGCTAGTCTTTTTATTTTTTGTTTTAATTTTTTTATGAGGTTATATGTTATGGATAAATGTGGACAAGAACTATCAGTGGAAGAGAGACTATTAGACTATTTTGTCATTTCGTATGTACCTTAAGCATGCACACAAATCAAAAAGAAAAATCACAAACAATCAATAAATACTATTTATGAGAAATTAGAGAGTTCATGAACTTATTATATATGCTTGTGGCACCAAGTGAGGGATTGTGGGAACTATGAGAGTGAAAAATTTGTAAAAAAATAAAAAATAAAGAACCATAAAAATAAATAATTTCTCCTTATTTATTTTGTCAACCTTGAGGTGACAATTTTCACAAAGAATTGGAAAGACCAAAAGATCGGTTAGAATTAGGGGTGTAAGTTTTACCGATACAACCGAGAAATCTACAAGAACCGCACCAAACCACACTAAATCATGTCAAAACCGATCTTAATAGGTGCAGGTGTAGGTACATATAATAGGAAAACCGCACTATAAGGTGTAGGCGTTTAAATCCAGAGAAAACCGTACCGCAGCTCACCGATTACATCTCTAGTTGGAATTGTAATTATTTTTCTATTACAAACTGAAAAGATAATTTTTTTATTCTAAAGTAATTATTTTTCCGGTTGGAATTGTTCATTATTTTGTTAACTAATCCACCGAATCTACAATTTCTTAATATGAAACCTTTTTATTCTCTCTTTTACGTCTCTCCATCCTTTTTTTTATATATATACTACAAGTGATTTAGACAAACGTGTCCATATATTTTTTATTTCACTTTCATCTTCATTATTCATTTCTCCTCATAAAAAACTAAAACCAACAGACCATCAATCTCGACCACAGGTAATATTTTTATGTGGGAATATGGAAGGATCCACATTCATTTACGAAGCCAATCACGATCAACCCTGCTGTCCTGCATAAAGGTTAGCCATCGTTTCTTTTAAAAAAAAAAAAAGGTTGTGGACCAACTACTTTCCGGCCCAAACCCACTGAGCAACGCATCATCCAGTCCACTGAGAAGGGTACAATTATTAATTCCTACTTATTGATTTGTGATTCAATTAGGTACATAAAGCTAAAAAAAATTTACAAAATCCAAATTAACATCTATTTAATATTAACAAAATACCAACTAATTAATATCAATTTTATCAATTTTGATTTTTCGAAATTTTGTTTGAAGATTTTCAAAAATTGAGACATCAATACGAGAGTTTGACAACAATGCATCATCATTATTGACTTTTAAATTATTTCTATTTTTTCTTTCAAAAATTTCATTATCTTCAAATCGAATTATATCCAATAGTCTTTTAGCTTAAAATTCATTAGTTTTTGTTAATGAAAAATAAAATAATAAAAATGTCTTACGACCCCAAAAACCACAACAAAACACAATAAAATTAATGTTAGGGATTTGACATTTGTTTTGCTAAAACTTAAAATCTTTTTTATTATTTCCTTTGGAACGTGATGAGCCGGTCGAATTAGTATTTTTTTTTTTAGATTTTATATATATATATATATAGATTTTATGGGTCCATTTTGATTATATTTGGGATATATATATGAAGGTGGGATTTTTTCACGTTATAATGGAACCGCATCAAACCTCACAGCACGATGAATCTCAGTCCGTTGGAGACTATAGGATGATAAAATAAAGCAAGAACAGATAAGAAACATAATTTTAGGTGGTTCGGCAATTTGCCTACGTCCACATCCAGATCAATAATCTATCAAATTTAGTTGTAAGCACAATAAAATACATTGACCGAACACCTGAGAGACTCTCTCTCATATCTCTTTTTTAGCCTTTTTTTCCTTTTGGTCTCTCAGCCAGCCTCTTTTACGTTGCTTTTCCCTTTCCTTTTATAGAATTCTCTTTTTTTCAGAATACAGTAGAACCTCACAGAACATATACATGATATTTTGTAGATCTTTGTGAGATATTTTATGGACTAATTATGTTTACCAAGCTGTAAAATACACATGCAATGTGCTGTAAAGTAAAGACCAAACCCAACTATGCTTTCCCTTCTATATTTAGCCTTATATTTGTCTTAATCAATTTTTCCCCTTACAATTATATATATATATATATATATATATAATATATATATAAATTTTATATATATATATATATACTTTTTAACCCAATGGAACTCTAAGATCTTAATCCCAATATTATATATATCATATATTATTCTTTTAAAGTGATTCTCAACTTCCCGTCACTGGTTAAAGGCTTACACTTATTCCACTATTTAACCATATTTCTAACATCTTTCTTGATATCTCTAACAATTTGCTCCTTAGTTCTAATTCTTCTCCCATCGTGCCACATAATTTCTACCTTCTCTTTTTTCATTCTTTTTCAATTCTTCCTAATTATTAATGCTACCACGATTTTTGGTTTTACTCTTTAACACCCCTAATTAATTCTCCTCACCGTTTGACTCTTTCACTCTTCATAAAAGTAAAACCCGTTTAGATTTTGCATGACATTAATTTTTCCTCTAAGTAACCTACTCCTTTGTTACTCACATCTAAATATAAAGAGTAGTGTTATAGACACAATACTTTCACAATAATACCGAGTTGACAAGTTTTTATTTACTCTTAATTGAACCAACCACTTACATTACTTTATTATTTACTATTCAAAACTTGACACACCTCATATTGTTATGAAATTATTGTAAAAATGTGTGTCTATAGCTTTATTGAAATATAAATGGAAGCTTCTAGAATTTGATTGTAATGTCGCTTAGATCCTATTCCTATCCTTGGGTCTTCTCCATTTAGTTATAGTATTTGATTGAAGAGTCTTCATGAAAATTGAGATTTTGAGCAATAACAGATGATTGTGCCATTTTTTTTTTCCATTAATCCCACATCACTTGGGTTTACGACTAGTATATTTAAAGCAAGAATCTCATCTGTAGTAGTTTAAGGTTTTTCAATGTGGCACATTAATTCTTTGAGAAGGAATAAAAATCTCTTCATATAGCCTTTCACTTCTGTAAAATTTTGCACTTATGTGAAAGTATTAATTTATTATCATGTGTTAATGAATAAATGCATTTATTTTTATGTATTACGTAAAAGGAATGTTATCATTATGGCTATTTTCTAAAATTTACATCTGAAACAATTGATTAGGAATATGATATTCTAGCTCAAGTTTAGTTACTTTGACAACAATTGAAACAAAATCAAGAAGAAAAAAACATATTTAAGAATACATGCAATCAAGAATATAAAAAAATAATGGCATGCTTAAATTAGATGAAATAATTAAATTTTTGCCAATTCACTTAAAAAATACGTCTATATTCTTAATTATATTAATCATACATTTTTTATCTTTTAAACGACGGTGTATAATATAATAAACCGTATACGAGCATCACACGGGACATCGGCTAGTAGATCCAAATGGCGAGAAGCCAAGAGCTAGTACTTAGCATCGCGATTAAGGGTAAAATGTCCAAGTAAGAGCAAATCAGCACGATTGAAATGATAAATATTGGACAAGCAACTCAACATTGACCATCCATACCAAACAGTTGCTGAAAGGTGCAAAATAAGTAGGCCAAGGCATTAGAAAATAGAAATGCTTCAGTTTCATTTATAGCAATGAATGTTGGGTACAAAAGGTACGCTAAAAGTAGCCTTTCAGTAGAGTTTTCTAACTCTCACACACACCAAACTCAGCTACTCTTAATACTTTCATTGTAATGGAGCAAGGATTTTGCTAGGATAGTAGGGGAAAATAAGTCATTGATTGTCTTAGAGATCTCAAAGCTTACTTAAAAAAAAAAAAAAAAAAAAAAAAAAATTCTTAATGAGTCATATAACATACCATCCATTACTAACTAAATTTGTTTTGTAAATGGTCAAAATTTCCTTCTGGTAAATTTCCTATACTAAACACCAAACCATAAACCTGACCCTGGCTGCAGACAGGGCTTGTTAAACCACTACAAGGTGGACCACTAACATCAAGTATTTAACATAAAACTCAACCTATCAGTAGCATATGGATATACAAAAGATGGCTAAATCACTCCCTAGCAATTACAACAACTTGTTTTCCAACATTGCAGCCACTAAAAAGTCCTACCAGAGCGGCAGGGGCACTCTCAAGGCCTTCTGCTATGTCTTCCACATACACTATCTTCTTTTCTCTGATGTAAGGCAGCACTATGTCCAAGAACTTGGGATAAATATTATAGTGATCAAAGACAACAAATCCTTCCATGTGAATCCTTTTATAAATAAGACACATCAAATTCTGAACACCTTCAGGCTGATCACGAGTGTATTGTGAAACCATTCCACATAGAGCAATCCTACCAAGGGCTCTCATATTGAGAAGCACAGCATCAAGCATTTTTCCCCCAACATTCTCAAAGTAGATATCAATGCCCTCAGGGAAGTACCTGGTGACACTCAGAAATAGAAAGGCTAAATTTAGTGCTTGAGATAATATCTCTTGTTAATTGGATTTAAAATCATTGTTTTAAAAAGGATTTGTCATTGCATTATTAGTATTAGAATAAGACATTATGAATTTCCATCACCATCTTAATCTTTTCTTGTTAATAGGATTTTTGATGAATTTCCTATCACCATGTATCTACATACATAGCAAAACCAAATAATAAAAGCTGCAATTGAAAGAATATACATGTTTCATGTACAAAGTCATTTACATTGCTTTATCTATAATGCCATTCATAAGAAGACTCAATTGCATCCTGATGAAAGGTTAATTCAGAGATAAAGGAGCTACCAGTAGAAGATAATTAGCAATTTAATTTTTACAAATTGACAAAATGGTGCATTCTACATTCTAACCGTCTCTTGTTTTTGGATATTTTGTAGCAAAGCCTCAACCCATCGGCCATCCTTCCCAGTCCCACCCAACCATTAAACTGCTAGTAATGCAAACCATGGAACTCACCCAAAAGCTAGCAATTCTATTATCATTATGAGATCAAGACAATGTCATGTATATTCTCCTTAATAGTGATGAAAATATAGACACATACACATACATAAATAATATGTAGCACAGACGGAACGACTTTATCTCCATCTGATGTAAAATGGTTAATTAAAGCTGCAGAGCAAAAAATTGTGTTAAGCAATATGTATATATACCGACTTTTTCAAAGCTGCATCCAAGTCAGTTTCTTCCTTATAATTGAAAGCCTCATCAAACCCGAACTTGTTCTTTAGTAGATCAACCTGCATGATTTCAAAGAAAAAAAAGACAATAAAAGCTTGAAATTTCTTGTAGAGTATTGATATGTCTGACCACTCCCTTCTAAAACAGAGGAGGGAAGGAGAAAGAATGATATTGCACAGCTAAAAAGTTTAGAGAGAGCTCTATCCTTTCAAAACCTTGCAATGGTTGCATCCTATAAAGAACCATTTATGTATATGAATGAGTTTTTCTAAAACAAAGGCCTTCAATATACCTTTTGTTTCCCATTCGAAGTCTTCATGAAGAAAATCAGGTATGCATAGTGGTCAAAAGATTATGATCCATGAAACATGCATAGAGCCATTCCATGGGAAGAGAAAATTGGGAATACTGAATTGGTAATAATCATTAAGAATTCTATGCATTTAGAAATTTTTCTCTGGAAATTGTGGTATGTCATTGAAAAAGAACGCAGCTATAAGAAAACAATTTAGGAAAAAGAAAAAAGATTTATGGTAAAAACAAATATATTCTATTGTTCTAAGAGTCCAAATATTTGCTTGGATTGACTATAAATTCTCAAAGAAACCAAATGACACATGGCAAGATCAGGTTAACCATGCTTAATCACGGTCATTGCTTGTAACTGAATCATTTTATGGGAAAAAATAAAAATAAAAATTAAAGCAGGCATTGGGTAAAGAATATGTAGGGCTTAAACTATGAAGCATGACAAATGGAAATAACTCACCTTTTCTTTACTTCCAGCACTTCCAACAACATGGCAACCCATCAACTTTGCAAATTGCCCAACAAGCTGACCAACTGCACCTGATGCCGCAGAAATGAAGACATACTCTCCTTTCTTAGGAGAACAAACTTCGTAAAAACCAACATAAGCAGTCAAACCAGGCATACCTAGAATAAAATCCAAACACACATCCAATTATATATACGGCAGACATCATTGATCATTTCATGGAAAGGTAAAGCAACATGCCAATCTCTCCTAATTTTGTTAATTTTCATTTAATAATATTGACAGTTGCCTTTATTGACACTATAGTGCAATATTGCTTAACAACCGTATTAAAATGTTTTCACATTGTTGGTATGTAATAATGTAATCAATGATTTAATTCAAAGAGTATGTACATAGCAACCTTAATTAAAAACCTTGATGTACCAAAACAACTAGACTACTTAACTCCACACCAAGAAGATATGCTTTGTTCAGAACCAACTCGACTAAAACTGGTTTTAGTACTAGTACATCTATCAATTATATTTGATCTAGAGCCACAATCACTGAATTGGTCAAGGATCCAACTGTAATACACTAGCTTGCATATACAGACACGGTAAAAGAACTGAATTCTGGCTAATCAGGATCAAAAGTTGAAGGTTATGATTATTCATGAAGATTGCAAGTTTTGATTCAATCTTTTGAGTTTCAAAATGTAAGGGTCATCAACATGAAAAAACTAATTACCATCATTTTTTTTTTTAACCGTGACAATTAACTAATAAGAGAAAAATCGAAAATGGCTGCAAGAAACTATGAAACTCACATATTGCATATACAGAGCATCTAGAAAATATAAATTTATCACCTTCAAATAAAGAATTTCACAAGCTAACAAACATATCAATCTAGAACACACTTCACCGAATCATTTAACACCCAAATTCAATCTAGAATTCACCGAATGAGCAGACAACTCACCAAGAATTCCAGTATAGTAGGAAAGGGGTACATCAGTGTGCTGGATTTTAAAGAAGCCTTCCAGTCCTGTGATGACACTGTATTCTTCCCATCCGGTTGTGCCCCAAATCAAGTCACCTTTCTTGAAGTTTGGGTGTCCAGAATCCAAAACTTTGGCCACTCCAAGCCCAGTTAATGGCTGCATGTTATCATCACAAAGAGAAATTCACAACAATTTATAATCTACTCTTCCAATTGTATTTTTATTTAACTAATGCTTACAACGTACAAAGAATTTGACCATTCTGTTAATTTACATTTAATTATGATATATCTTTTCAAAATAACCAACAAATATATATGCACACCCAGTTTCAAGAAAATAATGAAGTCCTCCAAATTTCAAACAAAAAATAACCATAAAACCCCTTAAAAAAAAAAGTCTATATAATATAACATACAAGCCAATAACTTTCAAGGGTAATTTCAGAAATTTTATTTTATATTTTAAAACAATGCCTAAATATACCATTGGTCTTAAAATAAAATTTAAAATAAGAGCGGTAGGTCATAACTTTTTTAAGGCAATAAATTTTGATTGGAGTATCTTTATTTTTACTTGACCTATTATTATCACAACTTCTATTAAAAGAGTTACTTTCTCAACACTGAAAAAAATAATGAAAAATTAGTTGTGAATAGAATGATCGATTTCACAAACCTCGCAATCAAATAATTTTGGTTGTCATATTGTAAATAAAACCAAGAAAGCTGAGAGAAGAGAAGAGAGATTGCTTACAGAGGCAGGAGTGAAGGAAGTAAAAACGTTAGGACCCTCAATTCTTGTCATCCGTAAACGCATGTAGGGATCACAGGACAAGTAAAGATTCTTCACTAGTATCCCATTGGACCCCTCCGGAAGCTTCAGTTTCAGTGTTCCAGTGCTCACTTGCATGTCCGATTCTTTGGGAAAACCAGACACGTAGTCCCTGAATATAACCTGCTTATTCCTCACTTCCTCAACACCATTACCACCATTACCAACTACAACACTTGCCATTAATTGTTAGTCTTTCCGAGAGCTGTGGGTCTTTGTCTCTCCGTCTATCTATGTGTGCTTGATCAGTTTCAACTTTCCACTTTCAAAAAATGGTTTCTGGACTGAGAAGATGGAAAAATTATCTCATACAGTGGAAACAGGGAGCATGTGAATATGCAATCTTTACAATGTGAACAATTGGCCCAATAATAAAACTACATGTAATTAAAAAAAAAACATGTCAGCAAGTAAGGTGTCAAACCTAAAACAAAGATTTTATTATTCCCTGTGACCAAACAAGCCCACCAGCCAAAACAACCCCATTCTGCCGGCGTCCTCAGCCCCAACAATGGCCGCCGCCTCACCTTTTTTTTTTCCTTCTTTCTCACCGATGAAGATCACGGCGTAAGCCACTTCGAGTACTTCGATGAAGATCACGGCGTTATTGGTGCTGAAGCACAACTCGGATGGGTCGGATCCGGTGATATTGGCAAAGGCGTTGGGCTTAAGAGTTGAGACACGGGTACTGTAGAGGTGTAGGCATCAAGGAGTTCATCGTCTTCGTTGCTCGCAGTGCCGCCAAGCGAACCCCACCATCCCAGCACCAATCCGTCCAGCATAAAGGTTCCCCTCCCCTATTTCTTCCTTCCCTATTTCACGATCTATTCGTATCAAATTTTTTTATTTTATCTTTTACTTTGTAAATGGTTTATGACCTTGATTAAGGCAGTGTAAATTGGTGATATGATGAGGTAGGGAGACAAAATTACAGGGATAGCCAGATCAGTGAGAAAGAAGGAAGAAAAAAAGTTGGGTGGCAGAAGACGGTGGAGTTGAGAATTACGGCATCAAGGATGGGGTTATTTGGTTGGTTATGCAAACTGAGTCTGTTTGGTCACATGAGACAAATGAAAACTGTTTTAGGTTTGACAGCTCAGCTTGCTGACATGTTTTTTTTTAAGGAAGCTGCTACGTTCACACCATGGTGTGAAATGGTATGCAGTGTTTTCACACCATGGATGTGGCAGCCAATAACTGGGCCACGGCAGCAAGTCCATCTGCGGGTCCCATAAGTGTAAAATCAGCAATTTTCATTAAGAATGCAACTATCCTTGTTGCCAAACACACTAAAAATTTGGCTAAAAATGGGGCATGGCAAAGCACGTGAGAGGTCCACTTGGTGTTTTTTTTTTTCCCTCCACTCCGCCTGTCTTCTTCTTCAGCATGTCCGTGGAAGTCTGAAACACACGTCCTCCATAGCCACAGCAAGCAGAAAGTAAAAAAAAAAAAGACACTTAGCCGAGAAGATCAAGACAGTTTTAAGGTTGGATTTTTGAAGTTTTGGTAGTTATTATTTCTTGCCAATAATAATGAAACAATAATCCTAAACATAGAAACCTTTTTTCTGTAAAACAGTGTTGCTGCCATTGTAGCTTGAGCTTGAGCTTGAGCTTGAAACAAAGTCACCATTTGGAGCAGAGACAGAGACCAACATTTGAGATTTGGAGCAGCATTTAACGTGAGTTTTGGAGTTTTGGAGGTCCATTGCACTGGTGCATTGACTGCACTGTTCACGTGGTATGCTTTTTTTTTTTCCTCTTTTTCTTTTTTGTTAGTTGTGTATATTATTTAAGTTTATTTTTAGTGATAATCTGTACATATTTTTTTGTGTAATAAAAAATGAAAAAAACAAAAAAAAATTATGCTTGTTTTAGGTTTAGCAAAATATTCATGATTATTGTATTATGGCTATAGATGTTTAATGGGTTTTTTCATGTTATTTTTTTAATGATAATGGGTTTTTTCAAATGTAATTGTTGCTATGTTGGTTCTGGGTTCACTTGCATGTTATTACCATTTACCAAAAAATGTGGACAATAATGTCCAAACTTAAAGATAATTGTCCACACTTTCTATGGATGTTAAGGATGTTACATAGGTTGTTGGTACATGTTGGTTTCTATGGATGTTATGAAAAAATAGTTACAAAAAGATATAAAGTTCATAGCTTGTCAATTGAGAAACAGTACAAGAATCCAAAAAAGTCCTAAATAGCTTCATTTCAGAACATGGAACATGAAAACAGTTAAAAGGGTGTATCTGCATCTTCATGATATCTTGTTATTTTTTAATGATAATTTTAGTGAGTGTGTGTTGGTGTGTTTGAATGTTTTCTGTTATTGATACTAGTCACAATGTTATACTTTAGGTTTAGGTTGTATATCATTATTGGTACATGATAAATTATTTCGTAGAGTTTACATTACATGTTATAATTAACTTTGGTATTTGGCTTATAGGTTGTTGCAGTCATGAGTACACAAGAGATGGATGGTGTTAGATCCTTTGGTGCTAGTAATAGTTTTGTGGAGGATTTACCACAGCCTGTTGAGGGAAACATGCAGAAGATACACCTGAGAGTGTGAGGAATTCAGTGATTGAACCAAGGGTTGGAATGGAGTTTGATTCACTTCAACAAGTCATTGAATTTTATAAGCATTATGCTTATTCGAAAGGATTTGCAACAATGACAAGGAATTCAAGAAAAAAGAAGGGCTTTAGTGAGACTTCTTATGTAAACTTGAAGTGTAACCGAGAGGGAAAATACAGTAGTTCGGTTGATGATCCTTCCAAGAAGAGGTCGACGATAAAAAATGCGTGTGAAGCTGGGATCAAAGCTTCAATGGATATTACGGATAAAAAATGGAGGATATTGAGTTTTATTGAGGATCATAACCATGAGTTGAGTCCTAGTAAATCTAGGCATTTTGCTGCTTTTCGGCATATAAGCACGGATACAAGAAGGAGACTCTTGATTAATGACAATGCTGGTGTTAGGATAAATAGTAGTATTAAGGCTTCCGTCGTTGAAGTAGGGGGTTATGAAAATATGACGTATAATCAAAGAGATGTTCGCAACTTTCTTGAAAAGGAACGTCGTTTAAAGTGTAAGGAGGGTGACGGACAAGCCTTGCACGATTACTTCGTTAGAATGCAAGCTAAAAATTCTAACTTCTACCATGCATTGGATTTGGATGATGAGTTACGTGTGCGAAATGTATTTTGGGTTGATGCGAGGAGTAGGGCAGCATACGAATCGTTTAATGATGTGATCACGTTTGATACCACATATCTAACAAGCAAGTATGATATGTCATTCGCCCCTTTTATTGGAATTAATCATCATGGTGAATCTATTATACTTGGTTGTGGGTTATTGTCAAGTGAAGACACGGATTCGTTTGTGTGGGTATTTTGTTAGGAATTTTAGGGGAATGCAAAGGAGATTTAAGGCTTTGAGGCACGAATGAATCGCTGTCTTTAAGACTAGATTTGCCCCCTCTCCTCAGAGATTGCTAAGGGTTCAAGCAAATAGTCTCCAGGATACAACAAAGCCAAAAAATTAATGATAGCAATTCAATTAATTCTTTTAGAACTTCTTAGAACATATATGTTTACTGCATATAATGACTGAACACGAAATTCCTTTTAATTGCAAGTATAACAATCAAGAGTCACCATGAAAAGGCACCATTTCAGCCTTTAACGGTCATTAACTGCCTTAACTGCTGAGATCCAGTCGCCTGAATTAGTGGTCCAGGCGACTGAGTCAGGCAGAAACTCCCAGGCATGACATCCAGTCGACTGGACCACAAATCCAGGCGACTGAATCAGCCAAGTACATGTCATCCAGTCTACTGGATTGGTGGTCCAGTAGACTGGATTGGGCAGAAACTATTTCTTGCAATTCTCTTATATATATTACAACCTATTCAGATATTAAATATCTAACAATCCCCCACTAGGTTGTAATTTTTCTTGTTCAGTCTATAGCACACACAAAGCTTATGCATCAAAGAAGGTGTCTTTCAACTTAAACCCTCTCCTAGTGTAATTACTTCAAAGTTTCAAGAGAGTTAATGGTGGCTCATTCGCTTAAACCAAAACTCTTTACCTTAAAACCGGAAATAACACACACACAGCAATGATCTTTAACATTAGAAGTTCTCCTATAGTTTAGCACTTAAATGGCCTTGTGCTCTACCTGGTTTAGTGAACATTTACAAGAGAAAACCTTAACTCTTGTTTAGAAGCGGCACCACTCCTATGTTCACAAAGGTGAAGTTCCTTCTTTATGTCCCTGTTACATAGACATCACTTAATTTGAACTTCATTAAGAGTAAAAACTCATCCTCCTAACGTAACAGACTGCACTATTCCATCCTGAATGGGACACAAGTTTTAGTGCTCTTACTAATCACGAATCAACAGCTTGTTATTACCCTTTAAACCTTTTTCAAATGAATTTACTCAAGGTTGGGTTCCCACTATTGGTGATTCTTTTAGAAAGGTTTTAGTCCCATTCCTATGGAAGTTATCCTTATCAAATCTCGAGAAAACCTTTGGTAAAAGGGTGTTATCAAGTTATCACTTGATTTTATGTAGACAATAATTATGAGCTCACCAAATTATTTATTGTCTTACATACTCAAGTTTTAGACTCAAATGTCTAAACTTCATTTCTCATATATGGTGGCTTCACTCTTACAGTGCAAGATATAACTATCATTGGATGTGGCCACATCTCTTTTATATAACATCTCATGTTATCACTTTCTCTTGCCCGTTGCCAACCATACAATCTTTATGGTGGATTAAGAAACTCACTTTGTTTCTTCCATGCCTATTAACTGGCTCTTCCACCAAAAGTGAATATCCAACTTAACATGGATTTTATCACTTACAATAATAACTACAATTGGTATCCTACTCTTTGGATATCCAATTATGCAATGCTTTCTAATGATCTTAAGCTTGTTTACAAAGCTTTGAAAGTCTATGTGAAAACCATGTATTTATAATACAACGCATGACACAACATGCTATAATTACACTAGCACACTCAAAACATGCTTTCAATAACTTTACTTTAGATTGGAATAAAGGTGAGTTAGCTTCTTTATACTTTTGAAAAGTATTAAATCAAGAAGCTTCATTTCATACACAATGAAAGCATCATCTCAATCTCAATAAGAACTTACATAGTCTACACACTATGTTACTTCACCTTAATTTCCATTTCCAATAACTATAGACTTTCTTATGATTTTAGGAAATCATATTTCATTTCAAGATCATAACTCATAGAAAGCATATAAGAGGTATATAAAATTGAGATCAAGTCACTTCACTTTTAATATTTTGACTCTTTCATTGTTCACTTCATGAACTTATTTCTATTTTCTTATTATTGTAAATAGAAATTCTTGAATTACAGTCAAGATAAGTGTTTGATTAGATTCATAGATATTTCAAGAATCATAGAATTTAACCTCAATAAATTCACCACTTGATTCCAATATAATATCTCACTTAAGTCACAAAGACTTTAAGATTCTCAACCTAATCCACAAACACATCTTTAGAATTTTAACTTAGTCTTTTTACGAGTTCTAAAACTCCTTTAAAGACTACCACACACTTGAATCTCAATACCCTACACTTTTGGGTTTTCACATTCCATAGTTTATATGGAAACCCCCACACTTTGGAATAATCAAGTTGTATACTTCTTGGTTTCACATACACCAAACATATTTATTCCAAAGATAAGAATATCATTCACATACAAGCACACAATGACTCCATACTCAACAATAAACTTAGAGTAGACACACTTGTCAGCTCCATTTTGTTTGAAACCATTAGCTAGAATAACGGTATCAAACTTTTCATGTCATTGTTTTGGTGCTTGTTTTAAGCCATATAATGACTTAACCAACTTACAAACTTTCCTTTCATTTCCTGGAAGCACAAAGCCTTCCGGTTGATCCATATAGACCTCCTCGTCTAAATTCCCATTAAGGAAAGCTGTCTTTACATCCATTTGATGTACCTCCCTTTGCCTAAAACCTTTAGCTACTAACCTTGCTTTGAAGGTTTGAAAAATTCCATCAGTCCTATATTTTCTTTTAAATACTCATTTACAACCAATGGTATTAGAACCCAGAGGAAGATCCACTAGGACCCAAATATTGTTGGACAATATTGAGTCCATCTCATCATTAACAGCTACTCTCCTAAAAACTACATCTCTTGAAGCTATAGCTTCACTATAAGTATTTGGATCTTTTTCCACATTTCCTACAAAAGGAAGCTTACTTAGGACCTTTTCTTTGTTTCCTTCTACAAGGTAAACATTCACTTGGTATGAAATGAAATCAAGACCAAAATCATTTTCTTTTCTTACCCTTTGACTCCTCCTTTGTTCACTTGTTCACTTGGTTCTATTCTCTTATTTCCACTAAAAGAATCATTAACCAATGAGTCAGATTCTTGTGTTTGTTTAGGTTCCAAAGGAATTTTGAGAATCATTTATAAACTTGTTCTCAATAAATTCCACATCTCTTGATTCTACTATAGTGTTGGAACTTAAATCCAATAATTTATAAGCTTTAGAACCAACAAACACACTCTTAATAGCTCTAGGTCCAAGCTTGGTTCTTTTAGGATTTGGAACTCTAAATTAGGCTATACACCCCCACACTTTAAAATAACTCAAAATAGGCTTCCTACCATTCCATAACTCATATGGAGATGACTAAATTTTTTCTTAGATAGAACCCTATTATACACGTGACATGCAGTAAGCAAAGCTTCACCCCACAGGATGAAAGATAGCCTTGCACTTATGATCATGGTATTTACCATGTTAACTAATGTTCTATTCTTTCTTTCAGGTAAGCCAATTTGTTGGGGTGTATCAGGGGCTGACCTATGATGAATTAATCCATTTTCCTCACACCCTTCACCATATCATTTCCAAAATGATCAAAGATGCCTATCTTCACAATAAATGTGAATTCGAGTTTAAAACTTAGCTACATTCAATGCTTAGCTTTATTCCATGCAGCAATCAAACCAATGTAATTGTACCACAATGCTTGTTATAATGCATATTAAAACTGAAATTTTGCACTTATAGACACATTTTTCAATTCAATCACTTCTATGTAAATACTCTTTACATGCGATCAAGTGAGATCATGCACTTATAACCCTTCCATCTTTTCTTGCATTTTTGTGGTTACATTACAGGCATCAAATTCATGGGGTTTAATCATTTGAGAGTATGGTGAGTTAATTCACATAAGTATATTACATTATACTCTACCATGTACAAATTAATGTAACTACTATCACTCACCATATATGATAATATAATAATACTAACAACAAGTATTATTGCAATATCATGTGACAAAATAAAAAGCCACTATCAGATTTACCAACTCACAGTTCACTAGGATGAATATCCTAGTACACATCCACCTTGAATGCATTGATGTGCTTTCACATGTCCCAACTTGGTCTACTCAGATCTACCAACTGGATGTACATTGCGTCTCAATCATATCCAGTTTATGTTCTTTGGCTCCACACATTCAAGCTTGAATTAACCTTATCACATGGTGTACACCTTAAATGATTAGTGAAACCAATAAAACAAAAGGTAATCAATAAACCAAATTTAGTTCAAAAAACATAACCTTTCAAACAGGATCATCTTTATGTGTATCACCACCATCTTTTCATACACCATGACCAATTGGCCATGCCTTGGTCTAATGGTTCTTTGCATGCCATATAACCACAATATACATAACATATATTGATCCAAAAACTGTTGTCAGATCATCAAATTTGACCTTCTTGAAATTCTTTTGGATGTCATCAAATGAGCACGCCTTCTTACATAGGCATCGTTGTTCCATAGATCACAATTATGGCGCCACCAGATTCTCAAAACCTGGGCAGCGTTTCAAGCATCATCCATGAGCACAAATGGTAACCATCTTGGTCATTGGAAATCCAATCATAGCATTAAGACCACGATCATCTTCTCCTCGATGCCATGAATTCCTTTGAAAGTCATCACTTCTCAAATGCCATTTTTCTCCTTCCACAACATAAATCTAGTCTTAAAATTGTTAGGAATTTTAGGGGAATGCAAAGGAGATTTAAGGCTTTGAGGCACGAATGAATCGCTGTCTTTAAGACTAGATTTGCCCCCTCTCCTCAGAGATTGCTAAGGGTTCAAGCAAATAGTCTCCAGGATACAACAAAGCCAAAAAATTAATGATAGCAATTCAATTAATTCTTTTAGAACTTCTTAGAACATATATGTTTACTGCATATAATGACTGAACACGAAATTCCTTTTAATTGCAAGTATAACAATCAAGAGTCACCATGAAAAGGCACCATTTCAGCCTTTAACGGTCATTAACTGCCTTAACTGCTGAGATCCAGTCGCCTGAATTAGTGGTCCAGGCGACTGAGTCAGGCAGAAACTCCCAGGCATGACATCCAGTCGACTGGACCACAAATCCAGGCGACTGAATCAGCCAAGTACATGTCATCCAGTCTACTGGATTGGTGGTCCAGTAGACTGGATTGGGCAGAAACTATTTCTTGCAATTCTCTTATATATATTACAACCTATTCAGATATTAAATATCTAACATATTTAGGCAATGGTTGCAAAGTATGTGTGACATTGCTCCAAAAGCTATTATCACAGACCAATGTCAAGCAATGCGGCGGGCCATTGAAATAGTTTTTTCGGAAACTATTCATCGTTGGTGTATTTGGCATATTACGATGAAGTTGCCAGTGAAGCTTGCTGGATTGGAAGCTTATCAAGATATAAAGCATTATTTGCTTAAAGCCGTGCATGATTCAATGACAGTGGAAGAGTTTGAAGAAAAATGGAATCATACCATCACTTTACATCATCTTGAGGAGAATGAGTGGTTGGCCAAGTTATATGAGGAACGGGAGCGATGGGTTCCCGCATTTCTCAATTCCAATTTCTTTGCGGGAATGTCGTCAACCCAACGTTCGGAATCAATGAATGCCTTTTTTGATGGTTATGTACATAGCTCTACAACTTTGAAAGTATTTGTGGAGCAATTCAAGAAAGCAATGCGGAATAAGGTTGAAAAAGAGATTTTATCAGATTTTGAGTGTTTCAAAGGCAAGCTGGAGTGTTCATCATCATCTCCTATGGAGAAACAGTTCCAAGAAGCTACACCCATGAGATTTTTAAGCGGGTGCGACTAGAATTTGCTGGGAGACAAGGTTGTATAGTAAATGAGCTTGTTAGAGGTAGTGATGAAGTCAAATACAAGATTGAAGATGAAGCATGCCCAGGAAGCTTTTTGAAGTGAGATTCAATAGCTCTGAATGCTTGGTTGGCTGTGTATGTCGCATGTTTGAGTTTAGGGGGATATTATGTAGGCATGCCTTATTTGTGCTTTCCCAGCAACGTGTGACTATACTTCCTGACAGGTATATACTAGACAGGTGGAGAAAGAATATCAAAAGAAAACACACTTACGTCTCCACTTGTACAGATGATGTACAACATAACCCTGTCTTGGAAAGGTACGAGAAGTTACATAGACTAGCAGTCGGTGTGCTTGAGATAGGGGCTGAGTCTGTAGAGAATTTTAATGTTGTAGAAAAGTTGTTAATTGATTTGAAAGACAACTTTTCTCGTTCATGTGGTAAACAACCCTCGTCTCAGAGAAAGAATAGTGTTGGAGCTGCTCCTGATGTTGTTAGGACTGAAGTTGTAAGGAGTCCTACGGTTGTGAAGCGTAAGGGTCGACCTAGGATGAAACGGCTAAAGTCATCAATGGAGGAAGCGGTTTCAAAACCAAAGAAGAAAAGGAACAATGCCGTTGCTAGGAATCTTGCTCATTCAACATCAACTACTGGGGTACATAATTAAAAGACCACACTTCTTTTAATATCCTAGTCTATTATTGTTTATTAATTTTGGTTTAATTGTGTTTGGATGGCCTAGGTTGGAGGTAGTGCTTATGGAGATTGCTCTACATCAAACATGGTAAGTATAGGTGATTTGCACTGTTATTATTCATATGTAGCAAAGATGTTATTTTGGGGCTTATGGTTGATTATATTTTTATTTTTGTATTGTAGGAATATCCAGTGTCCATGCCACATTCAATGATGGAGTTATACACTTAACAAATCCAATGCCTTCCCAGAGTTTTGTGTCTGAGGTAAAGATATTTGTAATGTGGAAAAATTGGTTATTAAATCCTATTATTGCATACTTATTGTACCATGTTTTCTTTTACAGTCAATGTCACAGACTCAAGCTCATGGAAACGAAGACCAAGCCTTAAACCTTACTTGATTAGATATATGTAAATATATATATATATATTTTTTTTTGTTAAACGATCCTCCTTTTTTTGTATTACGGAAGGATGCGTTGGTAGTTA
>OU015765.1:17243652-17256152 GCA_907173295.1 Fagus sylvatica
CCCACCCACCACCCACATCCCCATCACCCCCACACAGATCCTGTGAAGAAAATGAATGAATCATGTCCATAAAAAACCCACATCTCCTTCTCTCTCTCTAGTTCTAGTTCTGTACACTCACCGTCGACACAATGTTCTACTCGCACCAGCTTCTGGCTCGGAAAGCCCCGCTGGGGCAGATTTGGTACTCAAAATTTAATTCACTATATTTATTCTACTTTTTTCAATGAGTTAATGGTACAGTGGTACTGATTCTATATTGAATGTAAATTTTTCTGTCTCTGTTTTTGTATACTAGTATACGATCTGTAATTTATAATTCCACGCATTTCCTCTATGTTTCTATAATTTACTACCTCTTTGTAACATGAAGTTTTTGTGATTTTTTTAGTTTAAATTTTCGTAAATTCTTGTGTTTCCAGGATCTGTGTGGGGTGACGGTGACGTGGGTGGTGGGTGGGCGCCGGCAGTGAGCTGGTTGGATTTTTTTTTTTTTTTTTTTTTTTTTTTTTTTTTTTTTTTTATGGTTGTGTGACAGTACGATACACTAAGTTCTTAACGAACTGTCTGTAGAGAGTAGCATCACAAAAAGGATTTGCAATTATAATCATCAAGGCAAACATTGGATTCAATAGATGTGTCAATTATCTTACCGTTTGTGATTCAAGCTTGATAGAGAAGTAATTTTATGTATACTTGGTCTGAGTGAGATAATAGCCATCAAGGGATGTGCAAACTTCAAGGCCAAGGAACTAGTTTTGAGCAAGCCCAAGCCCTTCCTTTCAAATTAATACTGAGAAACTACTTGAGCTCTTTAGTTCCCAGAAAATCGTCACCTATAATAATCATGTCATTTACAAAGAGGACACACAAATGATACCATGGTTTGTGTGTTAAATGAACAAGGTGTTATCATAGGAGTTGGTTGAAAATCCAAGTTATAAGATAGTGGAACTAAAGGACGGAGTCGGGATTTCAATTGAGGGGGCAAAGTATGAACCAAATGTTTTTCATGAAAATCCAAATTAACATTCATTTATCATTAATAGGATATCAACAAAAGAAAAGCCACAAAATACATATATTTTATAAGATTTTTGAATTTTGGCTCAAGAAAATTCTTTGACTCCCTTAAACCAAAACATAAGCCCAAAAAAAAAAAAAAAAAGCAACAAACAACAAAAACATCCCTTTAAAAAAATAAAAAAATAAAAGAAAAAAAACCATCACAAATCTCAAATTACAATTTTATTAATAAAAAAACCCTAAATTATTTTAGATACTAGTCAAAAAGAGAGAGTAGAGAGAGTCATCAATTTTCTACCACCAACTAGCCTATCTTCCTTCGCTCTTGATTGCACAAACCACACACAATGTCGCCGTATGTGACATGCTGCCAACAAATCGCCCAACCATAGTTGATAGCTCCACTCCGAGTTAGTGAGGCTGATTTTACATCACGCTGTCGTTGCAAGCCGCTTTGACTGCTCAGAGTTATTTCTCTCTCTCTCTCTCTCTCTCTCTCTCTGTGTACATGTAATTCTACCCAATCTCTCTCTCTATCGTCTTTTTCTCACTATTTTTTATTGACTTATATGAATTTAGTTGTTTTATTATTTTTATTTTTGGTTTGAAGTATCTTTATCTTATTTACCAACTTTAATGATAAGCGAAGGTATGTATTTTTATTTTATTTTATTTTATTTTTTATCATAGCAATACATGGTAAAGTTGTGCTGAACAATTAATAAAACAGACTCAGATGTTTTGTCCTTTTAGTTTAGAATATCAAAGTGAGAGAACACACGATACATTATCTTACTTAGACTTAGTTAGTAGAATAGTTAGTAACATGCTTAGCAGTTAGCATTTAAATAATAAAATTTAAAATGTTACACCCACATGACACACTACACATTGTTCAATGACTAATGCACATAGACACAATTAATTAATGTCATAATGGGAACTTATAAATGTATAATTAGTGATTGTAGATCGGTGGTGGTGGGTTGGAATCATTATTTTTTAATTTAGTAACTTAAAGATTTTATTCTTTTTTATCTTTTTGTCTCGTCTATCTCATTGTGGTCCACTACTTTTTATAACGTTGTGCATTGAGTACTATGGCATTGTTAGGATACTAAAATACACTTCATCACATATATATATTATAATATTATAAGACATATGATAAGATTATAAACTGGAGTATTTTATTTGTAGATTAGTTATAAGTTAACTACAAAATTTGACTTTTTCTAAAAAAAAAAAAAAATTCAATTACATTGTAATATATTAAAAAATAGTCACTTTATATCTTTACATTTGTTGATATTTTATTAAATACTCAATAGATGCTAATTTGAATTTTTATGACACAAAAAACTATTCAAGGCAAAGTTTTACGTGTATCATGTCGCACGTGGTTAGAAGGGTGTTACGTGTTCCTTTAGAATTAGTCGAAGTGCGCGTATTTACGAAATATTGACTCAAACACCCAATATTATTAAAAAAAAAAAAAAAGTTCATACTTCGGCCCGAAAGACTGGCTCCCTGCACTCATGCTTTCTGTTCATACATCTTAACTGCGGTGATGAAGTGGTGCGCAGGGATTGGGATTGGATTTTAAATTCAATCTTCGTGTAGAGAAATGAAAAATGAGGAAAAAAAATTGCTGGTCACATGCCCTGTAAATGTATTGAAGTTGCAAGGAACCAACCATCATCTTTCTCCTGTGCTTCAATTATTTGACGTTTTGACCAACTTATTGTAGTTTAATTTCCAAGCATTGACTTTACTTCGATTGCCGTGCTTTTGAATCCCACTATTAGCGTTCTTTAAGGTTAGTCTAAGTACATATATTAACCACAGTTTTTTGTATGTGCGTTATTCCTTTTTTGCGCTACGCAGATGACTCATAACGCAAGAGCTCTGGTCTTGCACCACATTTTTGTCTGGTCATGACTAGGTACCTTTAGTTTGAGTTATGGTACTGAGAGTGAAAAGCATGAATGGGTGTTTGAAATTTCTTTCAAATGTGGGTTTGAGGTTGGTTTTTTGGTTTTTGCAATTTCATATACAGCTTTTGATGATGTGCAAAAATCAGCACGGTCGTCCGACGGATGCTCTCTCTGATGGAAGACCTGAAACAACAAGAAGATAATGACGACGGTAGGAATGCACCGGTGGGGTGCCGGCCAAAGTTCCTCCGATGGCTTTGTCAGAGATTTGGGGAGAATGATTATCAGGTAAGTAAAAGTGTTTAGGCTAATAGTGTGCGTACCTGGTGTCTTTCTGATGTGAAGTTTATATAGATCCCCCAGAAATTAGCCGTTGGGCCTTCTTTAAACCCCTCCTTTAAACCCCTCCTTAATTGGACTTGAATGGGGGTCTTTATGAAGACAGTTACAATATCTCTGGGATATTGTCATTAATGGGAATGTAACGCTTCTGGCATTTAATTGCGTGCATGGAGCGTGGTCTTCAACGAGCAGAGGGGGGGGGACGTGTTAAGGACAATGCATAAGGTCGTCCTTGCATACGCTCGTCGTAGAGCAAGGCGCGCATGTATTCGTCTGTTGGTTTGGTGGTATGCCCGTCCATGTCATTCTATTAATGTACGGAGGACGGTGAAGTATGGTCGTCGTTGAGTTAAGGTCGTCGAGACAGTCGAGGGAGATAGAGTCGTCCGTCATTTGGACGTTGACCCATCAGATGCCCCCTATTCCGTCGTGGCTCCGTCATGGACGACGGACGGAATATGTAGGGTTTTTATTTTTATTGTTTTGGCGCGTTTTTAGGGCACATCTTTTTCGAGAAGCGCGCAGCCGAAAAGAAATCAAGGCATTAAATGCTGAAGTGACCGGGTGAACTCCCCTTTCGACACGTGTTCTCCATTCGTTGGGCGCGTCTCACGAAGCGACGGTTCGCTTCATATGCTCGGGGATTTGGCTATTTAACTTCGAAAACGAACCTTTTTCCCTCTATTTTGCTTTTTCCCTTTCCTGTTCTTTGCTCCGCCGTGTTGCTCTCGTTTTCTTGTTCTTCTCCGGTGAGTTCCTTTTCCGGTGAGTTTCTCCTCCTTGGTTTCGAATCTTTTGCAACGCTGGATTCCTTGCATTTTTCCTTAAAGAGATTTTTTGTGGGGGTGTGTCGTGAGGCCGAGAGCGGGGGTAGAAGACTCAATCTTGGTGATTTTGTTTCTTCGGATAGCGTGCTCCGCCGCGTATCGGAGGAGCTTTTTGACTTAGCGTCCCCGGCGTTAGATACGTGGAGGGTTGTCAAGGGTCTGATGGTGGCTGAGAGGGACAGTTGGTCCTCGGTTCATTCCGAGGACTTGCCTGAGGGTCTTTCCGAAAGGGACGGGGATACTCGTTCGACGGAGGAAACTCCGTCAGTCTCAGGGTCGTCGAAGGCTGTGGGCCCTGACGACTCTTGGATTGCTAGGTACTATCTATCCAAAGTAGTGAATGTAGACGGGTTAGATAGTTATAGGCGTAAATATCAGATCCCCGAGGACGTCGTCCTTAGGATCCCAGAGTCGGACGAAGTAGCTTGCTCGTCCAAATATGGTGACGTGGCATTCTATGAGGCCGACTTTAATGCCGGCGTGAGGTTTCCTATGCAGCCCTTGATGAGGGAGCTGTTGGATCATCTTAACCTCGCGCCAGGCCAGTTGGCCCCAAACGCTTGGAGGACGGTTGTGGGCTGCATGGTGATGTGGAAGGTCCTCAGTGATGGGAAGGACGACCTCACCTTGGACGAGCTCCTATTCTGTTACAAACCCTGCCAGATTCCTGCGTCCCCGGGGTTCTGGTCTCTAAATATGCGTCAAAGGGGCCTAAAGCTGGTGGTTGGCACACCATCGTCCAACCGAGAGTGGAAGGATAATTTTGTCTTCGTCTGTGGGGACAATTGGGAGGGTTATTTGTGTGAGAAGGACGAAGATTTTATCCGTGTTCGACGGGAATGGGGCGTGCCTTCGTCCTCTGGTGTGTGTTTCTTTGTATGCCTTAATTTTTTCATGGTGTTCTGGTAATTTGCTTTTGACGTCTTCTGTTCTCTTTGCAGCGCTTAGACGACCGAAGCTAAACGAGGACGGTCATAATAGGGTTCTCCGGGCCCTTCATCATAAACAGCACCACTACAAGCACTTCATCCGTCCAGAACTACTAGCACTATATTCCTTCGGCCCGGAACCGAGTGAGGACGTCTTATCGTTGCAGGAGATCAACAAAAAAAGTGAGTATCTTGACCAACTGTATTATTTATTTAGGTCGGACGACTCTATCTGATAGTTTCTTCCTGGTGTTTTGTAGGGATGGCGACTGCCAAGCTTAACAGGGAGAAGCTCAAGAAGATGATGATGAGTCAATAGGAGGAGGCCCCGTTGGTCATTGGGAAAAAGAGGAAGGCTGATGCATCGTCCAAGAAAGTGACGGACGAGAGGAATCTTCCTCCTCCTCCTGCTCCGAAGCCGTCTGCCCCAGAGCCTGTTCCCACCTCGTCGGTTGAGGTTGTTGAGATCCCTGCTGAACCTTCGTCCAGTAGGTTCGTTGAGAAGTCACCGACGCTACCTCGGGACGCCTCCTTGGCCTGCCGTAGGGCCAAAGCTGCGGTGACGAAGGATGACCTTGCCGAATATGATAAGGTGAACACCGACGTCATTAAGGTGGCTGGCGTCCATTCCCTCATGAAGGTATGATCTTCTCATTTTCCTAGGTCGTTCCTTCGTCCTTCTTGACTGACTAAATGAGTGTTGTTCTTCTTCTTTGTGTAGGGCCTGACCGAGCTTACAGTGATAGCCAACCGCTGCACGCAGTGGGAGGAGGCTCTGTTGGAGCAGAAGATTCGGATGTCTGAGGCTGCCCAGGCCAATCAGAGGTTGACGTCACTCGTCAACGAACTGACTCTGGATAGGGACAGGGTCGTAGGCGAGTTATGGCTTCGGCTCAAGGCTGGATCTGACGAGGAAGGACGAGGATCTGAGGAGAGCATTGGACGATGTCAAAAGGGCTGATGAGCAAGTGAAGAAGTTGACATCTCAACTGGAGGTGGCGAAGGTTTCGGCTGTGGAGGACTTCAAGTCGTCGGAAGCTTATGACGACAACAATACTAAGTACTTCCTCTCTGGTTTCAGCTTCCTCAAGAAGCAGGCGAAGGAGAAGTACCCAGAGCTTGATTTCGAAGCCTTCCAGCCATTTGATGATGACGAATCGGTGATGCCTGTTGGCGATGACAATGCAGGGCCGTCTACTGATCCTCAGATGGATGACGATGCTACCTCCTAGTTTTCTAGTTTTTGTAAAATTTTTTTTTTTTTTTTTTGAGACAAGTAATCATATATACATTTTCTTGTGTGGGGCCCGTTTTGAGGCTTTTGTATTTTGATACAATGCTACAATACCCTGGTTTTAAGGGAATTTCGATGTCATGGCACTTTAATTGATAATTGTTTTTGATCGTATCCGCCAATGAATATCTTATCTGAATGCTCGTTGATTTTGTGAATATGGCTTTTGTTTGAAGTGTTCAAGTATCTAGAGCCGTCCATGCGTTTGTACATATGCACAGGGACTGTAGTACTTGTTATTTTGTTCAAGTATTTAGAGTCGTCCGTTCATGTGCGTTTGTACACCTGCTTAGGGACTGTGGCACTTGTTGTTTTGTTCAAGTGTTTAGAGTCGTCCATGCATATGCGTTTGTACACTTGCTCTGGGACCGTGACACTTGTTGTTTTGTTCAAGTGTTTAGAGTCGTCCATGCATATGCGTTTGTACACATGCTCTGGGACCGTGACACTTGTTGTTTTGTTCAAGTGTTTAGAGTCGTCCATGCATATGCGTTTGTACACTTGCTCTGGGACCGTGACACTTGTTGTTTTGTTCAAGTGTTTAGAGTCGTCCATGCATATGCGTTTGTACACATGCTCTGGGACCGTGACACTTGTTGTTTTGTTCAAGTGTTTAGAGTCGTCCATGCATATGCGTTTGTACACATGCTCTGGGACCGTGACACTTGTTGTTTTGTTCAAGTGTTTAGAGTCGTCCTTACGCTTGTTGTTTTTTTCAAGCGTTTAAGGTTGTTATGTGGACCTTTGGCTTGTTGTTTTGTTCAAGCGCTTAAGGTCGTCCTTATGCTTGTTGTTTTATTCAAGCAGTTAAGGTTGTTTGAGTGGACCTTTGGCTTGTTGTTTTGTTCAAGCGCTTAAGGTCGTCCTTATGCTTGTTGTTTTATTCAAGCAATTAAGGTTGTTATGTGGACCTTTGGCTTGTTGTTTTGTTCAAGCGCTGAAGGTCGTCCTTATGCTTGTTGTTTTATTCAAGCAGTTAAGGTTGTTTGAGTCATGGAGAAGTAGGGACGGAGTCATGATGCCTGGATGACTTTGTATTCCGTTAGATTATTTTAAAACAAATACATTGGAGATTTCGAGTCATATGAGCAAAAAGCAAAAAGGAATACATATGAATGTCGTTGTCTTACTGGTAATATTTCTTTAGATGCTCGGCGTTCCAGGGGTGAGGTAGTGCGTCCCCGTCTAACTTCTCCAGGTGGTAGGTGCCTCTCCTGTGGAACTTGACGACCCTGTATGGTCCTTCCCATGTGGGACCCAGTTTTCCCTGTGTTGGGTCCTTTGTTGCGAGGGTCACTTTTCTCAGCACTAAGTCTCCAATTTTGAATTCTCTGTGCTTCACTCGTCTATCGTAGTAGCGGGCCATCCTCTATTGGTAGACCCTGGTTCTGGCTTCAACTTGATCCCGAATTTCGTCCACCAGATCTAGGTTTGATCGTAGTTGAGCATCGTTGCTTTCCTCGTCATAGTTGTTCGTCCTCCATGTAGTGAGGCCGACTTCCACGGGTATGACGGCTTCGGTGCCATACGTCAGTCGAAAGGGGGTTTCTCCTGTGGGAGTTCTTGCTGTTGTCCTGTATGCCCACAAGATATTTGGGAGCTCTTCAGGCCATAGTCCCTTTGCCCCCTCAAGTCGAGTCTTGATCATCTTGAGCAAGGATCGATTTGTAACTTCCACCTGTCCGTTGGCCTGTGGGTGACCGGGGGACGAATAGTGGTTGTGTATGCCAAGCTCTTCACAGAATTCTCGGAAAGGCAAGTTGTCGAACTGTCGTCCGTTGTCCGATATAAAGGCTCTGGGTATTCCCAAACCTGCATATGATTGCCTTCCATACGAATCCTCTTATGTTCTTCTCTGTGATCGTAGCAAGTGGTTCAGCTTCTACCCACTTTGTGAAATAGTCTATTCCCACTACAAGGAATTTTAGCTGTCTTCGTCCGACAGGGAGGGGTCCCATGATGTCCAGTCCCCATTGGGCGAACGGCCATGGTGCCGTCATTGGGGTCAGTGTCTCCGGTGGTGAGTGGATGAGGTTTCCAAATCTTTGGCACTTGTCGCATGCACGAACATAGGAGACCACGTCCTTCTGCATCGTCGGCCAATAGTATCCAGCTCGGATGAGTTTGTGCACTAAGGAACGTGCACCTGAATGATTGCCGCAAATTCCTTCGTGTACCTCTCTCATCACGTAGTCGGCCTCTGCCTTATCTAGGCAACGTAGATATGGGAGGGAGAAGCCTCTTTTGTATAGAATGCCTTGTATCAGGGCAAACCTCGTGCACCGGACTTTCAGCTTTCTAGCCTCGACTGGGTCTGTAGGGAGTGTTTCGTCTTCTAGGTAGTTGATGATGGGTGTCATCCAGGAGTTACTGACGTTGATGGGGCTTAGTTCTTCTTCCAGGTGGCTTGGCGAGTGTTGGATTTCGATGTACTGGTCTGTTGCTTCGTCAGAAGAGGCTAGCTTTGCCAAGGCGTCAGCCTCTGTGTTCTGTTCACGAGGTACTTGGACGAGCTTAACTTCGTCGAACCACCTTATGGCATTTCTGACGAGTTTGAGATATTTGGTCATTCTATCTTCTCTTGCTTCGTACTCACCGTTGACCTGCCCTACTATCAGTTGTGAGTCGCTTCGGATCTTGAGTCTGTTTGCCCCCAGTTCTTTAGCAATGCGTAGGCCGGTTAACAAGGCCTCGTATTCTGCCTCGTTGTTTGTGGTGGGATACTGGAGCCGGGTGGAGTGTTTGAGTAGATGCCCTTCAGGTGTCTTGAAGACTATTCCAACACCTCCTGCCCCCTTGACGGACGACCCGTCGATTTCAATTTCCCACCCTTCGTCCGGTTTCTCTTCTGATGGTTCATCTTCAGTCACTGTGAACTCAGCTATGAAGTCAGCTAGGGCTTGTGCCTTGATAGCCTGCCTTGGGTGGTACTCAATGTCGAACTCGCTCAACTCGACAGCCCATTGAATCAGTCGTCCAGCTGCGTCTGGCTTGTTCATCGCCTTACGGAGGGGATGGTTCGTAAGGACGATGATTTTGTGAGACTGGAAGTATGGTCGAAGCTTCCTGGCAGCGATTATAAGAGCTAGTGCCAGTTTCTCCATTGCTGGATACTTTTCCTCAGCTCCTTGGAAAGCTTTACTCGTGTAGTACACTGGCAGTTGGGTACCCCCGTCTTCCCTGATGAGGGCTGAGCTGACAGCTGTAGGGGAGACTGCTAGGTACAAGGAGAGGGTTTCGCCCTGTTGGGAAGGGCTCAGCAATGGTGGGGACGTCAGGTACCTCTTGAGCTCTTCGAAGGATTTCTGGCACTCGTCCGTCCAAACGAATGCTTTTCTCAGCGTCTTGAAGAAGGGGAGGCACTTGTCAGTAGCCCGCGAGACAAAGCGGTTAAGTGCCGCCACTCTTCCCGTGAGGCTTTGCACTTCTTTCGTTGACCTTGGGGGAGTCATCTCTAGCACGGCTTTTATTTTGTCTGGGTTGGCCTCTATTCCTCTCTGGGAGACCATGAACCCAAGGAATTTTCCGGACGAAACGCCGAAGACACATTTGCTCGGGTTGAGCTTCATGCGATATCGACGGAGGGTTTCGAACGTCTCTTTCAAATCCTCCAAGTGCTTTATGTCGTCCTTCGTTTTCACCAGCATATCGTCGACATACACCTCCATGTTTCGTCCGATCTGGTGGTGGAACATCTTGTTCATCAGTCGCTGGTAGGTGGCTCCAGCGTTCTTCAATCCGAACGGCATGACTCTGTAGCAGAAGAGTCCTTTGCTTGTGATAAAGGCAAGTCTTCTCTTGGTCAGATTCGTCCATCATGATCTGGTTGTACCCTGAGAAGGCATCCATGAAGGTTAGCAACCGGTGTCCTGCTGTCGAGTCTACAAGTTGATCGATTCGAGGCAGGGGGAAGCTATCTTTTGGGCAGGCCTTGTTAAGGTCTGTGAAGTCTACGCACATTCTCCATTTGCCATTGGCCTTTTTTACCATGACGACATTGGCAAGCCAGTCTGGATAGAAAACTTCTCTGATGAACCCAGCTGTCAGAAGCTTTTCTACTTCGTCAGAGATCGCTTGATTTCTGTCAGGGGCGAATACTCGTCTCTTCTGCTTAATGGGTCGAATGGACGGGTCTACGTTCAGCTTGTGGCAAATTGTTGCTGGGTCGATACCCGGCATGTCGTCGTGCGTCCATGCAAAGACGTCCAGATTGCTCTTCAGGAAACTGATCATGGTCTCCCTTATTGTCCTGTCCATTTTTGTCCCAATACTGGTGGTTTTGCTTGGCTCGTCGTCGTCCAACACTATCTCCTCCAATTCTTCTGTGGGTTCGACGAGCTTGTGTCCCTCGTCAATCTTCATTGTCTGGTGTGTTGCCTCTGGACCTAGGGATGCGAAGTAGCACTCCCTTGCCGTTGCCTGGTCTCCTTTGAGCTCTCCTATGCCATGTTCCGTGGGGAACCGGACGAGGAGATGGTAGGTCGAGGTGACTGCGCGAAGCTTGTTGAGGGTCGGACGGCCGATTATGACGTTGTAGGCCGAAGGACAGTCTACCACAAGGAACTCTACCGAGGTTCGTACTTGTCTCGGGTACGTCCCTGCTTCAATAACGAGGGAAACTACTCCCAGGGGCTTAACTCTTGTCACCTGTGAACCCTACAAGGGGAATGTCAATAGGCTTCAACTGCTCCTTGTCTACCTTCATCTGCTGGTATGCTGGGAGGTATATGATGTCAGCAGAGCTCCCATTATCGACAAGCACTCGTCTGGTGAGGAAATCCTGCAATGGTTAATGTGACGACAAGTGCATCGTCATGTGGATGATGGATGTTTCTTGCGTCGTCTTCACTGAACGAAATGACTTGGTCGTCCATCTTCAAACTCTTCCTTGACCTTTGAGTGACCAAGATATTGTGGGCCTGCCGGGCGTAAGCTTTTCTAGATGACCGTGAGGCACCTCCGGACGCTAGGCCTCCTACGATAGTACGTATCTCGCCTATGATATCCCGGGGGCGGTCTTCTTGGCGATCCTTATTCTCGTCCTGCCTGGGTGGACGAGGCTCTTGACGGACTTCTGTCTTGTCCTGTCGTACGAATTTTCCCAGTTTCCCTTGCCTAATCAGGGCTTCTTTCTGTTGCTTTAGGGCGAAGCAGTCTTCGGTGGTGTGACCGTGGTCTCGGTGGAAGCGACAGTAGAGGTCTTTAGATCTCTTCGTCGGGTCTGAATGAAGCTTCCCTGGCCACTTGATATCTGGATTGTCCTGAATCTGTAGCAGGACCTGATCGATGGACATGTTCAAGGGTGTGAAGCCGCTAGGTCGTTCTTCCCGTCGGTTGGACGAGCTTATGTTCTTCCTTTCGGTCTTCGGATAGTCTTGCCTGGAAGACTTATTCCTGGACGAATCGAATCGTCGATCTTCCGGTTCTTTCCTCTTTCTGCTGAGGAACTCATCTCGGGCTTGGAAGGCATCCTCCGCATTTATGAACTTCTGGGCCTCGTACATCAGTTCTGACATTGACTTCGGTGGGTCCTTGCACAGCTGGAAGAGGAAATCCCCTTTGAGGAGGCCAGCATTGAATGCAGTGAGAGCGACGTATTCATTCGGTTCGTCAATCTGGACTGCTTCCTTGTTGAACCGTTGTACATAGGACCTTAAGGATTCTCCTTCTCTCTGCCGTATGTTGAGAAGGTAGTTTGCTGGACGTACTGATCTTCGTCCTCCAATGAAGTTGTCAATGAAGGCCCTACTTAACTGGGCGAATGTGTCTATGGAGCCTGTCTCCAGTTGGTTGAACCAGGTCCTTGCCGAGCCTCTGAGGTTTGTTGGGAAAGTGCGGCACATGATCTCGTCCGACACGCCATGGAGACGCATGATGGTTCTGAAGGAGTCCAAGTAATCGAGTGGGTCTTTGAACCCGTCGAACGTCTCTAACTGGGGAACCTTGAACTTTGCTGGGAGAGGGTATTCGTCTATCCTCTTGGTGAAAGGAGATTCAAAGCGATGGACGAGCATATCGAGGTTTTTGGCTGCCTTCGCTTTAACCTGGCTCTTCATCTCTTTCATTTGTTCCCTCATCTCTTTCAGTTCTTCCTCGAGCTTAGCTGCCCTGGCGTCTGCTGCGGATTTGGCAGGGTCCGCCACCT
>OU015765.1:17263652-17290011 GCA_907173295.1 Fagus sylvatica
GTGTGCTATGTGGAGGTTTCATGGGTGATTGGGCAATGAGGGATTTCGGGAATTCAAATTTTTAATGTAGAGTTCAACTAGTGTTGTGGGCCCATGGGTCACGTGTGTCACACATGACTATCTTTAGCGTGAAAGATAATACCAATTAAGACAAAATGTGGTGCCATATAATAACCTACATCACATCCGTTCACTTAAAAGAAACTCATTTTAGATTATTTGGTTGAAAATTGAATTTTCTCTCCAAAAAAAAGAGAGTTCAAATATTTGATATTCTCAGTGTTGTTGGGGTGATCACACCATTACAATGGTGCACCTCCTTCAAATTGTAGACCACTTAATGTGTTGGTAACTACAGACATAGAGCTTTCCGATGATAAATGGCTTGTGTGCCAATTTTCCATAAATTATGCCATAATTAATTCTAAAAATACCCAAAAAATCTACCCCCTATAACTCTTTTGAACTTATGTAGTATCAAACTTCTTTCGGCTGTATATCTAATACTTACATACTAATGGAGAGTAACTCGGTCATACAGGAGTCGACTTTGGAGAGGTGGGTTACAAGAATGACTTTTGCGGAGCTCAGTAAGGCCACTGACAATTTTAGCAACGACAACATCATTGGATTGGGAAAGATGGGGATAGTATACAAGCTTGCACTACCCAATGGTCAGTTCCTTGCTGTTAAGAGACTATACGACTCTCAACAACTGGAGAAACAATTCATGTGTGAGTTAACAATTCTAGGTAGATTGAAACATTGCAATTTACTCCCACTCTTGGGATTCTGCATAAAATGGAAGGAAAAAATATTGGTGTACAAATATATGTCGAAAGGAAATCTTATGATTGGCTTCATCCATTGGATGATGATTCAATGATATTGGAATGGCCTTTGAGGGCTAGGATCGCTGTTGGTCTAGCGAGAGGCTTGTCATGGCTCCACCATGAATGCAAAATCCGAACAGTCCATCTTAGCATAAGCTCAAAATGCATCTTACTTGATCAAAATTTTGAGCCCAAAATATCAAATTTTGAGCCCAAAATATCAAATTTTGAAAGGGCGACATCAAATAATTCAAAAATTGCTGATTCAAGGAGTTTCTCTGGGATTTGGGATCTGGAATATGTTAAGAAAGATGTCTATAACTTTGGAATCGTGCTTCTTGAGCTGATTACAAGGTGGGAACCAAGTCAAATAAGCTATGCATGTAGCAGTTCTAATCTTTTGGCAAGTTCTTCTAGTCTCCATGACACCATTGATAAATCTCTGATTGGGACAGGACATGATGGAGAGATCTTTTTGCTTCTTAAAATTGCATATAACTACCTTCAACCTTTTCCTGATCGAAGGCCAACAATGCTTGAAATGTACAAAAAAACAAGGTCTCTAGGTGTACGATATGGTCTTGCTTATGATTTCAGTACAGTGAGGAAAGCTAAAATTGCTCCTGCTAATATAAGCGATGAAATCATTGAGATTGAAAGAGTAGAAATCTAACTACTACAATATATTAGTGTAAGTCTATTGGATAAGGTCTGTATTAATTTAGAAGTATTGGAAAATTTATTAATCAGCCCAAAGTGCATGGTCGTTGTATTTTAAGCCTGTTCATGTAAAAATATAAGTGATGTAGCTTGAGGAAACATTCGTATCTCTTCATTGAGATGAGAAAACTTCCACTAACTCATGCTTTGAACTTGAGCTCTTGATTCTTAACGGTGTTGAAATAACTTGACAGGGAAAGAACATAATTGATTTGAATGGAATCTCTGTATGTTCCATATAATTTTTGTACAATTAGGTGTGCTATATAAGAGTTGACTGATAAGGATCCCTTGATTAGACTAAAATCAAGAACAATTAATGTTCCTTAATTTTAGTCACAATCTAGGGCTATATAACCAAGATATGCAACATGTAATAAACCTAATACACTAACATTCCCCCTCAAACTTGAGATGACATGGAGGAAATCATGATCTTGAGTTTGAAGATGAAATCATGAAGGTAACCCAATGGATGAGGTTGGGGAGATAATACCTTGGAAAGCCTTTAATTGAAGAATTAATATAACACATAGGGACACAACTTTATCCAAAAGTTTGAGACTAGTTATGTTATTTTAATTTTTCAACATCTTTACTATTTCTCCATGTGGGACTTCTACTCACATGTGTATACCCAACAATAAGACTTGGTGAACACATCAACAAGTTGGTCTTCATAGGAAACTAAGTGAAAGTGAAGGCTACCTTACCGGACATGATGTCAAATAAAGTGACAATCGATCTCAATGTTTTTGGTGAGCTTATGGAAGACATAGTTGCGGGAATGTGGATAATATTCCAATTGTCGTAGTGAATAGGAGTACTTGTGGTATGGAGAGAGAGACAGAGAGAGAGAGAGAATTTATTCTTCCTTGATTTTGTTTTTACTAGTAGATTATTACACTAGATGCTGGGCCTTTTTTATTTATGCCAAAGGAATGTAATAGACTAGTTTTTTGGGGGGTCGTAAGCCTTGAATTAATCTTTCATTATTCAACCCACTCTTTCATTATTTAGCCCGAAGCAAACACAAAGCCCAAAAGCTTTGAATTCCATAAAAGGTTCGAATTGGTTTCGGATCACGATTGTACTAAGTTTAGTAAGCTTTTTCTTTTTTTTAATAACTAAGCTTAGGATCCGTTTGGCCCTACATTTTCTAAATAAAAATTTGCGTTCTTAACCAAAAACGCTGACAATAGTGTCTTTGGCTTTACGTTTTTTTTAAAAATTGTGTTTTTAAACTAATGAAATAACACATTTTCAGATCAAAGGGGGAGTAGCTTTTTCAGTAACGCAAGTTTTACCGGAAAAATATCTTATGTAATTCCTAAAAAAACCACATAAGATTGCATTATGACCAAAAATAAAAAATCAATTGTCATACCTTTGCTTGCCACCATTTGTCTTCTTTATGTCATGGTTGTTCTTGCACAGTGGTCTATCTCCTCTCTAGCATGTTGTTTCCTTGCCATTGCATAGTGTCCTCACCATTTTTTATGAATGAAATCTTCTGGGCATAGGGAGAAAATTGGAGTGAAACAAGACAGTAAAATTAGTAGGGGGCGTCGGGGGGTTGGGGGCGTGAAAAAGAAAGGAAAGTAGGAAAATGCCTAATTGTTTGAGTTAGTGGTTCTTAGTGGTTCTAGAAAAGGTTTGGTGGTTTTTGTAACGACACTTGTCAACCATTCACATTTACAGGAGCACAAGTTAGTGCATAAAAGATTGGTGGGGTCGTTCAAGATGGAGGAAAAAATTAAAAGTGGGGTAGTAACTTTTCAATTATAATATTTTTGGACTATTTTTCTTTATTGATGTGTGTGTGTGTTTTTTTTTCTTTTTCTTTTTTGCTTTAACAAATAAGTTAATGTGAATCTTATTGGTTATAAACATTTTTTTTTACGTAACATTGAGTGCATTAAAAATTATAAAGATAACATTAATAGCATAATTAAGTTTTTTTTGGTCATTTGCACCGGAAACAGTAATTTTTGACAAAAATTATCCAAACGCTCGACTATAATTTTAAAATCGTGTTTTCAAAACGCACATTTTCAAAATAATTGTTTTGTAAAAACACACTTTTTTAAATAGCTAACCCAAACGGACCCTTAGTAAGCTAGTTGTTTCAACTTTATTACTTTTAATCCCTTGCATATATTATATAATTTTTTTTCTTCAATGACCACTTTCCAACATTCACAATCTTGAAAACAATTCCAACGTCCAATATCGTCTCAAACCTTGTTTGTTTCTATGAAACCAACCAAAGTTTTTCAAGTTTCAACATCTTCCATCTGAACAAAGAAAGTTTGACCAACTACCCCTTTTTTGAGTTTTTGAAAAGGGAATAAGATCCTCTCTATTTGGAAATATCTCTATTTGTCCATTTCATGTCTCGTCATTTGAAATTTTAAATGACATGACAGTCTGTATATTGTTAGATCTAAAATATTTAATCTAGATCATGAAATAGAGACTCTCTATTTCATTTCAAATGGAAAGGATCCTTGTCCTTTGAGAAGGTATGCTTATTGTTCATATGGGGGATTGGCTTGGCTTTATAACATTCAAGATTCAAGATTCAAGATTCATGATTCATGTTATACTTCTTTTTTCAATTTTTATTTTTTTTTTTTTTATTTTATTTAAGTTAAAAAAGTATTCATTAATTTATAGAAATGTATAACGGGAATGCTTATGAGGATCAATAGGACACCACGCCGCGCAAGGTTTTGCATGGTTGGAAGTGTATTGCATAAAGCTCTCTATAGAAAAGCTTTTACTTTCCAAGGGATCCTCAAAAACCATAACATCTTCCATAACGTTTTATTTTGTGAAGCCCTTGAAGATTCACCCTCCTATTCATGAATGTGAACGTGCAAGATACGCATGCAGTACACAGAAAATTCTCCAGACCTTGATGCTACCCAAATGAGTTTATCATCAGCTTTGATATTGGACAAAGGAATGTTCTTAATATTCTCCACATCCATTGGAAATAAAATGGACTCTATAAATGAAACATTCCACCAATGAGTGTTAGAATCAAAGATCTCACACACCCTGGCATTCGAACTTAGTCCTTTAACAGAGGAAACAAGACAATTTGGGGGCCAAAGCCTTAAATCTAAATGAGACTTGGATCTTTTTTACTTTTTGTTATAAGTAGAGTATTTTTTATTTTTTTATTTTATGTACCGTTTCTTTTCTTTTTCTTTTTTCCTTTTTTTTCTTTTTTTTATACAAAATTACTAATTAAAAGATCCAGCCTAACGGCACACGTCCACAAAGGAAAGCCTTAAATATGTTACATATTTACTATAGAATTTTTTACAATATTGTGTATAAGAATGTCCTATTTATACATGAATGGAGGAGATAAAACTTCACTCCAAGTCTCCAAAACAATGTGAGATTCTAATATAAGCTCCTATTTTTACCCAACACTAGAAGACCAACTTCTTCATCTAAGCAATCTGAAGACTTAGAACTTTAACATAACTAATCGGTAACCCATGAAAAATTTATATTGAAGATAAGGAGGTGTAAAATTGTGAGATCTCAAAAACTTATGTGTCGCAATATTATGAGATCAACCAAAAGTGAAAAAATTTCGATTTTACATTATAGTATAGATATATACGGGGCATTCTATATATATTTTTTTAAGTAATAGAAGTACGACTTTTTTTTTAAAGGGCCTTTTTTATAGGGTAAAACTTAGGTTTAGGTATAGTTCCTTAGGTTAGGTATATTAGGTTCCCTAATTGAATTCAAACACATGGTTGTATTAACCAATTAAACACAAATAATGTTATCTTTTTTCAAGAATATTTAAGATTCAACTAGGAACCTAATGTACTTGAACCTAAGGAACTGTACCTAAGAATTTACCTTTTTTTATAGACTAAAGTCCATTTTTTGGTCCCCTAAATTTAGAGGAGTGTTTTCATTTTGGCCTCCCTAACTTCAAAAGTTTTTATTTAAGTCCTATAAGTCTGTTTAGCTATCAAATGAGCCCTTTCATCCATCTCAGTTAGAGTCCCTCCGTTAAACGCCAACTAAGCATGCCAACTCAGCATATTTATTATTATTTAATCTAGTTTAATATTTTTATTATTAAAAATAGAAAATAAAGAAAAATAATAATAAAATTCATCCGCTCATTACTCTCTCTCTCATCTACCCAGATCTGCTAAGATCTTTGATCAACTAAAACCTCAAATGCAACTCCAGATCTAAGCAAATGAGAGAGAGATGAGTTAAAGATTTTATGAAAGTTTTTTATCTTTCTCTCCCTCACACCTGCCCAGATCTGCACATCTCTCTCATATGTCTTGATCAAACCCCACAATTTCAGTGGGTTGCCATTTGCTTTAATTGGTTGGGTTGCCTTCTTCGCTTTTAATAGATCATTTGGATATTGTATTTCCGTGAAATTCGATGGGTTTTGGTGCGCAGCTTAGAACATGGTGGGTTTCTTTGTGTGGATCTTGCAAAATACCTCATGAAAATGTACTTTCAAACCAAGATCCAGGTGCTTCAATTTGGCACACTTACGGAGATTATCTACTTCTGCAAACTTGTTGCGGATCAAGTGTTTCAACAGCAGGAAGAAGTTGCAGAGACTTATCCATAGAAACAAAGGACAACCGGTTCCATTGAGGAGAGTCCTTTATCTCAACAATTCTACTCGCAAAAACATGTTGTAAAGCATCCTAAATCATTCCAAATTAATCACATCATTGAACTTCCACACCAAACAATTTTTTTTTTTTTTTTAAATGTTAAATTCCAAAAGAGTGATTTCCATTCCAGATGTACAAAACAAGAAAGTAAATTCAGATTAGTATTGAATTCAAGAGAAAGAATAGTAACTGCTCTTGATAAAATATAGGAAAAGGAGAAACTCCAAAATTTTCCAGAATCTTTTTTTATTACTCCGCTAGGCTAGCTCTCTCACCGTTCTTCAATCTCCGTGTAATCGAAGTGAAAAAGAAAACACCAGCTCCCTTACTTTGGTTGTAGTAAACGGCACCGTTTTTGTGAATTAAAATAGTGTGAAACGGGACCATTTAATGTAGCTTTAATGTCTAATTTTTAATTTTTTTTTTCTTGGGTTGACATGTCAAAGATAGCCGCATCGAATGCTTGGTCAGTATTAGAGTTGTCCAATTAGGCACTTAATGGAGGGGAAATTTAATTGAGATGCACAGAATGGCCTCATTTGACAGCTAAACAGACTTTATAGGACCTAATGAAAACTTTTTAAATTAGGGAACCGAAATGAAAACACCTTTTAAGTTAAAAGGGCCAGAAAGTGGACTTTATTCTTTTTTTATATATAAGTTGGGGCTAAAGCAATAGCTTGGTTTGCATTAGGCTAGAGGGCCGTGAGGCTAGTCAACCATTTGTCTGTCCAAATTCGAGCCTTTTTTCCATTTCCAGTTCTCCAAAGTAAACCTAGTTGAAGTAAAAGTAAAGGCCCTGGCAGCTAAAACGCTTCGCCCAAGTATAAGATGGACGACAGCCACACTTGAATTTCTTAAAAAAAGAGTTGTTAGGATAGTATTTTTGAGGTGCAGAAATGTAATCTCAGATATAATGATGAAAATGTTGATGTGATTATTTTTTCACACTTGTGACTCGGCAATTGGAGTGTTACATGACAATGTGTATCAATATTACAACAAATACTTTGACCTAAAGATTCTGATTGACATTAACTTCGGTGACTAAGAAGAATAGCTTGTTGGAGTAGGTACTATATTGTAATCTTACCTAACCAAAAATAAAGAAAAGCAAAAGCAAAAGCAATATGTTGAAGTTGATGCTGAGTTGGTTGTGGGTCTTTTTATTTAACCCATCTTGTGTCAATTTAGTAATGGAATCCCTATTATTTGATTGCAGGAACCTTTTACAAAATTTTACCAACCCAGTAGTGCGGCATGTCTTTAGGGAGGCAAACCAATGCGCAGATACTCTTGCTAAGATAGGCCTTCATCTTAATAGTTCTTTTGTAACTTTTGTTGACCCATCGCTTGTGGTGGAGGACTTGCTGGCTTTTGATAAAGCTCAGCTTTATTGTACCCGTATGATTTGTGCTTAATCTAATTTTGCTATCCTTACTACCAAAAAATAATAATAATAACGTAAGGCTTTTTTTTTTTTTTTTTTTTTCCTAGCCTGAACAAAAAGAAAGTGTCCTTTGAACATGCAAGGAACCATCCTCGTTCTCTCTTTCTCGTATTATATATACTCATGTGGACTTCAATATTCCCGGTGTCATCCAAATGAGTCATGTGCTTTGTTCCTTCTAGAATCAAAAGACTACAATTTACTTAGTTCTATTTAGGTACAATTCCACGTCCTCCTTTCAATGTTGCAAATTGAATAGCATCCTCTACATAAATGTAACATTTCATGTCAATAACATGCTGCTAAAATCCCAAACGCTTATGGCTTTTAACGCAAGAGCTCTAGTTTTGTTCCACCTTCTTGTCTGGTCATTGCTTAGGTACATTTAGTGTGAGTTATGGTACTGAGAGTGATATCTCTTGCTTGAAATCTATTAGAGATTCCTTGAAAGACCCTCTCAATCTCTTAACCTCTTCTTGGACCTTCAACAACCTTATAGAAGGTTCCATCTGTAAGTATGTTGGGGTCACTTGTTGGAACCCAGCTCAGAATAGAAGTATACGGTATCCAACTTGTCAACATGGGGCTCAAGGGCGAGTTCCCTAGGGGCATTGAGGAATGCAGGGAACTAGAAAATTTAGATCTTTCAGGTAATGAGCTTTCTGGATCGATCCCACATGATATCAACGAAATACTGCCGTCTATAACAATGCTCAATCTCTCAGACAACGACTTCTCTGGGGAAATCCCATCAAGCATTGGGAATTGCGCTTATTTGCAAGGTTCTTGAAACTCGACAAAAACAGGTTAACGGGTCGAATTTCTCAGCAACTCAGCCAGCTTAGCAGGCTAAGAATCTTTAGTGTTACTAACAATCTCTTGTCCGGGCCAGTGCCAGAGTTTGTCAACAATATTAATGTTACGCGTGAGAGCTACGTAAATAATAGTGGACTTTGTGGAGGGCCTTTGGAGTACTGTAAAAAGCATAGATGGGAGTTTGAAGTTTCCTTCAAAAGTGGGTTTGTGATTAGTTACAATGATTTTTGCTTCTTTATATACAGCCTTTTTCATGTACTATTTTAATCATGGGTTTGGTTCGAAGAAGAGGGGTTTGAAGAAGAGGAATCATGAGAGCATGCCAACAACGATGACTGCAGTAAAGGCGAGGAGGAAGAACAGAACAGAACCTTATTATGTGAGTCAATTTCCAGCTGAGGAACACCAACAGGAACGGAGCAAAGAGGTATCCTCTCTCTCTTTGGCTTAATTTGCAATCCATACAATCTAACACATGATATATTATAATTGGTGGAGTATAAAGTGTAAAACAAAAAGTGGGATAGACGATATTCATTTACCAGAATCATAGGTGCACACTATCGATACATTATGTCTTGTATAAATTACTTAAAATGTGAATATAGATGATATTCATTCACCACATGAGATGATGTGTGCACATCATAGTATGAGTGCACATCATAGTGTGAAATAATATTTATCTTAAATCTATTGTAATTGTTGTACAATAAAAATATTATTAATGATAATTCTAGTGAAAATTTATTAAACTAATCATAATCTCCCATCTCAACAATTTATAAAAATTATAAAATTTGTTATTTACGTAATATCAATTATTGAATTAGATATACCCAAATTTAATATTATTATTTTATTTGGACTCAGTTGACTGACTTTGAAATTGGAAGGTTGACACGGTGAAGTCTTCCTTCTAGAAGAAATTGTATTCCATTAATCTTTTATGATTTTTTTATTATTATTGGTTCATCATAATCTTAGCAAAATTCATAATGCGCGCATTGACCTACACCACATCTTTGTAAGTACATAATATTGAATTCTTCATCATAATTCATTTAAGCTTTAAGCTTTAATTTTTTTTTTGCTAATTGCTTTAAGCTTTAATTTGTTTGAGTACTAATTGAGCGTAATTTGCTTTACAGTTTTTTATAGTCGAGGGGATTGTTGCAAATATAAGTTTTGCGAGGCTTAGTGAAGCAACCAACAATTTTAGTGCAAACAATGTCATTGGGTCAGGTAAAATGGGGACCGTGTACAAGGCCATGCTTCTGGATGGTACTATCCTTGCAGTGAAGAGGTTACAAGCATCTCAACATTATGAGAACCAATTAATATCTGAGGTAATGACACTTGGTAGGTTAAGACATAATAACTTGGTTCCTCTCATGGGATTCTGCCTAGAAATGCAAGAAGCGGTTCTTGTATACAAATACATGTCAAATGGAAGTCTTCATGATTGGCTAAGTGCTGTGGAAGATAAGGGTAAGACCTTGGAGTGGTCTTTAAGGGTTAAAATCGTGGTCGGTATAGCTAGAGGCTTGGCCTGGCTTCACCATAGGAGTGACTTCAGAATAGTTCATCTTGACATTAGCTCAAAATGTATCTTACTTGATCAGAAATTTGAGCCCAAGATATCAAATTTTGGAAGGACAATAAGCCGGAGTTTCGCTATTGATAGTGAATCTGGTGAGATGGAAATGATTAAGAAGGATGTTTATAGCTTTGGAATTGTGCTTCTTGAGCTACTTACGGGTAAGAAGCAAAGCCAGATGACTAATTTTCCTAATGGTCTTGACGGGACCTTGGTCCAAAGGAATAATCACATTTCAAGTACATCATGTGGTATGTATGATGTCATTGATAAATCTCTAGTGGCGAAAGGATATGATGGTGAAATATTTCAGTTCCTTAAGATTGCATGTAATTGTGTTCAGCCTTGTCCGGATCAAAGGCCAACTATGCTTGAAGTGTGCGAGACATTGAGGGCTATCAGGGAGAGATATGGCCTGACTGTCAAAGATGATTATGAGTTACTAAGGCAACCTGAAATTGTCGCTGCTATCACTACAGAACATGAAATCATTGAGGTTAAGAGTCAATGACCCGGAACCTATTAAAACTGTGTTCACATGTAAAATCTTATCATCTTGCGGTTGTGCACAATCTTTTTGTTAATGTTTTCAGTGCTCCCTGAATATTAATATTTACAAGCACAATATATAAATAGAAAATTGATAGAATTCTGATAATGATAATCTCTCTTTACTATTATTATTATTATTATTTTGAGGCCACTTCTTTGAAGTATGTAGATGTCCATTTTTTCAGTCTAAATATGGATTGACCCCCCACCAAGTGATTGGACTCCAATAAGATAATTACGGCTAAGACCAACAAGCACAAATTGAAGTCTTGGCTCACTTATTGTTACCCATCATTAAACTAGCCGAGATGGACCTCAAGATTTGGTACTAAGTGAATTATTTAGGCCCACCACGGAGTACTTAGTCATGCCCAATGGGAAGCCCAGCCCAATTATTCTTGTTGTTAGCTCCTATACATCATTTTGGGCCTAAAGATGATATTTATTAAATAAGTAAGGCCCAAGTGGAAGCCCAAAGCCTCAACTCAACCTTGGCTAGCTTGGGATAGCTTATCCATGAGTCCCACAACTCAGAACATCATTTAATAAAAGTTGAAATAAGGAGTAACTCTCCATGGGGCCCATGTTTTCTCTCTCCTGCTTTTACAAAAATGGAAGAACGTGCTCTTCTTCCTCATTTAATATACTAGTCGCAAACCCGTGCGATGCACAGGAAAACTATTGAAAATGAAATTCTAAAGATTTGTTTTTTTGGATTCAATCACTTAGTCTACTATCAATTCAAGTCAATTATTTTTTGGAAACACTAAACCCATTTAGGTCCAATGTGTAGCTGGGAATCATGGTTATACACAAAATTTAGCAAATTTATTTCTCTAAAATGTATGTGAATGTTTCATAATATATTGTTCATATTACGAAACCATTATTGCAAGTATAATTTTCCAAAGAAAAAATGTAAGAATATTTAAAGAATTCTTTATTCGTTATTTTACTTCTTGTTTTGTTGCTTTGCCGTATAATCGGATTCTATAGTCAATGATGGCGCAATCCCACCACACAATATGGGTGCAAGTGATATGGTTTTTTGGCTTATGTTGCACCTGCATACTACATCACAATTAAAAGCATCCATGAGAAGATTTGAGCAAAGTGAAAAACTAATTAGGGGTACCATTGCATAGAATTCTCAAACCATATGTCTTCAAGTGAAAAGTAGGGATAGGAAGCTAAATTTATGTTGTTTGGCTTGCTTTTGTGCCAATGCAATTGAAATAAATCAACTAAGATTAATAAGCCAAAAAAAAAAAAATTGTATTAAAAAGAAAGCAACTTGAGCTATCTAATGACCTCTACTGTATTAATTCCAATTTGGATTAGTACCTGACCTTTAACAAAATTCTTTCTAGCTAAAAAATCTCTTAATTGTAATTATCAAACCATGACAAATTTTATACCTCCCCCTTTTCTATTTGCATTACAAATAAAATAACCGCATGCATGTAAAATTAACATAAAAAAAAAAACCCTTTGATCCTATCATGAACCTCTCAGCAGTACTTAGTACCATTTCACTGTTATGAACCCATAAAAAAGGAGTGGTCAAAATCCAAAAGTTTTTTAATATAATAATATTTCCAAGTTTTTAATAAATGGTTCATTATATTAAAATAGTGTAGAACTCAAATAGACTAAAGCCTGAAGTGTTGTGGAATAAATTGAGTTCTTCAACTTAAAGCTACATACCAATGGCCATCAAAAGAATATTTGGTTCTGGCAATGTCACCATTTTTACCATAATAACATAAAATGCAGTAAAAATAATTATACAGCAACTAATGCAATTCAAACCAAAGTAAAGAAACTCACATGTTCTAACTTCCCCTATTAACCAAAAAAAAAATCATGTTTTTATTGTTGACTTATCACTTCAAAATATTCATCATGCAAAAAATGGTAATGAGGAATATTTCAAAACCGATATACACTTTAAGACACCCATATTATGAGAACAACACTACCACTTAGAGCTCCACAAAGATCAACTAAGATTAGTATTCACATCATTGAACTTTAACTCGAATAGTATTTCTCCCTCTCATAAGAATGAATTGGAGAGTAACTTACTCTAAGTAAGTCATGGATTCAAAATCACTTTAATACTTATATAATTTGCCAATAAATAAAGAATGGATTCAAGTTCAGTGGTCAACATCAAGAAATTAATGTCAACGTCGATTTTGGAACTGGTTGCTCATGATGGGAAAAACAGATAGTAATTAGATCACGAAAAGAAAAAGAAAAAAAGAGGTGAACTCTGCTACATTACTTTTATCCAAGCTACACATTAATCTTATGGTCAATGAAATTTAATGCATGGCTAATAAGGAATTGTGACAATATTGTCAGATTGGGCAAGATACTCAGTAATACTGGATGTAGTTGCTGAGGGGAACTGGTACTACTAGAAACTTCAACTAACTTTTCCAGGAATTCACTCCCATTATTAATAGATTGGGACCAACCGACCAAGGAAAGGGGTTTGGTTTTGGTTAATTAGTTCAAAAAAAAAATGTGAAATGGTGAATAATTTCCAAACAAAAGAGTAGTAGGATGCATAGTAATTGGCAATGGCTCCAGAGTGGTAGAATGCAACATCCTTTATGCATCCTGGAGGGCTGCATTCTAGGAAATAAATAACCTACTGGTTCCAGATTATACCATTACATGAACAAAGGTATTCACTATTTAGAAGATGACAAAAAAGAAGTAAATGTATGATGTCAACAAAAATAAAAAAATAAAATAAAACATAAATGTATTAGTGTTTACTATAGAACCTGGACCTTTTGTAAGTCAATTAGATTGTTATCCTGATGGCCTAACAACTCCTTAAGAAAATAAAAATCTAAGAGTGATGAGGCATGTTAAAAAAAATTTGTCACCAACAACAAAAAAGAAAATTCAATCATTTATTTATTTGTTATGTTGTTCAAATGACATCAATTACATTTTTATCACGTCGATTTGTAAATATTTTATACTAAAATTTGTAGTAACTTTAACATTTTCTAAAATCTAATAGGATTCTTATTAGACAAACAAACAAAAAAAAACATGCTTTTTGTTCTTATTGCTCAGAGGTAGTGCAGTGTTTATAACTTTGCTAGGCTTGCTACTTTTGGGCTGTTGGAAAAATTGGCCACTAACACCAACCAAAGGCACAGGGAGAAAATTTGTCAAAATATAGCCCCAAGTTGATAAGCTCAAAAATTTCTAAGTAGGTTTGTCTTTCCTTAAACATATATATAAGAAAAACCAACTGCATATTTATGTATTGCTTTGTGATAATGTGAGAGAGAAAAGAGAGAAGACATAAAAGTTTACGTGAATCGTGATTTAGCATTGTGACCTATATCTACAGAAGATGGCCCAAATATTTATGGAAGTCTACAGGAAAATGATGACAGATGTTGAAGTTAAATTGAATGTTTTGAATGATGAAGAAGCTTGTCAATTGTTTTGTCAAAACGCAGGGGATGTGGTTCATTTCAAAGAAATTATACAATTTGCAGAAGCAATTGCTAGAGAATGTTGCGGATTGCCTCTAGCCATCAACTTAGTTGGAGCTGCTATGAGAAGAAAGACAAAGGTTGAGCTGTGGGATGATGCCTTAAAAGAGTTGCAAAGGTTAGTGCTTTCCTATATTCCTCTATATTTCCTATACACCTAGAGTTTTGGATGCTAAATCTCTTAGGCAAAGTCACATATTTCCTGCACTTATGCTTTCATTTTCACCATAGCATTTTCTACACTTATTTCAGGCAACCCTCTTTTTCTTTTCATTTTAAGAATAGTTCAAAAACAAAAATGATCATTATGTTCTTTGGCTCATTGATAAGACAAAAACCAATCCTACTAAGAAGAAAGCAGCATGAGCTATCTAATGAGTAATGACCTATACTATTGGTTTTGTGCCTATTGTTGGCCAAGCAAATGATAGTGCCCAATGGTAATTCAAAATAGCCATATCCCAAGGACCCTCCCTAGTCCCTACCACTACTTTGACCCTACAATCCCAAAGTTTTGATTCAGACGAAAGTATCAAACTACAATAGAGCCCAACAACTAAAAAATATTCCATAACAAAACTAATAGTTACTAATAACTAAATCAAGCAGGGTGTCTATATATATCATATTCCCCAACAACACAACAGTAGAGATAACAATATGATATAACAATAAGTTTTAGTTCACATGATCAAACTCATAAGATAAAGGTTAGATGGGATGAAGTAGTGATCAACCTTTTTGTCTAATGTAGAACGTAGTATGATAATAAGTCAAAATGATTGAGGACATTATGGTTGTTCCTATAATCCCTTTTATCAGTCTATCTCTGACATTTTGTCAAACACTTTGAAGTCATAAAATGGCCACTCCCCATTGAAGGGCTTTCTTCTGTTATTGGGCTGTCAAACCTTTGAAAATTGACTTTGGCCAGTAACCTATGAATGTATTTTGATTCATGAATCACCAATCCCCCGAAGCATCATCCTACAACAAAAAATTGTAATATATGATCAGAAAATATTCAAAAGAGTAAGCATTCCAACATAAAAAAGAGAGCAAGACTAGGTGATTATAAAAATTACAGTGAGATAGACCTAGTGAGAGAAGAAAAATCGGCTTCATCATCAGAAGAAGAAAAAGCCACGGAGCATTCGAAGGGAGACAACTTGATAAACTCTATGAAGCCACGACCAAAAATCAAATCCATCAACTATCTTGTTTTAGGGATTTGAGAAAAACAAAGGAGGCAGTAAAGCTTCATCATCATCATCAGAAGAAAACAAAAATCCAACGTAGAATGCGTTTGAGAATCCATTAAATACCTTGCTTTAGGCATTTGAGAAAAACAGAAGAGGCAATAGGATAAAGACCCAGAGAGGCGATTTGAGAAAGACGCAGGACTGTGAGGCTTAAATAATGATGCTTGTTGAGAGGCTTAAATAAAGAATTGATGAGAGAGAAGTTTCTGAAATTGATGAAGAGGAAAAGACGTAACGTAACAGTGGATGGAGCGAACGAAGAGGTTCAAAGGGATTTGAGGGTAACGGATGAACACAGGAAAACGAAGAGTTTTATTTTCTCAAAATAAGTGGGTGAGTGAAGGTGAAGGAAGCAACAGTAGAGCAAAGCAGAGAAATTGGAAGAGACTGAGTTCCAAGGATAGAGATTTTTTCAAGGCGCATGAAGTTCTCAGAGAAAGTTTGAAGAGGAAGAAAGCTAATCGGGTAAAACTGAAGCAGTATATACGGAACGAAAAATAAAGAAAAAATATTAAAAAATAATAATGATATGTAAAATTGTGGAGGTTGAAAAGCTTATCTGTCAAAGTTTTATAAAGTCAACAAAAGAAAAAAAAAAAAAAAGTAAAAAAAGTTTCGGTTTTACATATAGTATAGATTTCAAACATTGGAAATACAAACAAGCTCATCCATTGGTCCAATGTGTAGCTGGGAATCATGGTTATTTGCATAATGCTCCACGACAAGAATCTGGTGACATAAATTTACTTTTACAAGCCAACTCAGCCCACATGCATGAGATCCATTAAAGTAAGCAAACTCTCATGAATGTCTTATCTTCTTCCAAGCCAATAGGCTCTATACCCATGCATTGGTCACCGGAATAGTAATCATGACAAAAACTCCGATCACCATTGGACACTAGACGCGGTAGGAATGCGTGGCAACATGGAAAATCATATTTAATCTCTATAATCATTGCATAACCAGCCAATGAAGGCTGAGGGAGTGACCACTACAGCCCAGATCTATGATAGGTTCACTCCTCCGCTTGTTAAGACTTAGGGAGTTTGGTTTGGAAGAGGGGAGTTAGTCCTATAACCCTAGGTTTCCATCGGAATAATGACCCTATGCCTACTAGGAGGCATGACTGTTATTTCTTGGAAACTAAAGCTAAAAAGCATGCATGACTAACCTATCATCAAAGGAATCTTATCTCTTCCTTTTGATATTTGAAACCCTATGATTAAGGAAAATCAAGAGACTTGATTTCCCACCAAAAAACCATCTATAAATAAGAACCTTAAACACCATCCTAAGGACATCCCAACCCTTCTAATTAACCCTATCATCATCCTGAGCATCATAAGATCACCATAACATCACTCACGACCAGATCATAAGGATCAGGTCACAACACCACAGAAAACACAAAGAAAGTCTGAAACTCATTACAACAGATATCATACTATTATTCTTTAGAGCACTCTCTAATGGATCAGATTTCCTCAAATAGAGAGTTCTAAGGTCAACTTCAACCTTAAAACTCTGATCTTTAACCCTGAACACCAACCCAAGCCCGAAATACCATGATCTAAGCTTATATCTCCAAAAGTGTCTTTAAGGAAGCTGACTCATTAGCCCTTTGGCCAACTTTTGGGTCTTCAGTTGAATTTTGGATTCGACTCTTTTACCCTCAAAAACTCAGTCAACGTTCTAATCAATCTCATCGTAGCACGTGGCATAGAGACAAAAAAACCCCTCACAAAATGCAAATAAAATTTCTAATTATTCTAATTTAAGTGTGTGTAAAGATTCGAACCCACACTTTCAAAGATAAAGATTTTTCAAGGTGTTTTTGTGTGTAAATGATATCTTAAATTGGTCATTTTAATGATAATATTATTTAAGGATTGGTTAAAATTATGGCTTAATTATTATTTTGGTCCTCAACTTGACCTTTGTGTCAAAATGATCCTCAATCTTTCAATTGTGTAAATTTGGTTCTTAACATTTCAACTTTGTGTCAATTTAGTAATTGTCGCTAAATGATGGATTGAAAATACTGATATGACTAACAGTTTTATTAAAATAATAATAAATATTGGCATGACATGTCAACTCAGAAAAAAATATTAAAATTAAAATTTTAAACTTAAAAAGATCAGAATAATTTTTACTTAATTATTGGTTGAATAACTTAATGAAGATTGGGCCCAACAATTAGAACCGTGACAAAATCAAATTGTGTAAAAAAAAAATGGGATCATCATATTCATATCTCTTTTTCTAAAGCTTGTTGTGATAGGTGTACACGTGTCATCTTCTCAAGAAAGTATCTCCTGTTTCCGCAGGAGCATATCAGCTTCAATGGCTGAATATGCAATTCTTACAATGTGAACAATTGGCCTAATAATAAAACTACATGTAATTAAAAAAACGGAAATGTTTCTTTCACACCCTGTGTGAAAGTTACTGTTTCACACCCCCACTAAAAGACAAACCCGCTATCCCCGGTTTGCTATTCCAAGTTCCACTATCCATGTAACCAAACACCCATTTTTCCTCATTTTTTCTGAAATTTTCTCTCTCCTCCCGATTGCTCTGCTCTGCTCTGCTCTCTCCTCCCGAATTTTCTGCTCCTCCTCTCCCCGATCTGTCCTCATGAAGCCATGGATCTCTCTCCCCCGAAGGTTTTTCATGTATTGAAGTTTGAAGTTTGAAAGATTTGGGGTTTGAAAGTGTTGATTTGACGTGATCTGATTTGGATTTTAAGATTTGGGTTCTCTATTTCAGTTTGACGTTTGAAAGATTTGGGGTTTGAAAGTGTTGATTTGAGATCTGATTTGGGTTTTATTTGGGTTTGGGAATAACGAAGTTTTGATGTTTGAAGTTGGGGTTTGATTGTATTTATGAGGGTTTGGATGATTTTGTTAGGGTTTGAAATAATAAAAGTTAAAGGTTTGGTCGGGTTCAATATTTTTTTGAGGGTTTGGTTGATTTTGGTTGAGATTGGAAATAATAAAGTTTGGTTTTTTGATTTTGAAGTGATTTTGGTTGGTTGAGATAAAAATTAATAAAATTGTTACAAAAATGCCAAGAAACATGTTTAATAGATGGCAAGAAACATGACCAATTCGTATGAACAAGTTTAAATGTTCATGTAATTTTCTGGAAAATGTGGACAAAAACATGGAATTATGGACAAAAACATGACATTGTGGACAAAAATTTCGAGTCTACTTATGAACACTTAAGTGAACCCAGAAATGTTCATACAATTTTCTGGAAAATGTGGACAAAAACATGAAATTATGGACAAAAAAAATGAAATTATGGACAAAAACATGAAATACACTTTCTGAGTTCACTTGAATGTTCATAAGTAGACTCGAAATGTTTGTCCACAATTTCATGTTTTTGTCCACATTTTCCAGAAAATTGTATGAACATTTCTGGGTTCACTTAAATGTTCATAAGTAGACTCGAAATTTTTGTCCACAATTTCATATTTTTGTCCATAATTTCATGTTTTTGTCCACATTTTCCAGAAAATTGTATGAGGTTCACTTTAATGTTCATAAGTAGATTCGAAATTTTTGTCCACAATGTCATGTTTTTGTCCATAATTTCATGTTTTTGTCCACATTTTCCAGAAAATTGTATGAACGTTTAAACATGTTCATATGAATTGGTCATGTTTCTTGGCATCTATTAAACATGTTTCTTAGCATCTTTGTAACAATTTTGTCATTTTCTATCTCAACCAACCAAAATCACTTCAAAATAAAAAAAACCAAATTTTATTATTTCCAATGTAGACATGGCAATAGTTTGCTCCTGGGTATTTGTTTGAACATATGTAGTTTCACCACAATTTGGGAAACATTTTTAGACATCCTTTTTTTATATCTTTCACAACAAGTAATGTGAAGATTCCAATGGCAATAGGTTGCTCCTGGTAACATTAAATATAAAAGAAACTCATGGGTAACCTAAAATATCCAACCAATTCCACCATTTCATTTATTTATTTACTCCATTTACAAAAAAAAAAAAGATATTGTTTCTGTTCACTACCTTTAATAGAATCTCAAGTATAGGAAGAATAGAGTTTTAAATACAAAAAGTATAAACGTAAATACAAAAATAACAAATGTGTCAAAACATAACAACTATATGCCGGTAAAGAATTGGGCAGCCGCAAGCACAGTTTCAGCTTTGTACAGCTTTGGGCAGTAAGGAAGTGTAATACAATTCTAGGAGAATGCGTTCCCTTATTCTTGGGCAATCAGCCTACAAAACATAAAAGAGATTTAGAAATTATTGGTTAGTTGTTTTGACTTAAAATGAATGCATTAATGCATCATGAAATGAAGGTGTGGAAATCATACCTCTTTGAACTGGACTATCTTGTTTGAAAAAATCAAGGATTCCATGAATGTCAACATAAAAATGCCACAGTCGGAACTGGAAAAATTGAGGCAAAAGTACATAAAAATCAGCATTGATCAACATAATTTATGGAAATTATGTCTTTCCTTATTGCCAAGTTAGGCTATGAACCACTTTAAGCCAAAAAGTAATGTCCAGCAAAACCATTTCCAATTGTTTATATATACTATAAGATATTTCTTGTAGCTTGAGCAACTAACATGTTAAAATAAAGTTCAAAAAACCATGAAACACCATGAAACAGAAAGACAAAGCTTAAAGATAAGTGTTTTAATGCTCACCAACTGCCCTTGAACTCTCTCACTCTCTCTCTCTCTCTTATCCCACCTCTTAAGTCTCACTATTCTCAGCTTACAGGTTCAGCCCTAAAGACCCATTTCCTTTCTTTTTTGATTAAATTTATCTCTCTCTCTCTCTCAGAAAGGATGAGTAAACAAGATATCATGAAGATGCAGGTACACCCTAAAACTGTTTTCATGTTCCATGTTCTGAAATGAAGCTATTTAGGACTGTTTTTGGATTCTTGTACTGTTTCTCAATTGACACCAACATGTACCATAGAAACCAACATGTACCATAACATCCATAGAAACCAACATGTACCATAACATCCAACAAGCTATTTATATTTTTTTGTAACTATTTTTCATAACATCCATAGAAACCAACATGTACCAACAACCTATGTAACATCCATAACATCCATAGAAAGTGTGGACAATTATCTTTAAGTTTGGACATTATTGTCCACATTTTCTGGTAAATGGTAATAACATTGAAGTGAACCCAGAACCAACATAGCAACAATTACATTTGAGGTCATGATAGATATTGGTACTTACGCGTATTTATCTTGGGTTGGTATGTCATCCTTGTATTGTAGGAGCCATGTATGGACATCCGTATGCTTCAAGTTCTCCATGCATATCTGCTCCAAAGCTTTTCTCTATGATGCAAGCAGCAAAAAGTAGTATCAGTGGGATATAATACTGGGTTAGCAAGAAAACTGAAATGAAAAACAAGTGTTTACCAATGTTGGTGCCAAAGCTCTACGGGCTGCAGTAGGCAAAGAATCAAAAAAATAGAAAACTTTTTGTAGACAATCTACAACCATCATAACAAAATGGCCATTGTGCCATGCTGGGGCAAAAATCTGCATTAAGAAACACGAAAGGGTAGGTCATACACATGAAAATAGATATGTAACAACAGTTTTTGACAAAATGAAAGTTGGAGGTCTCTATAATTACCCGGTTGCAATTTGTCGGCATTGAGCGTACCCAACTAGGGCGGAACACGGCTTCTGGTTGAGGCTGGTCATCTTGGATGGGTTGTTTACCCTTTCTTGTTCTTTTCCCTCTTTGTGTTGAGGTTGATGGAGCCATACCCAAGATCGTAGTCTGCATAAATCATAGTTAGTTATTTGTTGAAAGAGCTCACTGTATTGACATCATGCATAGTGTAAAAGTATGAACAAGTATTGGCCAAGGTTGAAATTTTGTTATTTTACCCCGCCATGGACGCTTATTACGAAGTTGATGTACGGTGGAGGATGGCCGGTTTGGGTGAGTTTTCGCATAAGGACATCCCTAAAAGCGTCCACCACCTGCGTGTGTCACACTTGCTTAGTAAACGATGTGGAATTGTAAAACTCATGTCTCAAATATGCAATAAATAAAGGATCTAAAATGCAAAATGAATATGTAATTACCGCGGTGGATATCCACCTAGAACCATCGTCCTGAGCTTGATCAGCTAACAATGATGACACCTCTCGACCCGTGAGGTCATATGTGTCGGTCGAGATTGCCATCTCATTGCTATCAACCTCGTTGGGCCTAGAAAATTTTAAACGTGTTATAAACCAGTATGAGGTAATATTGATAATCACTTCATAAATCATTACATAATTGAAAGAAGAGATTGTTACAACCTTTTCCTAGTGCCCCGCCTTTTCGGAGCCCCCCATTTCTTCCTAAAATCAGCCAAGACAGCCTCATCAGCAGCTGTTGGCTGGTATAGGAAATGAGCATCCACCCACTGCTCATGATTTTTCAACATGGAGTACATTAAGTTATTTCATATGTGATTTTTAATCAAAAAAATAGTTAAAGCATGAGCATTTAACCCAACATAAAGTAAGCATGAGCATTTAACCCAACATAAAGTTAAATGACATATGAACCCAACATAAAGCAACAACATATGGAGTACATAAAGTTAGTTCACATGTGATTTTCATATGTCATTCATAGTGTTTCATATGTGATTTTCATATGGAGTACATAAATTAAGTTTATCATTACACAACACACGTACCTCATTTATAACTGGTTCCGAATGGGGGGCCACTATCATTAGATTCTTGTGGGCTCGTGTTTTCGCCCTTGTATACGTCACACTAGTAGCCCCCTTTGATGGTGAACTCACCAAATCCACCATAGCTGCAGCTGCCTCCCCTGCATTGTCTTGCTTTGATGGTGAGCTTGCCACGTCCACCACCGCCACCTTGGCCTTCTTTTTGGCAGCTTTGCCTCTCTTGGCAGCCTTGGACGGTGAACTTGGCAAGTCCACAATGGGGGCTTGAATGGGCAGCTGGCTTTGTGAGGGTGGGGGCTGGCTGTGTGAGGGTAAGGGTGGGGGCTGGCTTTGTGAGGGTGAGGGTGGGGGCTGGTTTGGTGAGGGTGGGGTGGGGCTGGTTTTGTGAGGGTGAGGGTGGGGGCTGGTTTGAGGGTGAGGGTTGGGGCTCGTTTGGTGAGGGTTGGGGCTCGTTTGGTGAGGGTTGGGGCTGGTTTTGTGAGGGTGAGGGTGGGGGCTGGTTTGGTGAGGGTTGGGGCTCGTTTGGTGAGGGTTGGGGCTGGTTTTGTGAGGGTGAGGGTGGGGGCTGGTTTTGTGAGGTTGCGGCCTGGTTTTGTTGAATAGTGGGGCTATTCTCTAGGACCGCGGCCACCAAACCCTTCACATGGTCAAGCTCGTCCTTTAAGCGCCGAACTTGTCGTGCTAGAGCTTCCCGTTCAGCCCTCTCAGCTTGGAGCTCTAGCTGCAATTCATTGGACGGCGTTTGAGGAATTGAGCTTGGTCCAGCCCCATCAGCCCTCACTATGATTGGGTGCGAGCTGCCATGGGTTTCTTGCAAGGTCTCCATGGCTTCTTCTACCACATTGAAGTCTTGCTCCCACGGCATTGCTACAAGCACGGACAGCACCTGCAAACAACAAGATATATGAATTAGAACGCTAAAATACTAACATATAAGATCTTTATAAGATATTAACATGTTTATTAAACTAGTATGCAACTTTAGTGTAAGATACTTACATTGGCACTCTTACTAAAGGCCTCGCTTGCCTTCTTAGTATACATTCTTTGGTGCGTCCATGCTAAAAATCTTGGGAAAGGTTGGTTAATTTCAGCATTCTTCGAACCAACCCCCAAGTGCTCGCATGCCCATATCTGCAAAAATCATGACATCAATGGCAAGTTTAAGAATAAAACAAAATTTAGAATGGTTGTGGAGTAAACAATGAGGATAAAAAAAATTTTACCTGAAGCAAGGCAGTGCAACCTTGAATGTGCAAGTTGCCTCTACCTTTTTTCGCTTGCATCGATGAAGCTGCGCGGCTTAAACCACTAACCAAGAAGTCATACACTGCCTTCCCCCATGCATATGTACCTAGGTTGGCTCTATCATCAAGCAATGGTAGGAGGCTTGGGTTGACTTTTTTGGAGGTGGTGGGAAACAAAAAATAACTAAAGACTAGGGCAATGTACAACCTAACCCTATTTGGGACTTGTATGGAAGTTTTGGTGAGCAATGTCACCAATTTATTTCGGTCTGGTGAAGTTGTCTTCAAATGCCTATCTAACAATTTCTCCACCATAGACCCCCCAGAATGAGATTGGTTCAAATCAATTGGCTCTCCCCTCACAGGCAACCCCAATATGAGGGCAATGTCATATAGGGTGAAAGGTATGAGCCTATCACCCACTTGGAATGCACGTGCATCGGCATTCCACCTTGTAGCCATCACTTCAAGGATCCGTCCACTTGCCTCGAATGTTGCAGTGGAGATTCAGCAACCACCCAAATGGAGTGGTTTGCAGCTGGCTCTTGCATTCTTCAGCTAAGGTGTTGTTAACCTCCATCAATTTGGTAACACTGCACTGATGGCGAATACGAGGTGCAGCTTCAATACTCGCCATTGCCTTGGCCACATGCAAAATGGAAATCCATAGAATTAGAATATCTCATAAAATCATTCATCTTTAAAAGAAACAAGAAGATATAGAGGATAGATGCTAACAAGAATAAGCTCATCCAAAGACACTATGTCTTGAAGCCAGCATGTCACACAAAGATACCAATAGATTTATTGTAGGATTCACACTATTCCATTATGTAGTAACAAGTTTCATGTGTTCTACATGTAACAAATTCTTATTCTTTCTGTTTTTGGCACTCTAATCATCTTTACCCTAGTAGTAATGCCAAGACAAGGATGCTGTATAAAATGTATGCCAATTGAAGCACTATTATACAGAAAATGTGAAAATTGTCCAGAATACCCTTAAATTGTCCAGAAAACCCTAACATTGTCCACATTTTAATCACAGTTTAAACTTGTGGCCATTCCAAACATATTTGTCACATTCAAGTCAACCTATGACCACACACACACAAAAAAAATAAAAAATAAAAAAACAATATCAGTCATCACTAGTACTATATTTACTATACAAGTACTTGGCACACATGGCTGGACAGGTATTCATTTGTCTTCTCTCTTAGTTAACTCATTTGGGTTTGTTTTTCTTTCCATGTTTCTCAGCTGGTTCTACAGTAATTTCCTACTCAATCAGATTGAGCTAACCCAACTTGCATAAACCAATTTTGGTTCTAATTTGTCCCCCAAAGTCAAATCAGTGCCAGTCTCTTAACCCATATAAATGTTGTGTATGTTTATATATATAACCAATATAGACTAAATCCAACAATAAACCGCTTAATTCACACTAAATGCAATTTCAATTATATTTTCCTGCACCACATAAACACAAGCTGTTTGATCATATAAGAAAGAGAAAACACATATTACAAATGATTGATCTTAGCTAATTCCTGCAACAGAGAGTTATCACAATATAAACCCATGTAGCAAAATCATTGCTTAAAAGAATTGGATATAACAGCAAAAATCATTACAGCAGAGAGGAACAGAAAGCCACAAGTGTAGATGTAAGGCTCTTGATAGTGTCTAAGATATCATAAAGATTAACATTAACAGTGTTGGTGAAAGTGTGAGGTGCAGTCAAGTGCAAAGTGCAAGTGCAAGTGCCTTCTAAAGGGAACATTAAAAAAAAATTGTCCAGAATACCCTAACATTGTCCACATTTTAATCACAGTTTAAACATGTTTTGTTTTATTTATCTTCTTCATGGAACTCTCTTATTCCTTTATATATGCTCATACAACAATATCCATTAACTGAAATCAGTAAGGAAACTTGCCACTGGCTAAGAAAGTAATAGCTTTTAACTAATTTCTGCTTCAATTCAATATGTAGGTCTGACCTGTGGCATGGTTTATACCACATCATTTACATCATCACAAAGAGAATATGCTCATCTCTTGAAGTGGAACTATAGACAGATCAAATCTCACCTTCATAAAAGATAGGATTTTTTGTTCTTTGGGTCTTGAAAGCTAGAGATAATTAAGGTTGATTGTCTCTTTAGGGGACATCCGATAAAGGTGGAACAGGACTGTACATTTTTTATTTGATGAGTAAGGTTGTAAATTTCATAGTCCAACCAAGAAATGCAATATTCTAAGCTAGGGCCTGCATTTAGATTTGAGTATTTTAATATTTAAAACCTTGTATGAATCATGTAAAGTCTAACTGTGCACATATATTAAGAATAAGATTTGAGTATTTGAATAGCAATTACTTGTATGAACCATGTAAAGCCAAACTGTGCACATATATTAAGAAAGACAAACAAATATGAAGGACAAGCTTAACAATTTCTAGCAAACAATGCAACACCAAGTTTGTCATGTTGACAGCAAGGCAGGAGACAGAAAAAAGTGATTGCAGAAAGAACAAGACTAAGCTATCATGTTCACAAGTAAATTTTTTGGATGGATTTGAGCTTCAATAACATGTAATTTAAAATGATGATCTGTAAACCATAAAATCATAACCAGAGGTCCAGAACCACAAAAACATCCACAAGCAGAACAAAGCTCCTCAATCCTCCACATAGTTGTTTGTATAAAAAGAATATATAACCATCTAAGTTTATTTGCAACACTGCTGTTAAGAATCTTACTTGTATGATGCTAATCAAGTTTCTTTTCTTCACCCTCTAATACTGACAAGCTAGCAAATGTAAAAACTTCCACTAGAATGAATTTAATGGACAGAAATAATTATTGAGAATCAAACTAAAACAGATCACATAAAT
>OU015765.1:17290111-17326285 GCA_907173295.1 Fagus sylvatica
TATCAATGAGGTTGATAGTTTCTTGGGTCAGCGCCGTAATACAGATCATGAAGCATTAACAAAAATGAAGACTGAGTTCATGGCTTTATGGGATGGATTCACCACTGATCGTAAGTTTGTGCCTTAGACAGCAGCTATGTTTTATGATTTTGTCGTTGAGAATTGAGTCTAATGTAGGTTGTTCTTGTAGAGAATGCTCGAGTGATGGTTCTTGCTGCTACTAATCGCCCATCAGAACTTGATGAAGCAATACTCCGGCGTCTTCCTCAAGTGTTTGAGATTGGGATACCTGATCGCAAGGAGAGAGCTGAGATACTGAAAGTGATTCTGAAGGGTGAGAGAGTTGAAAAGAACATTGACTATGACCGCATAGCTGGCTTGTGTGAAGGTTACACAGGTTCGGATCTTCTTGAACTCTGCAAGAAAGCAGCCTATTTCACCATCAGGGACCTACTAGATGAAGAGAAGAATGGGAAAAAATCATCTGTGAGTATATATATCGTTTTCTTCTACAGTTTAGCCTTATCCTTTTATAATTAAAATTTCTCCCATGTTTTGGAATGGCTGACTCACTGACAAAATATGACACAATCATGACATTTTGAATCTTTACGGAAGGGTTATGATATTGTTTCAGCAATTGGTGCATTTCTAAATTTGAAATACTCCAAACTTGTATTGAGGATCTTCTTTTGTTTGGCATTAAATTTTGGTATGCCTTTGTGAATTAATTGGCTTGATATGTGAATTTTTTGGTTCATTTGTGTTGGTTACTTTGTAGCTCTTGGCGCGGGACTCAACATTGAAGTGATAAATCCCATTGAGGATCCACTCATTGTACGTTTAACTCATTGTGGCACTTTCACTTTTCATTACCTATCCAATCGCTTTATATATTTTATTTAATTGAAGGTTGGACTTGGGTTGATACTGCAACAATTTGGATTCGAATTTATTTTGAGGGTTTTAAGGAATTTGATTGCTTTCTTAATTATTTGATGTAATCTGGTATCCTATATATAGGTCTTAGAGTAAACATTATTGTTAGGTTGAATTTGATGAATAATATAGAATATATAGTAAACATTATTCTTAATTAAATTGCAACAGCCATACAGATTTTTGACACCCACAAACCTTCACCCTATTTTATGATTTTTGGATCATTACCTCTATAAACTTATCCAAAATTTTTTTTTCTTACATTATAAAAATTGTTGCATTTGTTCATTGTATGGGCAAATCCTGGCTTGTAAGCAAATCCTGGCTAACAGGAACAAGGTACTGCTTCTGCTACTGGAGTTGGCAATTATCCAGACGACAAAGATGACAATAATGTATGTGGAAGTACTCAATCATACCAAAGCTGAAATAGTTTGAATAATTATGATAACCATATTAATTGAATATAGAACGTAATCTTCATCCAATTTTTTCTATTCTTATTTTTAAAAAAACCTTAATTACTCCCTTTGTTTAGTTTAAGTGGCTGACATCACAAATTGATTTATTATCTCCTAGTTAGAGACAGACTAACCTTTTCTCATCCATTCCTTACTTTTAGACAGTGGAAGATTCATTTTAATCTGGGGTAAGATCTGGAAATAATGCTGAGAATTCTAGTGATTGGCATCAAGAGGGTGGAATCCCATATCCTTACATCTCATCAATGAGCCCAGTGAAGCTCATGTGGTAGGTGAACTATCAAATGCTTCTATTAGTGTTCCCTAATAGAATGGGTTTCTGCTTAATTGAATTGAATTGCAGCAAGTGAACTTATACATCCAGCGGGAACCGAGTAATACTCTTTGAGACAATTGCTGTCTGATGCTCCTGTAAATGTTGATATGGTTATCTTTCCAAATTATTTGAGTGAAAAAGATTTATTTAAATATAGAATTTTATTTGATCTGGTTAATAGCATTACTCTAAATATGCTGGCATATGTTTTGTTTCAGGAGAGCAGTGTTGAACAAGATGATATTAAGGAACCTTTCAGTGAGGTATATTCTCTTTGATCTTCTCAGGATCTTAGCTAGGATTTCAGTAATAGATATGACTGATATGGTTTAAAGGTTAGCAACATTCTTACAAATTAAGTTGTAATATTAAATTCTTTGTATTATGGGCTATCTGCCTAGATATTTTTCAATCTTTGTCAAATCAGGTAGATTGTGTTTGGGATAGTCCAAGAGGCATGACTTGTTTCTAATACAATTTGTCAAGGTTGCTTCGAGGAAAATAATTTTTTGACAAGTAACGAAAATTTTTCTGGACCGCCTGTTAGCTCTGATATTGAATTTGCTAGTCCAACTTTTTAGTTTTCCAAATGGGTCCTTAGTATATGTTTAATACACACATAGACATAAGACATGCTTGCAAAGCATGTCTATGCAAATGGAGGTCTATTGGGTTTATTACAGGACAGTTTCTTACTACAATTATTTTAACCTTTGTTTGGATATGATTAGTTAGTTTTGTTGGTAGTTATAGATTACATGGGAAGTTTTTGGATTTTAGTCAGTGAGTTGGAAGTTACTAAGGTTGAAGCACTTCACTATGATACAAGCTACTTCATATTTATATCAACTATTTTAAGTAGCATAGTTTTGAAGCATCTACAAGCAAGGAACTTACAAGTTGTTACCTGACGTAAGCACTAGTATAAAATATCACAATATCACATACTTTTTGTAGTTGAATGGAATGAATGGAAGTGTTATAAAAAAGTTCGCCCTTGGCGTCTTTATTCTTTTTATTTTTTTCTTGTAGAAATTCTAAGCATTGCTATCTTCTAATCAGAATTTCCAGGACCCTACTTAAGTGGGACCAGCACTAGCTAATGACCATTAGCTTTAACTTACACCTTTTAATTAAATTATCATCGTTTATTGATAGCTACTGTTATTTATGTTTTGTAGTACATTCAAAACTAATCAAATCCTATTTGGTTTCTATGATGCATTTCTCTAACCTATACCATCAACTTCTTTGTGTGCAACTATATAATATAGGCTGTCCAGAGAGAAAGAGAAGAAAAGCTTGCTAGATCACTGAGACGTTTTCTTAATCATTATGTTCAAGGTGACAAAGTAGGATTCATATGGCATGCAGAATCTGAAGCCAAATGGCTTTAAGCTACAGGTTAGTTAAGCTTCCGGCTGCCTTTCTAATTACATTTTTTATTCATTTAAACATAATATTGATAGTGAGAGGCTTATGTGTTTTGCCTATATATTATGTTTATTAATGATTTTCTTCCAAAACTGTGCAAGGGATCTCTAACTCCAAAATTCAATAACCAATATTGAATGATTCGGCTCATTAATTAGTATTGTCCATTAGGACCATTACTCTACAATCTTGACAAAATTAAATTTGAAAGTCACCATCAATGATATAGCTGTGATTATACCATTAAGCATACCATTGCACCATCAATGATATAGTTATTTATATTTTTTTTCCCTGATTGATCTTTCTAAAATGGGTATTAGTTTATCTTTCTATTGTAATTTAGAATGACCAATTCCATTGATTATATAAGTATTTTGACTCATGGTGTTATTTATGGGTGTTGATATCATTGTGTTGTTTTCACACATATTTCTCAAATTTATACTTATTTTGATAAGCACGATATATACACATTTATATATTGAATTCTAACAAATGTTTTCTCTTTATAGGGAGGTAACCAATCTCGTGGCTTGTGGTTGATGCATGAATGAAAAATTTGGATTGGAGCTCAAAGGGAATTTTGTGTTTGCTATAAATCCATGAATTTGTATCTATTAATGGCTTAAACTTAGACAATATATTTTTTTTGAACTTATGAATTTTATGTAGAATAAGTTGTAGTTATTAATATTGTGAAGTATTATAAATTTTCTATATTTTTGTAGATTTCTTGATTTTATGTGAATGTTGTTCTTTAATTTAGTCTTTATATTATTAAACAGGTCATATGACAAATATGTGACAAATAGAATATTAATAATTTATGCAGAAAAAAAAAAAAAAAAAAAAACATTTTATTGCAACGAAATGGTTGAAGCAATAGCTTATTGCAACAAAATAGTCATGGCAATAAATAGTTGTATAACTTTATTGCAATGAAATGGTTGAAGCAATACCTTATCGCAACGAAATAGTTGTGGCAATAAATGGAATTATCGCAACAAAAATCTCATTGCAATATATAATATTTATTGCAACGACAAATTTTGTTGCAAGAACGTATTACCACGGAGTTTATTGCAACGGTAAAAACCTATTACCACAGAGTTTATTGCAACAGCTTGCAACAACTAACTTTCGTTGCGATAAAAGTCTATTACAACAAAATGAAAGTTATTGCAACAAAAAATTTCGTTGCAATTAACCTTTTTTCTTGTAGTGAAATACCATCATAGGAGGACACTGTCCTATACGTACCAATCCAGATGGAAGATTAATCAGAAAGTTTTTATGCATAACATCTTCTATATGTATAGTGGTGATGCTTATGGAATACGTTTATTCCTGAAAGGCAATCAAGGTCTAAAAATTATACATTTTGGGTGGTTTTATTCCCAAAATGTTAACATTTGAGATCAAATACTTTTTAAGAGACCAAATATGAAATACAAAACTCAATGGGTTGATTCAATGGACAGACAGAGAAAGACACAAAGTTCAGTACTTATTAGCTTAAAAACAATTTCACTCTATTGTTGTTTTTCCGACCTCTGAGCTTTTGTGCTTCTTCCAACAATGTAAACCAAAAAATATATATCTAAATTTTATAAAATTTGACACACTTTGAAACAAACATATTGTGATCAAATAAATTATAACATTCTCATTGTTGGAACACAACTCCTTTAAAAAACTAGTGTGTATGTATCCAGGATCATGCCAGCTTATTGTCTGTCCTTGCAGGTGCATCTGTATAGAATATAGATACATGGAACATGGCAATGAAAAATTAATCTACCTTCCAAAAATTAGAATAATTAGAAATTTTAATTGCACTTTGTGAGGGGGTTTTTTGTTGCTATGCCATGTGCCACAATGAGATTGATTAGAACGTTGACCGAGCTTTTGAGGATAAAAGAGTTGAACCCAAAATTCAACTAAAGGCCCAAAAGTTGGCCTAAGGGCTAATGAGGCAACTTCCTTGAAGACATTTTTGGAGAAATAAGCTTAGATTATGGTGTTTCGGGCTTGGGTTGGTATTCAGGGTTAAAGATCAGAGTTTTAAGATTGAAGCCGACCTTAGAACTCTCTATTTGAGGAAATCCGATCCACTAGAGAGCGCTTTAAAGAATAATAGTATGATATCTTCTATAATGAGTTTCAGACTATCTTTGTGTTTTCTGTGGTGTTGTGACCTGATCCTTATGATCTAGTCGTGAGTGATGTTATGGTGATCTTATGATGCTCAAGATGATGGTAAGGTTAATTAGAAGGGTTGTGATGTCCTTAAGATGGTGTTTAAGGGTCTTATTTGTAGATGGTTTTTTGGTGGGAAATTAAGTCTCTTGATTTCCTGATTCCTTTGATGATAAGTTGGTCATGCATGCTTTTTAGCTTTGGTTTCCAAGAAATAACAGTCATGCCTCCCAGTAGGCATAGGGTCATTATTCCGGTGGAAACCTAGGATTATAGGACTAACTCCCCTCCTCCAAACCAAACTCCCTAAGACCTAACAAGCAGAGAAGTGATGGTCACTCCCTAATGGTGATCGGAGTTTTTGTCATGATTACTATTCCGGTGACCAATGCATGGGTGTAGAGCCTATTGGCCTTGAAGAAGATAAGACATTCATGAGAGTTTGCTTGCTTTAATGGATCTCATGCATGTGGGCTGCGTTGGCTTGTAAAAGTAAATTTATGTCACCAGATTCCTGTCGTGGAGCATTATGCCAATAACCATGATTCCTAGCTGCACATTGGACCAATGGATGAGCTTGTTTGTATCTCCAATGTCTGAAATATATTAAATGAGGAAGAAGAGCACATTCCCCCATTGTTGTAAAAGTAGGATAGAGAAAACATGGGCCCCATGGAAAGTTATTCCTTATTTTAGCTTTTATTAAATGCTGTTCTGACTTGTGGGACTCATGGACAAGTTGTCCCAAGCTAGCCAAGGTTGAGTTAAGGCTTTGGGCTTCCACTTGGGCTTTACTTATTCAATAAATATCCCATTTAGGCCCGAAATGGTGTATTGGAGCTAACAACAGGAATAATTGGACTGGGCTTCCAATTCGGCATGACTAAGTACTCCATGGTGGGCCTAAATAATTCACTTAGTACCAGATCTTGAGGTCCATCTCGGCTGGTTTAATGATCAGTAACAATAAGTGAGCCAAGTCTTCAATTTGTACTTGCTGGTCTTAGCGGTAATTATCTTATTGGAGTCCAATCACTTGGTGGGGGGTCAATCCATATTTAGGCCGAAAAAATGGACATTTACATACTTCAAAGAAGTGGCCTCAAAATAATAATAATAATAATAATAATAGTAAAGAGAGATTATCATTATCAAAATTCTATCAATTTTCTATTTATATATTGTGCTTGTAAATATTAATATTCAGGGAGCACTGAAAACATTAACAAAAAGATTGTGCACAACCGCAAGATGACAAGATTTTACATGTGAACACAGTTTTAATAGGTTCCGGGTCATTGACTCTTAACCTCAATGATTTCAGGTTCTGTAGTGATAGCAGCGGCAATTTCAGGTTGCCTTAGTAACTCATAATCATCTTTGACAGTCAGGCCATATCTCTCCCTGATAGCCCTCAATGTCTCGCACACTTCAAGCATAGTTGGCCTTTGATCCGGACAAGGCTGAACACAATTACATGCAATCTTAAGGAACTGAAATATTTCACCATCATATCCTTTCGCCACTAGAGATTTATCAATGACATCATACATACCACATGATGTACTTGAAATGTGATTATTCCTTTGGACCAAGGTCCCGTCAAGACCATTAGGAAAATTAGTCATCTGGCTTTGCTTCTTACCCGTAAGTAGCTCAAGAAGCACAATTCCAAAGCTATAAACATCTTTCTTAATCATTTCCATCTCACCAGATTCACTATCAATAGCGAAACTCCGGCTTATTGTCCTTCCAAAATTTGATATCTTGGGCTCAAATTTCTGATCAAGTAAGATACATTTTGAGCTAATGTCAAGATGAACTATTCTGAAGTCACTCCTATGGTGAAGCCAGGCCAAGCCAGGCCAAAATCACCACAGATTGTGTGGTTTTCAAGGCAATATATTTTTCCTATTCTGTAGTCTTTTAAATCTCTTTGCATTTTGTGCAAATAATTTTGGAATCATCGTATAAAAAAAAAAACAAACAAACAAACAAACTTATAACAAGAATTTTTTTTTAAAAAAAGGGCCCCAATTTGAGAATTGACTTGGGACTCCCAAAATAATTGGCCGCCCTAATACTACAAGTGATTTAGACAAAAAACTAAAAATGACAGACCATCAATCTCGACCACAGGTAATATTTTTATGTGGGAAAATGGAAGGATCAACATTCATTTACGATGCCAATCACGATCAACCCTTCATAAAGGTTAGCCATCGTTTCTTTAAAAAAAGAAGGTTGTGGACCAACTACTTTCCGGCCCATTCAAACCCACTGAGCAACGCATCATCCAGTCGACTGAGAAGGGTACAATTATTAATTCCTACTTATTGATTTGTGATTCAATTAGGTACATAAAGCTAAAAAATTTACAAAATCCAAATTACCATCTATTTAATATTAACAAAATACCAACTAATTAATATCAATTTTGATTTTTCGAAATTTTGTTTGAAGATTTTAAAAATCGAGACATCAATACGAGAGGTTGACAACGATGCATCATCATTATTGACTTTTAAATTATTTGTATTTTTTCTTTCAAAAATTTCATTATCTTCAAATCGAATTATATCCAATAGCCTTTTAGCTGAAAATTCATTAGTTTTTTCTAATTAAAAAAATAATAATAAAAATGTCTTACGACCCCAAAAACCACAACAAAACACAATAAAATTAATGTTAGGGATTTGACATTTGTTTTGTTAAAGCCTAAAATCTTTTTTATTATTTCCTTTGGAACGTGATGAGCCGGAATTAGTATTTTTTTTTTTTTTTTAGATTTTATGGGTCCATTTTGATTATATATATATATATATATATATATATATAATTTATATATATTAACTCAATGTTACTCTAGAGAATTTTTATCCTAATATTATATATACTATATATTATTATTTTAAAGTGGTTCCCAACTTCCCGTCACTGGTTAAAGGTTTACACTTATTCCACTATTTAACCATATTTCTAACATCTTTCTTGATATCTCTAACAATTTGCTCCTTAGTTCTAATTCTTCTCCCATCGTGCCACATAATTTCTACCTTCTCTTTTTTCATTCTTTTTCAATTCTTCCTAATTATTAATGCTACCACGATTTTTGGTTTTACTCTTTAACACCCCTAATTAATTCTCCTCCCCGTTTGACTCTTTCACTCTTCATAAAAGTAAAACCCGTTTAGATTTTGCATGACATTAATTTTTCCTCTAAGTAACCTACTCCTTCGTTACTCACATCTAAAATATAAAGAGTAGTGTTATAAACACAATACTTTCACAACAATACCAAGTTGACAGATTTTTATTAGCTCTTAATTGGACCAACCACTTACATCACTTTACTATTTACTATTCAAAACTTGACACACCTCAATATTGTTATGAAATTATTGTAAAAATGTGTGTCTATAGCTTTATTGAAATATAAATGGAAGCTTCTAGAATTTGATTGTAAAGTCGCTTAGATCCTATTCCTATCCTTGAGTCTTCTCCATTTAGTTATAGTATTTGATTGAAGAGTCTTCATGAAAATTGAGATTTTGAGCAATAACAGATGATTGTGCCATTTTTTTTTTCCATTAATCCCACATCACTTGGGTTTACGACTAGTATATTTAAAGCAAGAATCTCAGCTGTAGTAGTTTAAGGTTTTTCAATGTGGCACATTAATTCTTTGAGAAGGAATAAAAATCTCTTCATATAGCCTTTCACTTCTGTAAAACTTTGCACTTATGTGAAAGTATTAATTTATTATCATGTGTTAATGAATAAATGCATTTATTTTTATGTATTACAGTAAAAGGAATGTTATCATTATGGCTATTTTCTAAAATTTACATCTGAAACAATTGATTAGGAATATGATATTCTAGCTCAAGTTTAGTTACTTTGACAACAATTGAAACAAAATCAAGAAGAAAACAAACATATTTAAGAATACATGCAATCAAGAATATAAAAAAATAATGGCGTGCTTAAATTAGATGAAATAATTAAATTTTTGCCAATTCACTTAAAAAATACGTCTATTTTCTTAATTATATTAATCATACATTTTTTATCTTTTAAACGACGGTGTATAATATAATAAACCATATAAGAGCATCACGCGGGACATCGGCTAGTAAATCCAAATGGCGAGAAGCCAAGAGCTAGTACTTAGTATCGTGATTAAGGGTAAAATGTCCAAGTAAGAGCAAATCAGCACGATTGAAATGATAAATATTGGACAAGCAACTCAACATTGACCATCCATACCAAACAGTTGCTGAAAGGTGCAAAATAAGTAGGCCAAGGCATTAGAAAATAGAAATGCTTCAGTTTCATTTATAGCAATGAATGTTGGGTACAAAAGGTACGCTAAAAGTGGCCTTTCAGTAGAGTTTTCTAACTCTCACACACACCAAACTCAGCTACTCTTAATACTTTCATTGTAATGGAGCAAGGATTTTGCTAGGATAGTAGGGAAAATAAGTCATTGATTGTCTTAGAGATCTCAAAGCTTACTTTAAAAATAAAAAAAATAAAAAAAATAAAAATTCTTAATGAGTCATATAACATACCATCCATCACTAACTAAATTTGTTTTGTAAATGGTCAAAATTTCCTTCTGGTAAATTTCCTATACTAAACACTAAACCATAAACCTGACTCTGGCTGCTGACAGGGCTTGTTAAACTACTACAAGGTGGACAACTAACATCAAGTATTTAACATAAAACTCAAACTATCAGTAGCAGATGGATATACAAAAGATGGCTAAATCACTCCCTAGCAATTACAACAACTTGTTTTCCAACATTGCAGCCACTAAAAAGTCCTACCAGAGCGGCAGGGGCACTCTCAAGGCCTTCTGCTATGTCTTCCACATACACTATCTTCTTTTCTCTGATGTAAGGCAGCACTATGTCCAAGAACTTGGGATAAATATTATAGTGATCAAAGACAACAAATCCTTCCATGTGAATCCTTTTATAAATAAGACACATCAAATTCTGAACACCTTCAGGCTGATCACGAGTGTATTGTGAAACCATTCCACATAGAGCAATCCTACCAAGGGCTCTCATATTGAGAAGCACAGCATCAAGCATTTTTCCCCCAACATTCTCAAAGTAGATATCAATGCCCTCAGGGAAGTACCTGGTGACACTCAGAAATAGAAAGGCTAAATTTAGTGCTTGAGATAATATCTCTTGTTAATTGGATTTAAAATCATTGTTTTAAAAAGGATTTGTCATTGCATTATTAGTATTAGAATAAGACATTATGAATTTCCATCACCATCTTAATCTTTTCTTGTTAATAGGATTTTTGATGAATTTCCTATCACCATGTATCTACATACATAGCAAAACCAAATAATAAAAGCTGCAATTGAAAGAATATACATGTTTCATGTACAAAGTCATTTACATTGCTTTATCTATAATGCCATTCATAAGAAGACTCAATTGCATCCTGATGAAAGGTTAATTCAGAGATAAAGGAGCTACCAGTAGAAGATAATTAGCAATAATTTTTACAAATTGACAAAATGGTGCATTCTACATTCTAACGGTCTCTTGTTTTTGGATATTTTGTAGCAAAGCCTCAACCCATCGGCCATCCTTCCCAGTCCCACCCAACCATTAAACTGCTAGTAATGCAAACCATGGAACTCACCCAAAAGCTAGTAATTCTATTATCATTATGAGATCAAGACAATGTCATGTATATTCTCCTTAATAGTGATGAAAATATAGACACATACACATATATAAATAATATGTAGCACAGACGGAATGACTTTATCTCCATCTGATGTAAAATGGTTAATTAAAGCCACAGAGCAAAAAATTGTGTTAAGCAATATGTATATATACCGACCTTTTCAAAGCTGCGTCCAAGTCAGTTTCTTCCTTATAATTGAAAGCCTCATCAAACCCAAACTTGTTCTTTAGTAGATCAACCTGCATGATTTCAAAGAACAAAAAGACAATAAAAGCTTGAAATTTCTTGTAGAGTATTGATATGTCTGACCACTTCCTTCTAAAACAGAGGAGGGAAGGAGAAAGAATGATATTGCACAGCTAAAAAGTCTAGAGAGAGCTCTATCCTTTCAAAACCTTGCAATGGTTGCTTCCTATAAAGAACCATTTATGTATATGAATGAGTTTTTCTAAAACAAAGGCCTTCAATATAACTTTTGTTTCCCATTCGAATTCTTCATGAAGAAAATCAGGTATGCATAGTGGTCAAAAGATTATGATCCATGAAACATGCATAGAGCCATTCCATGGGAAGAGAAAATTGGGAATACTGAATTGGTAATAATCATTAAGAATTCTATGCATTTAGAAATTTTTCTCTGGAAATTGTGGTATGTCATTGAAAAAGAACGCAGCTATAAGAAAACAATTTAGGAAAAAGAAAAAAGATTTATGGTAAAAACAAATATATTCTATTGTTCTAAGAGTCCAAATATTTGCTTGGATTGACTATAAATTCTCAAAGAAACCAAATGACACATGGCAAGATCAGGTTAACCATGCTTAATCACGGTCATTGCTTGTAACTGAATCATTTTATGGGAAAAAATAAAAATAAAAATTAAAGCAGGCATTTGGTAAAGAATATGTAGGGCTTAAACTATGAAGCATGACAAATGGAAATAATTCACCTTTTCTTTACTTCCAGCACTTCCAACAACATGGCAACCCATCAACTTTGCAAATTGCCCAACAAGCTGACCAACTGCACCTGATGCCGCAGAAATGAAGACATACTCTCCTTTCTTAGGAGAACAAACTTCGTAAAAACCGACATAAGCAGTCAAACCAGGCATACCTAGAATAAAATCCAAACAAACATCCAATTATATATACGGCAGACATCATTGATCATTTCATGGAAAGGTAAAGCAACATGCCAATCTCTCCTAATTTTGTTAATTTTCATTTAATAATATTGACAGTTGCTTTTATTGACACTATAGTGCAATATTGCTTAACAACCGTATTAAAATGTTTTCACATTTTTGGTATGTAATAATGTAATCAATGATTTAATTCAAAGAGTATGTACATAGCAACCTTAATTAAAAACCTTGATGTACCAAAACAACTAGACTACTTAACTCCACACCAAGAAGATATGCTTTGTTCAGAACCAACTCGACTAAAACTGGTTTTAGTACTAGTACATCTATCAATTATATTTGATCTAGAGCCACAATCACTGAATTGGTCAAGGATCCAACTGTAATACACTAGCTTGCATATACAGAGCATCTGGAAAATATAAATTAATCACCTTCATATGCATATCCAATGCATAGACACACACACACACAATCATTTAACACCCAAATTCAATCTAGAATTCACCGAATGAGCAGACAACTCACCAAGAATTCCAGTATAGTAGGAAAGGGGTACATCAGTGTGCTGGATTTTAAAGAAGCCTTCCAGTCCTGTGATGACACTGTATTCTTCCCATCCGGTTGTGCCCCAAATCAAGTCACCTTTCTTGAAGTTTGGGTGTCCAGAATCCAAAACTTTGGCCACTCCAAGCCCAGTTAATGGCTGCATGTTATCATCACAAAGAGAAATTCACAACAATTTATAATCTACTCTTCCAATTGTATTTTTATTTAACTAATGCTTACAACGTACAAAGAATTTGACCATTCTGTTAATTTACATTTAATTATGATATATCTTTTCAAAATAACCAACAAATATATATGCACACCCAGTTTCAAGAAAATAATGAAGTCCTCCAAATTTCAAACAAAAAATAACCATAAAACCCCTTAAAAAAAAAAGTCTATATAATATAACATACAAGCCAATAACTTTCAAGGGTAATTTCAGAAATTTTATTTATTCTTTATAACAATACCTAAATATAAGAGCGGTAGGTCACAACTTTTTTAAGGCAATAAATTTTGATTGGAGTAGCTATATTTTTACTTGACCTATTATTATCACAACTTCTATTAAAAAAGTTACTTTCTCAACATTGAAAAAAATAATGAAAAATTAGTTGTGAATAGAATGATCGATTTCACAAACCTCGCAATCAAATAATTTTGGTTGTCATATTGTAAATAAAACCAAGAAAGCTGAGAGAAGAGAAGAGAGATTGCTTACAGAGGCAGGAGTGAAGGAAGTAAAAACGTTAGGACCCTCAATTCTTGTCATCCGTAAACGCATGTAGGGATCACAGGACAAGTAAAGATTCTTCACTAGTATCCCATTGGACCCCTCCGGAAGCTTCAGTTTCAGTGTTCCAGTGCTCACTTGCATGTCTGATTCTTTGGGAAAACCAGACACGTAGTCCCTGAATATAACCTGCTTGTTCCTCACTTCCTCAACACCATTACCACCATTACCAACTACAACTCTTGCCATTAATTGTTAGTCTTTCCGAGAGCTTTGGCTCTTTGTCTATCTATCTGTGCTTGATCAGTTTCCACTTTCCACTTTCAAAAAATGGTTTCTGGACTGAGAAGATGACACGTGTGCGCCTATCACAACAAGCTTTAGAAAAAGAGATGAATATGATGATCCCATTTTTTTTGTTACTGTACACTATTTGATTTTGTCACGGTTCTAATTGTTGGGCCCAATCTTCATTAAGTTATTCAACCAATAATTAAGTAAAAATTATTCTGATTTTTTCAAGTTTAAAATTTTAATTTTAATATTTTTTTTTCTGAGTTGACATGTCACGCAAATATTTATTATTATTTTATTAAAACCATTAGTCATGTCAATATTTTCAATCCATCATTTAACGACAATTACTAAATTGATACAAAGGTGAAATGTTAAGAATCAAATTTACACAATTGAAAAGTTGAGGATCATTTTGACACAAAGGTCAAGTTGAGGACCAAAAAAATAATTAAGCCATAATTTTAACCAATCCTTAAATAATATTATCATTAAAATAACTAATTTAAGATATCATTTACACACAAGAACACCGTGGAAAATCTTCTTCTTTAAGAGTGTGGGTTTGAATCTTTACACACACTTAAATTAGAATAATTAGAAATTTTATTTGCACTTTGTGAGGGGGTTTTTTGTCGCTATGTCACGTGCCACAATGGGATTGATTAGAACGTTGACCGAGCTTTTGAGAGTAAGAGAGTCGAACCCAAAATTCAACTGAAGGCCCAAAAGTTGGCCTAAGGACTAATGAGGCAGCTTCCTTGAAGACACGTTTGGAGATATAAGCTTAGATCATGGTGTTTTGGACTTGGATTGGTGTTTAGGGTTAAAGATCAGAGTTTTAAGGTTGAAGCCGACCTTAGAACTCTCTATTTAAGGAAATCCAATCCATTAGAGACTGCTCTAAAGAATAATAGTATGATATCTGCTGTAATGAGTTTCAGACTATCTTTGTGTTTTCTGTGGTGTTGTGACTTGATCCTTATGATTTGGTCATGAGTGATGTTATGGTGATCTTATGATGCTCAGGATGATGGTAGGGTTAATTAGAAGGGTTGGGATGTCCTTAGGATGGTGTTTAAGGTTCTTATTTATAGATGGTTTTTTGGTGGGAAATCAAGTCTCTTGATTTCCCTTAATCATAGGGTTTCAAATATCAAAAGGAAGAGATAAGATTCCTTTGATGATAGGTTAGTCATGCATGCTTTTTAGCTTTGGTTTCCAAGAAATAACAGTCATGCCTCCTAATAGGCATAGGGTCATTATTCCGGTGGAAACTTAGGATTATAGGACTAACTCTCCTCTTCCAAACCAAACTCCCTAAGTCTTAACAAGCAGAGGAGTAAACCTATCACAGATTTGGGCTGTAGTGGTCATTCCCTCAGCCTTCATTGGCTGGTTATGCAATGATTATAATGATTAAATATGATTTTCCATGTTGCCATGCATTCCTGCTGCGTCTAGTGTCCAATGGTGATTGGAGTTTTTGTCATGATTACTATTCTGGTGACTAATGCATGGGTGTAGAGCCTATTGGCCTGGAAGAAGATAAGGCATTCATGAGAGTTTGCTTACTTTTATGGATCTCATGCATGTGGGCTGAGTTGGTTTGTAAAAGTAAATTTATGTCATCAGATTCCTGTCGTGGAGCATTATGCAAATAACCATGATTCCCAGCTACACATTGGACCAATGGATGAGCTTGTTTGTATTTCCAATGTTTGAAATATATTAAATGAGAAAGAAGAGCATGTTCTCCCATTATTGTAAAAGCAGGAGAGAGAAAACATGGGCCCCATGAAGAGTTATTCCTTATTTCAGCTTTTATTAAATGATATTCTGACTTGTGGGACACATGGACAAGCTATCCCAAGCTAGCCAAGGTTGAGTTGAGGCTTTGGGCTTCCACTTGGGCCTTACTTATTTAATAAATATCATCTTTAGGCCTAAAATAGTGTATTGGAGCTAACAACAGGAATAATTGGATTAGGCTTCCAATTAGGCATGACTAAGTACTTCGTGGTGGGCCTAAATAAGTCATTTAATACCATATCTTGAGGTCGATCCCGGCTAGTTTAATGATGGGTAACAATAAGTGAGCCAAGTCTTCAATTTGTGCTTGCTGGTCTTAGCCGTAATTATCTTATTGGAGTCCAATCACTTGGTGAGGGGTCAATCCATATTTAGGCTGAAAAAATGGACATTTACATACTTCAAAGAAGTGGCCTCAAAATAATAATAATAATAATAGTAAAGAGAGATTATCATTATCAGAATTCTATCAATTTTCTATTTATATATTGTGCTTGTAAATATTAATATTTAGGGAGCACTGAAAACATTAACAAAAAGATTGTGCACAACCGCAAGATGATAAAGATTTTACATGTGAACACAGTTTTAATAGGTTCCGGGTCATTGACTCTTAACCTCAATGATTTCAGGTTCTGTAGTGATAGCAGCGGCAATTTCAGGTTGCCTTAGTAACTCATAATCATCTTTGACAGTCAGGCCATATCTCTCCCTGATAGCCCTCAATGTCTCGCACACTTCAAGCATAGTTGGCCTTTGATCCGGACAAGGCTGAACACAATTACATGCAATCTTAAGGAACTGAAATATTTCACCATCATATCCTTTCGCCACTAGAGATTTATCAATGACATCATACATACCACATGATGTACTTGAAATGTGATTATTCCGTTGGACCAAGGTCCCGTCAAGACCATTAGGAAAATTAGTCATCTGGCTTTGCTTCTTACCCGTAAGTAGCTCAAGAAGCACAATTCCAAAGCTATAAACATCCTTCTTAATCATTTCCATCTCACCAGATTCACTATCAATAGCGAAACTCCGGCTTATTGTCCTTCCAAAATTTGATATCTTGGGCTCAAATTTCTGATCAAGTAAGATACATTTTGAGCTAATGTCAAGATGAACTATTCTGAAGTCACTCCTATGGTGAAGCCAGGCCAAGCCTCTAGCTATACCGACCACGATTTTAACCCTTAAAGACCACTCCAAGGTCTTACCCTTATCTTCCACAGCACTTAGCCAATCATGAAGACTTCCATTTGACATGTATTTGTATACAAGAACCGCTTCTTGCATTTCTAGGCAGAATCCCATGAGAGGAACCAAGTTATTATGTCTTAACCTACCAAGTGTCATTACCTCAGATATTAATTGGTTCTCATAATGTTGAGATGCTTGTAACCTCTTCACTGCAAGGATAGTACCATCCAGAAGCATGGCCTTGTACACGGTCCCCATTTTACCTGACCCAATGACATTGTTTGCACTAAAATTGTTGGTTGCTTCACTAAGCCTCGCAAAACTTATATTTGCAACAATCCCCTCGACTATAAAAAACTGTAAAGCAAATTACGCTCAATTAGTACTCAAACAAATTAAAGCTTAAAGCAATTAGCAAAAAAAATAAAAATAAAGCTTAAAGCTTAAATGAATTATGATGAAGAATTCAATATTATGTACTTACAAAGATGCGGTGTAGGTCAATGCGCGCATTATGAATTTTGCTAAGATTATGATGAACCAATAATAATAAAAAAATCATAAAAGATTAATGGAATACAATTTCTTCTAGAAGGAAGACTTCACCGTGTCCACCTTCCAATTTCAAAGTCAGTCAACTGAGTCCAAATAAAATAATAATATTAAATTTGGGTATATCTAATTCAATAATTGATATTACGTAAATAACAAATTTTATAATTTTTATAAATTGTTGAGATGGGAGATTATGATTAGTTTAATAAAACTTTCACTAGAATTATCATTAATAATATTTTTATTGTACAACAATTACAATAGATCTAAGATAAATATTATTTCACACTATGATGTGCACTCATACTATGATGTGCACACATCATCTCATGTGGTGAATGAATATCATCTATATTCACATTTTAAGTCATTTATACAAGACATAATGTATCGATAGTGTGCACTTATGATTCTGGTGAATGAATATCGTCTATCCCACTTTTTGTTTTACATTTTATAGTCCACCAACTATAATATACCATGTGTTAGATTGTATGGATTGCAAATTAAGTCAAAGAGAGAGAGGATACCTCTTTGCTCCGTTCCTGTTGGTGTTCCTCAGCTGGAAATTGACTCACATAACAAGGTTCTGTTCTGTTCTTCCTCCTCGCCTTTACTGCAGTCATCGTTGTTGGCATACTCTCATGATTCCTCTTCTTCAAACCCCTCTTCTTCGAACCAAACCCATGATTAAAATAGTACATGAAAAAGGCTGTATATAAAGAAGCAAAAATCACGTAACTAATCACAAACCCACTTTTGAAGGAAACTTCAAACTCCCATCTATGCTTTTTACAGTACTCCAAAGGCCCTCCACAAAGTCCACTATTATTTACGTAGCTCTCACGCGTAACATTAATATTGTTGACAAACTCTGGCACTGGCCCGGACAAGAGATTGTTAGTAACACTAAAGATTCTTAGCCTGCTAAGCTGGCTGAGTTGCTGAGAAATTCGACCCGTTAACCTGTTTTTGTCGAGTTTAAGAACCTGCAAATAAGCGCAATTCCCAATGCTTGATGGGATTTCCCCAGAGAAGTCGTTGTCTGAGAGATTGAGCATTGTTATAGACGGCAGTATTTCGTTGATATCATGTGGGATCGATCCAGAAAGCTCATTACCTGAAAGATCTAAATTTTCTAGTTCCCTGCATTCCTCAATGCCCCTAGGGAACTCGCCCTTGAGCCCCATGTTGACAAGTTGGATACCGTATACTTTATTCTGAGCTGGGTAACAAGTGACCCCAACATACTTACAGATGGAACCTTCTATAAGGTTGTTGAAGGTCCAAGAAGAGGTTAAGAGATTGAGAGGGTCTTTCAAGGAATCTCTAATAGATTTCAAGCAAGAGATATCACTCTCAGTACCATAACTCACACTAAATGTACCTAGCAATGACCAGACAAGAAGGTGGAACAAAACTAGAGCTCTTGCGTTAAAAGCCATAAGCGTTTGGGATTTTAGCAGCATGTTATTGACATGAAATGTTACATTTATGTAGAGGATGCTATTCAATTTGCAACATTGAAAGGAGGACGTGGAATTGTACCTAAATAGAACTAAGTAAATTGTAGTCTTTTGATTCTAGAAGGAACAAAGCACATAACTCATTTGGATGACACCGGGAATATTGAAGTCCACATGAGTATATATAATACGAGAAAGAGAGAACGAGGATGGTTCCTTGCATGTTCAAAGGACACTTTCTTTTTGTTCAGGCTAGGAAAAATGAAAAAAAAAAAAAAAAAGCCTTCTGTTAATTTTTTTTGGTAGTAAGATAGCAAAATTAGATTAAGCACAAATCATACGGGTACAATAAAGCTGAGCTTTATCAAAAGCCTGCAAGTCCTCCACCACGAGCGATGGGTCAACAAAAGTTACAAAAGAACTATTAAGATGAAGGCCTATCTTAGTAAGAGTATCTGCGCATTGGTTTGCCTCCCTAAAGACATACCGTACTACTAGGTTGGTAAAATCCTGCAGAAGGTTCTTGCAATCAAATAGTAGGAGTTCAATTACTAAATTAACACAACATGGGTTAAATAAAAAACCCACAACCAACTCAGCATCAACTTCAACATATTGCTTTTGCTTTTGCTTTTCTTTATTTTTGGTTAGGTAAGATTACAATATAGTACCTACTCCAACAAGCTATTCTTCTTAATCACCGAAGTTAATGTCAATCAGAATCTTTAGGTCAAAGTATTTGTTGTAATATTGATACACATTGTCATGTAACACTCCAATTGCCGAGTCACAAGTGTGAAAAAATAATCACATCAACATTTTCATCATTATATCTGAGATTACATTTCTGCACCTCAAAAATACTATCCTAACAACTCTTTTTTTAAGAAATTCAAGTGTGGCTGTCGTCCATCTTATACTTGGGCGAAGCGTTTTAGCTGCCAGGCCTTTACTTTTACTTCAACTAGGTTTACTTTGGAGAACTGGAAATGGAAAAAAGGCTCGAATTTGGACAGACAAATGGTTGACTAGCCTCACGGCCCTCTAGCCTAATGCGAACCAAGCTATTGCTTTAGCCCCAACTTATATATAAAAAAAGAATAAAGTCCACTTTTGGCCCTTTTAACTTAAGATGTGTTTTCATTTCGGTTCCTTAATTTCAAAAGTTTTCATTAGGTCCTATAAATCTGTTTAGCTGTCAAATGAGGCCTTCTGTGCATCTCAATTAAATTTCCCTCCATTAAGTGCCTAATTGGACAACTCTAATGCTGACCAAGCATTCGATATGGCTATCTTTGACATGTCAACCCAAGAAAAAAAATATATTAAAAATTAGACATTAAAGCTACATTAAATGGTCCCGTTTCACACTATTTAAATTACAAAAACGGTGCCGTTTACTACAATCAAAGTAAGGGAGCTGGGGTTTTCTTTTTCACTTCGATTACACGGAGATTGAAGAACGGTGAGGGAGCTAGCCCAGCAGGAGTAATAAAAAAAGATTCTTGGAAAATTTTGGAGTTTCTCCTTGTCCTATATTTTATCAAGAGCAGTTACTATTCTTTCTCTTGAATTCAATACTAATCTGAATTTACTTTCTTGTTTTGTACATCTAGAATGGAAATCACTCTTTTGGAATTTAACATTAAAAAAAAAAAAAAATTGTTTGGTGTGGAAGTTCAATGATGTGATTAATTTGGAATGATTTAGGATGCTTTACAACATGTTTTTGCGAGTAGAATTGTTGAGATAAAGGACTCTCCTCAATGGAACCAGTTGTCCTTTGTTTCTATGGATAAGTCTCTGCAACTTCTTCCTGCTGTTGAAACACTTGATCCGCAACAAGTTTGCATGCTTAGTTGGCGTTTAACGGAGGGACTCTAACTGAGATGGATGAAAGGGCTCATTTGATAGCTAAACAGACTTATAGGACTTAAATAAAAACTTTTGAAGTTAGGGGGCTAAAATGAAAACACTCCCTAAATTAGGGGACCAAAAATGGACTTTAGTCTATAAAAAAGGTAAATTTTAGATACAGTTCCTTAGGTTAAGGACATTAGGTTATTAGTTGATCTTAAATATTCTTGAAAAAAATAACATTATTTATATTTCATTGGTTAATACAACCATGTATTTGAATTCAATCGGGGAACTTAATATACCTAACCTAAGGAACTATACCTAAACCTAAGTTTTACCCTATAAAAAAGGCCCTTTAAAAAAAAAGTCGTACTTCTATTACTTAAAAAAATATATATAGAATGCCCCGTATATATCTATACTATAATGTAAAATCGAAATTTTTTCACTTTTGGTTGATCTCATAATATTGCGACACATAAGTTTTTGAGATCTCACAATTTTACACCTCCTTATCTTCAATATAAATTTTTCATGGGTTACCGATTAGTTATGTTAAAGTTTAAGTCTTAGATTGCTTAGATGAAGAAGTTGGTCTCCTATGTTGGGTAAAAATAGGAGCTTATATTAGAATCTCACATTGTTTTGGAGACTTGGAGTGAAGCTTTGTCTCCTCCATTCATGTATAAATAAGACATTCTTATACATAATATTGTAAAAAATTCTATAGTAAATATGTAACATATTTAAGGCTTTCCTTTGTGAACGTGTGCTGTTAGGCTGGATCTTTTTATTAGTAATTTTGTATAAAAAAAATAAAAAAAAAAAAAAAAGAAAAAGAAAAGAAACAGTAAATAAAAGAAAAAAAGAAAAAATACTCTACTTATAACAAAAAGTAAAAAAGATCCAAGTCTCATTTAGATTTAAGGCTTTGGCCCCCAAATTGTCTTGTTTCCTCTGTTAAAGGACTAAGTTCGAATGCCAGGGTGTGTGAGATCTTTGATTCTAACACTCATTGGTGGAATGTTTCATTTATAGAGTCCATTTTTTTTTTCCAATGGATGTGGAGAATATTAAGAACATTCCTTTGTCCAATATCAAAGCTGATGATAAACTCATTTGGGTAGCATCAAGGTCTGGAGAATTTTCTGTGTACTGCATGCGTATCTTGCACGTTTCACATTCATGAATAGGAGGGTGAATCTTCAAGGGCTTCACAAAATAAAACGTTATAGAAGATGTTATGGTTTTTGAGGATCCCTTGGAAAGTAAAAGTTTTTCTATGGAGAGCTTTATGCAATACGCTTCCAACCATGCAAAACCTTGCGCGGCGTGGTGTCCTATTGATCCCATAAGCATTCCCGTTATACATTTCTATAAATTAATGAATACTTTTTTAACTTAAATAAAAAAAAAAAAAAATTGAAAAAAGAAGTATAACATGAATCATGAATCTTGAATGTTATAAAGCCAAGCCAATCCCTCATATGAACAATAAGCATATCTTCTTAAAGGACAAGGATCCTCTCCATTTGAAAAGAAATGGAGAGTCTTTATTTCATAATCTAGATTAAATATCTCACATCTAACAATATACAAACTGTTATATCATTTAAAATTTTAAATGACGAGACATGAAATGGATAAATGGAAAGATTTTCAAATGGAGAGGGTCCTATTCCCTTTTCAAAAACACAAAAAAAGGGTAGCTTGTCAAACTTTCTTTGTTCAAATGGAAGACATTGAAACTTGAAAAACTTTGGTTGGTTTCATAGAAACAAACAAGGTACGAGACGATATTGGACGGTGGAATTGTTTTCAAGATTGTGAATGTTGGAGAGTGGTCATTGAAGAAAAGAAATTATATAATATATATGCAAGGGATTAAAAGTAATAAAGTTGAAACAACTAGTTTACTAAGGCTCTGTTTGGGTTAGTTGTTTAAAAAAGTATGTTTTTACAAAACAATTATTTTGAAAATGTGCTTTTTGAAAACATGATTTTAAAATCATAATCGAGCGTTTGGATAATTTTTGTCAAAAATTACTGTTTTCGGTGCAAATGACCAAAAATGACTTAATTATGCTATTAATGTTATCTTCATAATTTTTAATGCACTCAATGTTACATAAAAAAAATGTTTATAACCAATAAGATTCACATTAACTTATTTGTTAAAGCAAAAAAGAAAAAGAAAACACACACACACACCCATCAATAAAGAAAAAATAGTCCAAAAATATTATAATTGAAAAGTTACTACCCTACTTTTAATTTTTTTTCTCCATCTTGAACGGCCCCACCAATCTTTTATGTACTAACTTGTGCTCCTATGAATGTGAATGGTTGACAAGTGTTGTTACAAAAACCACCAAACCTTTTCTAGAACCACTAAGAAACATCAAAGAACCACTAAGAACCACTAAACTCAAACAATTAGGCATTTTCCTACATTCCTTTCTTTTTCACGCCCCCAGCCCCCCAACGCCCCCTATTGATTTTACTGTCTTGTTTCACTCCAATTTTCTCCCTATGTCCAGAAGATTTCATTCATAAAAAATGGTGAGGACAACCACTATGCAATGGCAAGGAAACAACATGCTAGAGAGGAGATAGACCACTGTGCAAGAACAATCATGGCATAAAGAAGACAAATGGTGGCAAGCAACGGTATGACAATGGATTTTTTATTTTTGGTCATAATGCAATCTTATGTGGATATTTTAGGAATTACATAAGATATTTTTCCTGTAAAACATGCGTTATTGAAAAAGCTACTCCCCCCTTCGTTCTGAAAATGTGCTATTTCATCAGTTTAAAAACACAAATTTTTTTAAAACGTAAAGCCAAACACATTGTTGTCAACGTTTTTGGTTAAGAACGCGAATTTTTGTTTAGAAAACATGGGCCCAAACGGACACTAAGGTTAGTTATTAAAAAAAAGAAAAAGCTTACTAAACTTAGTACAATCGTGATCCGAAATCTGAACCTTTTATGGAATTCAAAGCTTTTGGGCTTTGTGTTTGCTTCGGGCTAAATAATGAAAGAGTGGGCTGAATAATGAAAGATTAATTCAAGGCTTTCGACCCCCCAAAAAAACTAGTCTATTACATTCCTTTGGCATATATAAAAAAGGCCCAGCATCTAGTGTAATAATCTACCGGTAAAAACAAAATCAAGGAAGAATAAATTCTCTCTCTCTCTCTCTCTCTCTGCATACCACGAGTACTCCTATTCACTACGACAATTGGAATACTATCCACATTGCCGCAACTATGTCTTCTATGAGCTCACCAAACACATTGAGATCGATTGTCACTTTATTCGACATCATGTCTGGTAAGGTAGCCTTCACCTTCACTTAGTTTCCTATGAAGACCAACTTGTTGATGTGTTCACCAAGTCTCATTGTTGGGTATACACATATGAGTAAAAGTCCCATATGGAAAAATAGTAAAAATGTTGAAAAATTAAAATAACATAACTAGGCTCAAACTTTTGGGTAAAGTTGTGTCCCTATGTATTATATTAATTCTTCAATTAAAGGCTCTCCAAGATATTATTTCCCCAACCTCATCCATTGGGTTACCTTCATGATTTCATCTTCAAACTCAAGATCATGACTTCCTCCATGTCATCTCAAGTTTGAGGGGGTATGTTAGTGTATTAGGTTTATTACATTTTGCATATCTTAGTTATATAGCCCTAGATTGTGACTAAAATTAAGGAACATTAATTGTTCTTGATTTTAGTCTAATCAAGGGATCCTTATCAGTCAACTCTTACATAGCACACCTAATTGTACAAAAATTATATGGAACATACAGAGATTCCATTCAGATCAGTTTTGTTCTTTCCCTGTCAGGTTATTTCAACACCATTAAGAATCAAGAGCTCAAGTACATAGCATGAGTTAGTGGAAGTTTTATCATCTCAATGAAGAGATACGAATGTTTCCTCAAGCTACATCACTTATATTTTTACATGTACACGCTTAAAATACAACGACCATGCACTTTGGGCTGATTAATAAATTTTCCAATACTTCTAAATTAATGCAGACCTTATCCAACAGACTTACGCTAATATATTCTAGTAGTTAGATTTCCGCTCTTTCAATCTCAATGATTTCATCGCTTATATTAGCAGGAGCTATTTTAGCTTTCCTCACTGTACTGAAATCATAAGCAAGACCATATCGTACACCTAGAGACCTTGTTTTTTTGTACACTTCAAGCATTGTTGGCCTTCGATCAGGAAAAGGCTGAAGGCAGTTATATGCAATTTTAAGAAGCAGAAAGATCTCTCCATCGTGTCCTGTCCCAATCAGAGATTTATCAATGGTGTCATGGAGACTAGAAGAACTTGCCAAAAGATTAGAACTGCTACATGCATAGCTTATTTGACTTGGTTCCCACCTTGTAATCAGCTCAAGAAGCACGATTCCAAAGTTATAGACATCTTTCTTAACATATTCCAGATCCCAAATCCCAGAGAAACTCCTTGAATCATCAATTTTTGAATTATTTGATGTCGCCCTTTCAAAATTTGATATTTTGGGCTCAAAATTTTGATCAAGTAAGATGCATTTTGAGCTTATGCTAAGATGGACTGTTCAGATTTTGCATTCATGGTGGAGCCATGACAAGCCTCTCACTAGACCAACAGCGATCCTAGCCCTCAAAGGCCATTCGAATATCATAGAATCACCATCCAATGGATGAAGCCAATCATAAAGATTTCCTTTCGACATATATTTGTACACCAATATTTTTTCCTTCCATTCTATGCAAAATCCCAAGAGTGGGAGTAAATTGTAATGTCTCAATCTACCTAGAATTGTTAACTCACACATGAATTGTTTCTCCAGTTGTTGAGAGTCGTATATTCTCTTAACAGCAAGGAACTGACCATTGGGTAGTGCAACCTTGTATACTGTCCCCATCTTTCCCGATCCAATGATGTTGTCCTTGCTAAAATTGTCAGTGGCCTTACTAAGCTCCGCAAAAGTCATTCTTGTAACTCAATTCTCCAAAGTTGACTCCTGTATGACCGAGCTACTCATCATTAGTATGTAAGTATTAGATATACAGTCGAAAGAAGTTTGATACTACATAAGTTCAAAAGAGTTATAGGGGGTAGATTTTTGGGGTATTTTTAGAATTAATTATGACATAATTTATGGAAAATTGGCACACAAGCCATTTATCATCGGAAAGCTCTATGTTTGTAGTTACTAACACATTAAGTGGTGTACAATTTGAAGGAGGTGCACCATTGTAATGGTGTGATCACCCCAACAACACTGAGAATATCAAATATTTGAACTCTCTCTCTTGGGAGAGAAAATTCAATTTTCAACCAAATAATCTAAAATGAGTTTCTTTTAAGTGAACGGATGCGATGTAGGTTATTATATAGCACCACATTTTGTCTTAATTGGTATTATCTTTCACGCTAAAGATAGTCATGTGTGACACACGTGACCCATGGGCCCACAACACTAGTTAAACTCTACATTAAAAATTTGAATTCCCGAAATCCCTCATTGCCCCATCACCCATGAAACCTCCACATCGCACACAACAAGCCTTTTCCCCGCCATAAAACTATCTAATTTGTTGGTGTGAGTGTGTTACAAACACCTTTTTCATTGTTTTGTTCCATATGGTCATTCCCTTCTATCACTCATGAGTGGCTTTAGAAAAACAAAAAGGAAGAAGGAAAAGATGCCTTTATAGCCGTTGATGTGGTCAACCTCATTAATTAATGAGTCAGCATTTTCTTGTTTTTTTCGATGAGCCACTTTTACAAAGAGCCACATAGTTCCTTTAGAGCATTCTTATCAGACTGAGTATTTCGGCGAAAACAACAAAAAATAGGGAGGAGGCAGCAAAACCATGCACCATCAACCTCCCCAAACTATTGAAAACCCGTAGTTGATGAACAGTAGCTCGTCCAACTTAAGGAGCTACTGTTCATCCTTCGGGGAATAAAAAAGATTTCTTTCTCTCTCTTGCAAGCTGTCTACCGCGCCAATAATAATGGAAGCAACAACAACAACAACAACAACGACACAATAACAGATCTAAATCTTCAATACCCCAAATAGAAAAAAAAAAAAAAAAAAAAAAAAAAAAAAAAAAAAAAAAAAAAAAAAAAAAAAAATGATGAGCAGTAAAAGAAAAAAGAAAAAAAAATGAGAAAGAAAAATACATGTGAAGTAGCAGTAACAGCAAAGATGGAGGCTCAAAACGAAAAATGGAGGCTCAAAACAATGGAGGCTCAAAACCAAAAAAAAAAATAAAATCAAGCACTGCTAAGAAAGAAAGAAAGAAAGAAAATAAAGGGGGAGACGCTGAGAAAGAAAGAAGAAAAAAAATGAAGGGGGAGACGCTGAGAAAGAAAGAAGAAAAAAAATGAGGGGGAGACGCTGGAGAAAGAAAGAAAAAGGGGAGTAGAAAAAGTGGGAGGGGGTACGTGGGTGATGGGGAAAAAAAGGAGAAAAAAAAGAAAAAAGAAAAAGAGGAGAAGTATACGTGGGTGGAGGAGAAAAAAGGAAAGGAAAAAAGAAAAAAGAAAAAAAGAAAAGAGGGGGAATATGCTACAGGTGTATAGAAGAAGGATAGAAAAAAAAGAGAAAAGTTGGTATTTTGAAAGTTGTGAAAAAATAAATAAAATAATAAGAATATATTAAAAAATAGAATAGTAAAGTTAAAATAGGGAGTCTGATACAGTGGTGCTTTAGCTAAACTAACAAAAGTGGGTTTTTTAGAACCAAATTGACAAAAAAAATAGGGAGTCTGATAAGAATGCTCTTAGCTTCATATATACACTACTTGGCTACTGCTCTTCTTCAATTATTCCTTTTTGCTCTCTTCCTCTTCGTTTTGCTGTGACCATTAAAGAACATAAATTTGTCTTCATTTTTTGGAAAGTAAAAAAGGAAAGACATTATTTTAGAAAGTTGTTCTTGAACCTTTGTGAAGGAAGTGCGTCCAACACAAAGCCATTTGTTATAGTCTAATCCTAGGGTTATTCCACCGGAAAGCCGTTCGCACCGAGTTTTACTCCGGGTGGCATGAATCAATATAGCTTGGTGAAATGGTTCCTAAACTGAATTTAAATTTCTGTTCAGTTTATTTTTTTTGTTGATTATTTTTGGATTTAACTTGGTTTTCCTAAACTAAAATTTGTGCATTCTTAAAATATATCCAACATAATTTACCAACTACATTACAAATCCCAACCCCCAGGCAACAGTTGCCGAGAACACACCACAAACGCACCCCGACCCGTCAACCGCTAACCATTAACTGCCACAGTGGCCACGCCTTTACTTGACCATGGAGTGCGGGGATCCGAGACAAGCCTTGTGATCTACTCGCACCACCGCCTCGTTCGGGCCTTCGCTAATGACAGTTGGCTTTCCGAACAAAACCAATACCTCCATGAACTAATCTCTACTTCCCTACAACATATGCAAATCAAAGCACCACCTGTAGTTAACTCAAGTTAAGGATGATCTGGTCTTATGCACACTCATTAGTTTAGTCATCTAGCATTACCAGCAAAGCAATACTATAGGGTTCCAAGTCGAGGTGGGCTAAACAAGACGTGTTAGCCATGTTGTCATCCTAATGGAGGACGCGTTCATGTGGATAGGAGGGTGACCAAGTCTAGCTTGCAACTCGAGGAGAAACTCGTTGACTTGGTCGTGGGTTTAGTGAGGGTATTTCGGGAATTTAAATTTTTAATGTGAAGTCTAATTGTTGTGGTGGGCCCAAGGGTCACGTGTGCCGCGCGTGAATATCTTTACCGTGAAAGATCGCACCAATTTAAACGACAATTGGGACATTATAGCAATTCTCTTCTAAATAATAAGACATATTAATAAAAGTGAGATGTTAATTAATTTTCCATGAATTCTAGAGTTTTTTCTTATGTATTTGGGATTCCCTGAGATCTACCTTTATTATGCTTTATGCTCTTCACTAAATTTGATGCAAATACGGAAACAAGATGGATAATAAAAATAAAAAATAAAAAATTTATTTTTTGATCTAATGGCTAAAAACTTCATCTTAATTTGGGAAAGTACCTTTCTGTTCCGTTCTCGCAGGAGGGCCTTAGTTCGAAGTTGGGTAAGTTGATCAAATTCTTTAATCTTGTTTTTCCTGCTGGCTACCAACACTGCCCTCCTTGTTGGCATCATCTTTTTCCTCTTCTTCAGACACACCCAAATGTTGAAATAATACATAAAGAAAGCTGTATATGAAATTGCAAAAACCAAAAAACCAACCTCAAACCCACATTTGAAAGAAATTTCAAACACCCATTCATGCTTTTCACTCTCAGTACCATAACTCAAACTAAAGGTACCTAGTAATGACCAGACAAAAATGTGGTGCAAAAGACCAGAGCTCTTGCGTTATGAGTCATCTGCGTAGCGCAAAAAAGAAATAACGCACATACAAAAAACTGTGGTTAATATATGTACTTAGACTAACCTTAAAGAACGCTAATAGTGGGATTCAAAAGCACGGCAATCGAAGTAAAGTCAATGCTTGGAAATTAAACTACAATAAGTTGGTCAAAATGTCAAATAATTGAAGCACAGGAGAAAGATGATGGTTGGTTCCTTGCAACTTCAATACATTTATAGGGCATGTGACCAGCAATTTTTTTTCCTCCTTTTCCCTTTCTCTACACGAAAGATTGAATTCAAAATCCAATCCCAATCCCTGCGCACCACTTCATCGCCGCAGTTAAGATGTATGAACAGAAAGCATGAGTGCTGGGAGCCAGTCTTTCGGGCCGAAGTATGAACTATTTTTTTTTTTTTTTTTAATAATCTTAGGTGTCTGAGCCAGTGTTTTATAGATACGCACACTTCGACTAATTCCAGAGGGACACGTAACATCCTACTAGTCACGTGTGCTACGATAGACGTAAAACTTTGCCTTGAATAGTTTTTTGTGTCACAAAAATTCAAATTAGCATCTATTGAGTATTTAATAAAATATCAACAAATGTAAAGATATAAAGTGACTATTTTTTAATATATTACAATGTAATTGAATTTTTTTTTTTCTTTAGAAAAAGTCAAATACTGTAGTTAACTTATAACTAATCTACAAATAAAATACTCCAGTTTATAATCTTATCATATGTCTTATAATATTATAATATACTAGTCGTGGACCCACGCGATGCGTGAATTTTTTTTCATATGGTAAAAGTAATAGTCCGCCTTAATAATTTTTCCTCATTTTTAGATATCTACTAAATGTTATTTGTGTTTTTAATATATTTGTTGAATCTGTAATCCTTTAGGAGTTAGACACCGAAAAAAAATATAAACAAAAACTTTTTTTTAGTATAAAATGAAGGTACAAAAGCTTCATCAACATTCATGGGCTCCTTATCTATTGGCGTTCACATAAACCAATTTAATCCAAAAAAAGAAAAAGAAAAGAACAATCAATCATAAGAAGAAAAAAGTACATATTAAATCAACAATCCCATTAAGAGTTAGACACCCAAAAAAATATAAACTAAAACTTTTTTTTAGTATTAACATAAAATAGTTCTCAATGTATTCTACATGTGGCTCTCTCTCAATTGCTTGTTCCAATCTGCATTTTTCATTCACGTTTTTTCCTGCTTCTTTTGAAATGAGATTTCCTTTGCTTTTTGAATCTTCAATACGGGCCTTTAACAGTTGCAAACCAAGATCAATAATACGAAAACAAAAATGAGAATCATAGGGGAGGCAAATAACTTTCTTTTAAGAATGCATTTGGTTATTCATCGGCATTATCAAACACTTACTCAACTATGCATAATAACACCCTATACTATCTACACAAAAAGGAAATACATGATGATAGGAACAAACCCACAAAGGCAATCGAACATGAAGTTTAGGAAACCACACAAAGGTGTTTAAATAGGAGATTGGGGTGCAATCAATTGGAGAGATGAGGAGGTGAGGGAGTTCAAGAGGTGATGTAGACGAAGATGTGAGAAAGAGAAAAAGCCTATGAAAATGGAGAGAATTAAATAGACATAAATGTTAAAAGGTAAGAGTGGGAGAATTAATTAATTAATTAATTAGAGGTATGGGTGAGGAGAAATGGTATGAGAATAGGAAATCTGATATGGCATCTTTAGGGAGAGAGCTAAAGCTCCACCTATTAGTTTATATAATAGATATAAACCATGTGATGAAGTGTATTTTATTATCCTAACAATGCCATAGTATTCAATGCACAAGGACAAACTTATAAAAAGTAGTGGACCACAATGAGATAGATTAGACAAAAAGATAAAAAAGAATAAAATCTTTAAGTTACTAAATTAAAAAATAATGATTCCAACCCACCACCACCGATCTACAATCACTAATTATACATTTATAAGTTCCCATTATGACATTAATTGATTGTGTCTATGTGCATTAGTCATTGAACAATGTGTAGTGTGTCATGTGGGTGTAACATTTTAAATTTTATTATTTAAATGCTAACTGCTAAGCACGTTACTAACTATTCTACTAACTAAGTCTAAGTAAGATAATGTATCGTGTGTTCTCTCACTTTGATATTCTAAACTAAAAGGACAAAACATCTGAGTCTATTTTATTAATTGTTCAGCACAACCTTACCATGTATTGCTATGATAAAAAATAAAATAAAATAAAATAAAAAGACATACTTTTGCTTATCATTAAAGTTGGTAAATAAGATAAAGATACTTCAAACCAAAAATAAAAATAATAAAAAAACTAAATTCATATAAGTCAATAAAAAATAGTGAGAAAAAGACGATAGAGAGAGAGAGATTGGGCAGAATTACATGTACACACAAAGAGAGAGAGAGAGAGTTGAGAGAAAAATAACTCTGAGCAGTCAAAGCAGCTTGCAGCGACAGTGTGATGTAAAATCAGCCTCACTAACTTGGAGTGGAGCTATCAACTATGGTTGGGCAATTCGTTGGCAGCATGTCGCATACGACGACATTGTGTGTGGCTTGTGCAGTCAAGAGCGAAGCAAGATAGGCTAGTTGGTAATAGAAAATTGATGATACTCTCTCTGATCTCTCTCTTTTTGACTAGTATCTAAAATAATTTAGGGTTTTTTTATTAATAAAATTGTAATTTGAGATTTGTGATGGCTATTTTTCTTTTATTTTTTTATTTTTAAAGGGATGTTTTTGTTGTTTGGGGCTGTTGTTTTTTTTTTTTTTAGGGCTTATGTTTTGGTTTAAGGGAGTCAAAGAATTTTCTTGAGCCAAAATTCAAAAATCTTATAAAATATATGTATTTTGTTGCTTTTCTTTTGTTGATATCCTATTAATGATAAATGAATGTTAATTTGGATTTTCATGAAAAACATTTGGTTCATACTTTGCCCCCTCAATTGAAATCCCAACTCCGTCCTTTAGTTCCACTATTTTATAACTTGGATTTTCAACCAACTCCTATGATAACACCTTGTTCATTTAACGTACAAACCATGGTATCATTTCCGTGTCCTCTTTGTAAATGACATGATTATTATAGGTAACGATTTTCTGGGAACTAAAGAGCTCAAGTAGTTTCTCAGTATTAATTTGAAAGGAAGGGTTTGGGCCTGCTCAAAACTAGTTCCTTGGCCTTGAAGTTTGCACATCCCTTGATGGCTATTATCTCACTCAGACCAAGTATACATAAAATTACTTCTCTATCAAGCTTGAATCACAAACGGTAAGATAATTGACACATTTATTGAATCCAATGTTTACCTTGATGATTATAATTGCAAATCCTTTTTGTGATGCTACTCTCTACAGACAGTTTGTTAAGAACTTAGTGTATCGTACTGTCACACAACCATAAATATTATATGTAATGCACCTCGTTAGCCAATTCATGGTGATGACATGATCTCCTCATTTTGCCTTCGTCCTTTGCATTATTCAATATTTGAAAGGTATACTGTTCCATGAGTTGCATTTCTCCTCATAGTCACCAAGGACACTCGAAGCCTACATTAATACTGACTGGGTAAGAAATTCTATAGACCTCTATTTGTTCCACCATTTGATTTTGCTTCACACTTGATGATTCTCTTGTCTCTTGACGAACAAAAAGCAAATTGTGGTTGCTTGATCTAGCACAAGAGCTGAGTATGTAGCACTTTGCAACACTTCATCAAAACTTTTTTGGACAAAAGGTAGGTATTTCCTCCTCCATAATAGTGCCCAACTACTACCATATAATAAAAGTGCAATCCAAACTACATAATGATGTCTTCCATAAATGAACTAAATACATTGAGACTGTCACTATGTTGGTCGCCATCTTCTATAGCATGGGACACAACTTTTTCCAATCTATTGAAGTGGCAGGTCGTGATTAGTAGTTGAGAGGGACCTATGACGCATTGGAATAGCAAGGAGAAGAACATGTCATTCTCCTTAGAGTGATAAAACCTTAGAATCCTCTAAGGGCTCCTTGAATCCACAAGGAAGAGAGAATAATTGAGGAAAACCTCTTTTTTGAAATATTATTAATGAAAAATTGAATTGCCTTGATGGATACAGAGAATATAAGTACTAAAGGACTCCTAGGGTTGCTAGGCGACCCTTAAGAAGACTTTAGAAACCCTAATTCGTGGTAGGCATGAAATTAGGCTAGAAATAGGAAAAATTACCAAAAACGGAAAAAGTGAGTTAATCGCTAAATCAACTCCTAATAGTCCTAGGAAATGTTCTAAAACAGGCGGAACCTTATTCTGGTTTTTAAGTTGAAAATTATAAGTAAAAGAAAAAAAATACTATAAACGGCAAAATCCTTTGTTTAAAGGCGTAGACAAAAGAATTCGCCTGAAATCTGATGGTGCTCATGGCCAAAGGCGATGAGCCTTGATTCTTGCATTGATTTCAATCAGCTCACCAAATTCCACGCAATTCCGTCGTCAGCCCCAAAATGATTTCTACTAGTGCTTTTTTAGGTTTTGCTTTTCAAGCTTGTGCATTGACTTGTGATTGTCTCGCTGTTCCAGGAAAGCGTGTTCTATCTGTTCTACATCAACCTACCACTAACACATAAATTTATTATCAACTAGTCACAACTAATTGCATACCACATTCCACCTTAGTAGTTCTTCAATACATTCAACCACTTTAATGCCTCACTCCATAATAAGTTTGCATTACTAAGCTTGGCAAGAGTGAGAGAAAGTAGCTTTTTGCTACCTTCATGAAGGAGCCCTTACGTTGGCAAGTGTTTAAGTTGATCAACTTCTTTATTATCCTTCCTAGTACCCCTCCCCTTCGACTGTGCCATCTTCCTATCGCTTTGCTTCCCATTCATGCAAGCCACATTATCGGACATAAAAAAGGCTGTTACTGCCACTGCTGAAAACACATAACAAAAAAAAAGAGGCATTGGTAGAAACACTGAATTGTTTTATACGCTGGAGGAGGCCTATTTCGGGTGGGATTTCACCAGTTAGATGGTTGTGGTCAAGTTTTAAGGACATTTAGATAACTGCAATCGGTGATGCTCCTTGGCATTTTGCCAAAAAATTTGTTTACGCAGAGGTCGACGCTTGTTATGGACGGGACCAACGCGGCTATGTCAAATGGGAGGGGTCCTGAAAAATCATTAAACGAGAGGTCTAACCCAGTTAAACGTGAGCAGTTTTTAATGCCCCGAGGGAACTGGCCCATGAGACCCATGTCAGAGAGTCGGATATTTAAGACCTCATTCGCATCTGGGTGCCAGCATTCGACCCCAGTAAATTTACAGATGACGCCTTCGGTAATGTTGTTGAAGTCCCATGAAGAGTTCGAGTGGTTGTAACGGTCTTAAAATGAATCTTTAATTGATTTCAAACAGTAGATATCACTCTGGGAAATGATGACCAAATTAAGATGAGAAAAAGAGCAATGATGACTCTTGTATTGAGATTTGAGAGCCATTTGCTTGGGAGTCCTTAGCAATAAAACGCTGTAGTAGAATTTTCAAAGCGTTCAAAACGAAGTCAATGGTGTCTTGATTGGTGGCTCAAATTTGTCAAGGAGTTGTTGATGTGTGAAGACAAGCATGCAGATAAGTCATTGCATCATTAATTAAAAGATACATGCATGACTCATGAAGATATTGACTATGATAATATCTGCGTATAAATTGGACTTCAAAGTCCAACGCCTTCATAATTAAAAAATGGATTTTGTTAACCAGTGCCCTTAGGGTAATGGTTAAGGAGCATTAAATGATTGCACTTTACGGGAAATAACGAACTTTTAATATTAAAATAATAAATAGAAAGACTAAAATACCCTTAAAAGTTATTTTTGTATTATTTTAATATTAATTTTACTACTTTCCTATAAAGTGGAAGCATTAAATGCTTCCTTAACCATTGTCCTAAGGGCACTCGTTAACAGGACCCTTAAAAAATTGCCATCAGACCAATTGCCTATAAATTGGCTATCACACTTACCATCATGGCATATATCCGAAAGAATAACTAGAGAGAACACTTTGTATTGTTAACAAAGTTTAGAGTATTTTCTTTACTGGGTTTTTGAGAAGGACAGTTGAGCGGGGTGTAAAAGGGATTAAGGGATTCGGTTTGGGATATTAAGCATGAGCGGTTCTGACACAAAATAAAGCGTGATAAAGAAAAGAATACGAACTGTATCAATATTCAGGGGGTTGGAATTCACGAGTGAAAAGAAACTCTCAAAGAGATAAATTTTATTAACGGCTAAATCATCAAATTAGGTCTATTACAACTAGTACTTATACTGTTTAAAACAAACCCTAATTGACTTAAAACAGGAAATTACGAAAAAGAACAAATAAATGCGAAAATTGCGTAATAAATTAAAACATCCTGAAAAAGGACTAAGATATCCAAATCTTTATCTTGAAATCTTCCAGAGCTTTCCGAACATATCTTATGGGGCCCATAACTCTTCTTGGATCAAAAGTTATGCTCCTTTTAAGGTAGCCGTAAAATTAGGGACGATGGGTTGGGGCTTTGATCTTCTGGCACTCAAACTGCTCATGAAATCTTCTGCTAGCTGTCCTATATCAAGTTCAAGCTTCTACTATTATACTCAATATTTCTCAATAGTAAAGAAGGACATCGGATCACGCCCTATGTGGACGTAGGCATATTATTGCCGAACCAAGTAAATTTTTATGTTTTTTGTGTACATTTATTTTCTATTCCAATTTTGATTAACCTTACACAAACAGTTTAATTTTCACTACAGGAGTCCTTAGCAATAAAACATTGTAGTAGAATTTTGAAAGCGTTCAAAACAAAGGAAATTCTTAGGTCCCGCCGAAGATGTCAAAAATTATAATATTAGTGTGTTTTGATAAAATTTGTGTCAGTTGTTTTAAAATGTGTGTAATTTGTAGTAAAGTTAAGTTTATCACA
>OU015765.1:17326385-17427087 GCA_907173295.1 Fagus sylvatica
CTCCTGCAACGATAAGACGTCCTCACTCGGTTCCGGGCCGAAGGAATATAGTGCTAGTAGTTCTGGACGGATGAAGTGCTTGTAGTGGTGCTGTTTATGATGAAGGGCCCGGAGAACCCTATTATGACCGTCCTCGTTTAGCTTCGGTCGTCTAAGCGCTGCAAAGAGAACAGAAGACGTCAAAAGCAAATTACCAGAACACCATGAAAAAATTAAGGCATACAAAGAAACACACACCAGAGGACGAAGGCACGCCCCATTCCCGTCGAACACGGATAAAATCTTCGTCCTTCTCACACAAATAACCCTCCCAATTGTCCCCACAGACGAAGACAAAATTATCCTTCCACTCTCGGTTGGACGATGGTGTGCCAACCACCAGCTTTAGGCCCCTTTGACGCATATTTAGAGACCAGAACCCCGGGGACGCAGGAATCTGGCAGGGTTTGTAACAGAATAGGAGCTCGTCCAAGGTGAGGTCGTCCTTCCCATCACTGAGGACCTTCCACATCACCATGCAGCCCACAACCGTCCTCCAAGCGTTTGGGGCCAACTGGCCTGGCGCGAGGTTAAGATGATCCAACAGCTCCCTCATCAAGGGCTGCATAGGAAACCTCACGCCGGCATTAAAGTCGGCCTCATAGAATGCCACGTCACCATATTTGGACGAGCAAGCTACTTCGTCCGACTCTGGGATCCTAAGGACGACGTCCTCGGGGATCTGATATTTACGCCTATAACTATCTAACCCGTCTACATTCACTACTTTGGATAGATAGTACCTAGCAATCCAAGAGTCGTCAGGGCCCACAGCCTTCGACGACCCTGAGACTGACGGAGTTTCCTCCGTCGAACGAGTATCCCCGTCCCTTTCGGAAAGACCCTCAGGCAAGTCCTCGGAATGAACCGAGGACCAACTGTCCCTCTCAGCCACCATCAGACCCTTGACAACCCTCCACGTATCTAACGCCGGGGACGCTAAGTCAAAAAGCTCCTCCGATACGCAGCGGAGCACGCTATCCGAAGAGACAAAATCACCAAGATTGAGTCTTCTACCCCCGCTCTCGGCCTCACGACACACCCCCACAAAAAATCTCTTTAAGGAAAAATGCAAGGAATCCAGCGTTGCAAAAGATTCGAAACCAAGGAGGAGAAACTCACCGGAAAAGGAACTCACCGGAGAAGAACAAGAAAACGAGAGCAACACGGCGGAGCAAAGAACAAGAAAAGGGAAAAAGCAAAATAGAGGGAAAAAGGTTCGTTTTCGAAGTTAAATAGCCAAATCCCCGAGCATATGGAGCGAACCGTCGCTTCGTGAGACGCGCCCAACGAATGGAGAACACGTGTCGAAAGGGGAGTTCACCCGGTCACTTCAGCATTTAATGCCTTGATTTCTTTTCGGCTGCGCGCTTCCCGAAAAAGATGTGCCCTAAAAACGCGCCAAAACAATAAAAATAAAAACCCTACATATTCCGTCCGTCGTCCTTGACGGAGCCACGACGGAATAGGGGGCATCTGATGAGTCAACGTCCAAATGACGGACGACTCTATCTCCCTCGACTGTCTCGACGACCTTAACTCAACGACGACCATACTTCACCGTCCTCCGTACATTAATAGAATGACATGGACGGGCATACCACCAAACCAACAGACGAATACATGCGCGCCTTGCTCTACGACGAGCGTATGCAAGGACGACCTTATGCATTGTCCTTAACACGTCCCCCCCCCTCTGCTCGTTGAAGACCACGCTCCATGCACGCAATTAAATGCCAGAAGCGTTACATTCCCATTAATGACAATATCCCAGAGATATTGTAACTGTCTTCATAAAGACCCCCATTCAAGTCCAATTAAGGAGGGGTTTAAAGGAGGGGTTTAAAGAAGGCCCAACGGCTAATTTCTGGGGGATCTATATAAACTTCACATCAGAAAGACACCAGGTACGCACACTATTAGCCTAAACACTTTTACTTACCTGATAATCATTCTCCCCAAATCTCTGACAAAGCCATCGGAGGAACTTTGGCCGGCACCCCACCGGTGCATTCCTACCGTCGTCATTATCTTCTTGTTGTTTCAGGTCTTCCATCAGAGAGAGCATCCGTCGGACGACCGTGCTGATTTTTGCACATCATCAAAAGCTGTATATGAAATTGCAAAAACCAAAAAACCAACCTCAAACCCACATTTGAAAGAAATTTCAAACACCCATTCATGCTTTTCACTCTCAGTACCATAACTCAAACTAAAGGTACCTAGTCATGACCAGACAAAAATGTGGTGCAAGACCAGAGCTCTTGCGTTATGAGTCATCTGCGTAGCGCAAAAAAGGAATAACGCACATACAAAAAACTGTGGTTAATATATGTACTTAGACTAACCTTAAAGAACGCTAATAGTGGGATTCAAAAGCACGGCAATCGAAGTAAAGTCAATGCTTGGAAATTAAACTACAATAAGTTGGTCAAAACGTCAAATAATTGAAGCACAGGAGAAAGATGATGGTTGGTTCCTTGCAACTTCAATACATTTACAGGGCATGTGACCAGCAATTTTTTTTCCTCATTTTTCATTTCTCTACACGAAGATTGAATTTAAAATCCAATCCCAATCCCTGCGCACCACTTCATCACCGCAGTTAAGATGTATGAACAGAAAGCATGAGTGCAGGGAGCCAGTCTTTCGGGCCGAAGTATGAACTTTTTTTTTTTTTTTAATAATATTGGGTGTTTGAGTCAATATTTCGTAAATACGCGCACTTCGACTAATTCTAAAGGAACACGTAACACCCTTCTAACCACGTGCGACATGATACACGTAAAACTTTGCCTTGAATAGTTTTTTGTGTCATAAAAATTCAAATTAGCATCTATTGAGTTTTTAATAAAATATCAACAAATGTAAAGATATAAAGTGACTATTTTTTAATATATTACAATGTAATTGAATTTTTTTTTTTTTTAGAAAAAGTCAAATACTGTAGTTAACTTATAACTAATCTACAAATAAAATACTCCAGTTTATAATCTTATCATATGTCTTATAATATTATAATATATATGTGATGAAGTGTATTTTAGTATCCTAACAATGCCATAGTACTCAATGCACAACGTTATAAAAAGTAGTGGACCACAATGAGATAGACGAGACAAAAAGATAAAAAAGAATAAAATCTTTAAGTTACTAAATTAAAAAATAATGATTCCAACCCACCACCACCGATCTACAATCACTAATTATACATTTATAAGTTCCCATTATGACATTAATTAATTGTGTCTATGTGCATTAGTCATTGAACAATGTGTAGTGTGTCATGTGGGTGTAACATTTTAAATTTTATTATTTAAATGCTAACTGCTAAGCATGTTACTAACTATTCTACTAACTAAGTCTAAGTAAGATAATGTATCGTGTGTTCTCTCACTTTGATATTCTAAACTAAAAGGACAAAACATCTGAGTCTGTTTTATTAATTGTTCAGCACAACTTTACCATGTATTGCTATGATAAAAAATAAAATAAAATAAAATAAAAATACATACCTTCGCTTATCATTAAAGTTGGTAAATAAGATAAAGATACTTCAAACCAAAAATAAAAATAATAAAACAACTAAATTCATATAAGTCAATAAAAAATAGTGAGAAAAAGACGATAGAGAGAGAGATTGGGTAGAATTACATGTACACAGAGAGAGAGAGAGAGAGAGAGAGAGAGAAATAACTCTGAGCAGTCAAAGCGGCTTGCAACGACAGCGTGATGTAAAATCAGCCTCACTAACTCGGAGTGGAGCTATCAACTATGGTTGGGCGATTTGTTGGCAGCATGTCACATACGGCGACATTGTGTGTGGTTTGTGCAATCAAGAGCGAAGGAAGATAGGCTAGTTGGTGGTAGAAAATTGATGATACTCTCTCTTTTTGACTAGTATCTAAAATAATTTAGGGTTTTTTTATTAATAAAATTGTAATTTGAGATTTGTGATGGTTTTTTTTCTTTTATTTTTTTATTTTTTTAAAGGGATGATTTTTGTTGTTTGCTTTTTTTTTTTTTTTTTTGGGCTTATGTTTTGGTTTAAGGGAGTCAAAGAATTTTCTTGAGCCAAAATTCAAAAATCTTATAAAATATATGTATTTTGTGGCTTTTCTTTTGTTGATATCCTATTAATGATAAATGAATGTTAATTTGGATTTTCATGAAAAACATTTGGTTCATACTTTGCCCCCTCAATTGAAATCCCGACTCCGTCCTTTAGTTCCACTATCTTATAACTTGGATTTTCAACCAACTCCTATGATAACACCTTGTTCATTTAACACACAAACCATGGTATCATTTGTGTGTCCTCTTTGTAAATGACACGATTATTATAGGTGACGATTTTCTGGGAACTAAAGAGCTCAAGTAGTTTCTCAGTATTAATTTGAAAGGAAGGGCTTGGGCTTGCTCAAAACTAGTTCCTTGGCCTTGAAGTTTGCACATCCCTTGATGGCTATTATCTCACTCAGACCAAGTATACATAAAATTACTTCTCTATCAAGCTTGAATCACAAACGGTAAGATAATTGACACATCTATTGAATCCAATGTTTGCCTTGATGATTATAATTGCAAATCCTTTTTGTGATGCTACTCTCTACAGACAGTTCGTTAAGAACTTAGTGTATCATACTGTCACACAACCATAAAAAAAAAAAAAAAAAAAAAAAAAAAAAAACCCCAACCAGCTCACTGCCGGCGCCCACCCACCACCCACGTCACCGTCACCCCACACAGATCCTGGAAACACAAGAATTTACGAAAATTTAAACTAAAAAAATCACAAAAACTTCATGTTACAGTGAAGAGGTAGTAAATTATAGAAACATAGAGGAAATGCGTGGAATTATAAATTACAGATCGTATACTAGTATACAAAAACAGAGACAGAAAAATTTACATTCAATATAGAATCAGTACCACTGTACCATTAACTCATTGAAAAAAGTAGAATAAATATAGTGAATTAAATTTTGAGTACCAAATCTGCCCCAGCGGGGCTTTCCGAGCCAGAAGCTGGTGCGAGTAGAACATTGTGTCGACGGTGAGTGTACAGAACTAGAACTAGAGAGAGAGAAGGAGATGTGGGTTTTTTATGGACATGATTCATTCATTTTCTTCACAGGATCTGTGTGGGGGTGATGGGGATGTGGGTGGTGGGTGGGCACCGGCGGTGAGCTGGTGGAGGACGGGGTTTTTTTCTTTTCTTTTCCAAATTTAATTAATTTTAATATTTTAATTATTGATGTGGTATTTTTCACTTCGAATGCCATATCAGTTTGTAAAGGTTCGGTTGTAAAATAAGTTGTGTCTCTAGCATTACTTTTTTGTTTTTTGGCCTTTCCAAGACTAAGTCATGACCCTTGATATATATATAATCATCTGATATAGTCAAAGTTGAAGGCTAGAAGCATCAAAATTCAAAGCACCTTAAGTTTTGTTTTTGTTTTGTTTTTTGTTTTTGTTTTTTGGCCTTTCCAAGACTAAGTCATGACCCTTGAAGAATATAAATATATCTATACTGTAATGTAAAACCGAAACTTTTTTACTTTTGATTAATCTCATCATTTTGCGCCACATAAACTTTTGAAATCTCACATTTTTACACCTCATTGTTTTAATATATATTTCCTAATTGAATTTAAATTTTATTCTATTATTAAACCTTTCATTAGAATTTTGACACATCATATTTTCTTTAATATAAGAATATATTATTCCATATATAAAACACAATCATAATTAATGTCTAATACTAAAATATATTCCATATATAAACACAATATAAATATCTTTTTAATAATAATCATAATTATCAATTTTCATCAAGATTTTTAGAATTTTTTTTTTTTTCTTATGTATTTCATTTAATTTTGTTGCTGGCAATGGAGAAAGATGGATGGATTTGTTATAATGAAACCATGTGAGCTTGAAATGAGTTATGAAAATTATTTAGGTTTGATCATATAATCATGTGTCCATGTATTTATTTGTCCTTCTTCTTATTTTAAGTATCCTTTATTTTATTTTTGGATAGGAAACATAATCCATATGGTAAATATAAACATGAATCGTGTTTTATAAAAATTGGACTATATTCAACTTATGCCAAAAGAAAAATTACATTATATTAAATTTTAATTATCCTATGGTAAATATTTTCTTAGTTATTTTTTTAAACAAAAAAGTAGGATCTATCCTAAATCCGATTCATAAAGTTTCTTTATCGATCTTGCCTACAACATTTTGAACTACAAAATATATATATATATATATATATATCAAAAGTAAAAAGAATCAAAATTAATTTAGATTTTATTTTCAATAATTTTCTTGTGCATCGCACAGGTTTGCGACTAGTATATATATATATATATATATATATATATATATATCTTGAAAGAAATAAAAATAAAATATGATTCACAAAAAAAAAAAAAAAAAAAACTGTTTTTTACGTCATGTTTTACGTCAACTTAAAAGTTGATGCACAGTAAGCTTTAAACTAGGCTTGCTACTTACTACCAGCCCAATCTTCTTAGCTTTAAAATAGGCTTGCTATGGTGCTACAGCCCAATCTTCTTTTTTATTTTTTAAAAAAGCCTTGGTATTAGCCCAATTTAACGGCAAATAGTTTAAACAAAAAAAAAAAAGAAAACCCGATCTCTTGTTTCCTCTCGCACTCTGTAACCTTCAATCTCTCGCTCTCTCAAGTCTTCGTCTTCAATCACAGGAGTCTTCGTCTTCGATCTTCGTCTTCGTCTCTCTCTTTGTCTCTATCAAGTCTCATAGCTGCCTCCCACACCGTAAGTCATGAATCTAATCGCTCTCTCTCTCATCATAGGAAAAATAAAACCCTAGAAATTTATAACTTTAATAGTTTTGTGAATTGATTCAAGTTTGATTTCATGTTATCTCTCTCTTCTTCCAAACCAAACAACAATTCTCCTCAAACAACAATTCTCCTCCTTTTCGTACTCGGATTAGATTCAGGTTTACTCTGTATTTGCTTTAATATGAAAAAGAGCTTGGTTCTAATGTATAGCTTTAATAGTTTTGTGAATTGAGGTTTTTGACCAATATTAATACCAAGGCCTAAAGCCCTAGACTCTAGCTATTAGGATTTGGTTTTTGGATTTCTATATCAATTGGGCCTTGTATGCAGTCATATATGATGTTTACCTAAGATTTGTGAGGCTCTCCATACGATCATCATATGATGTGGGAACAAATCTGGTTTGCAATGCATTCATGAAGGACCCCAATTATCAATTGAGTGCTTAGCATCTTGGAACCAAACTATGCCTTCACCATTCATGTGATATGAGGCCATTAAGATCTTCTCATTATTAGGAAATTTGGTTGTTCTTGAAGTACTGGTTGGCTTGGCTTTGTACATCTAACCCGAGGGATTCTCACCCCCAAATTTTGGTAAATCAATTTCTTGGTCTTTGGGAGATTCACCATGCCTCTACTGAATGCCACAACTTCCATTTCTTCATCGGGCTCTTGAACCCTTGGTTGTGCAGTTCTAAGAACATTGAGAGTCTTGGATGAGAATGAATGGGAACTTGACTAATTCGAAGTAGTCATCTTACAAAAAATAAATAAAGAAATAAAGAGGAGAAGAGAGAATTTCAAGAGAAAAAGTGAGAAAATAAGGTCTTATGCGATGATTGAAATGTCTTGGTTAAAAGTATTTAGACAAGTCATTAGCAAGGCCAAAAAAACCAACACCTTGTAACTAATTTTCTTGGTCTTTCTCACAAGTCTAAACTAATTAGGCTCCTCTGTTTGCAATCTTGCAACGAAGTGCTTTTCTTGGAATGTTGCAACTACTTCACTAAGGGATACAACTGTAGTGTTTAATTACTAGCTCACTTGGGTTCATTACACGTGCATTGATATATATATATATAACTGTATATGCCAATTTTTTAACTAATAATTTGAATGGACCCCCAATAAAATAATTGGGCCCAACTGATTATTTGGCTAAATAGCCCAATGAGCCCAGCCCAATAAAATAGCCTAAATAGCTCCTAATGAATTACTTGGGCTCATTTTTGAGGTGCCTTGACACTATTCTAGAAGCCCACAACCCAAAACACATGACCCAACCCACTAGAACACCCTATACAGCACGTAAAGAACCATCTGGGCCTATTTTTTTTTAAGTACCCCGATACTATTCATAAGCCCAAAGAAAACTCACATGAAGCCTATAATTCAAGATGTGCTTGTAATACAATTATGGGGCCCAAACACTATTGGGTTGATAGAGGGAAACAGCTGGAGCCCAAGCATTAATCAGCCCAGCACCCAAAATAGCTGAAGACAGCCAATCCATGGGTCCCATGAGGTCTGAACTCAGGCTGACAAAAGAGGAGTTGCATGTCTGCTGCTGGCAGAGCCCATACTATGTCCTATTTTACTAAAAAAGAGGAAGGCAGCAACAGGCCATCTTCTCCAACGTGACAAGAGCAACCAAGAGGCCATTTTCAAATTACTCAAGCCTCTACAGCTCACTCCAGCTCTTCATTCACTGGAAACCATGAATTCTAGTACTGTTCACGCAGCAGACTTCTGCATAACAGCTCAAAGACTACTGGCAGCAACCAAAATGCATGGGAAATGAAGAAACATGACGGAAAACCCATACCCATGACCATTCCAGTCCCAAAAGGACTCAGGGAGTAGCTCCCATGGCCCAGACCCGTGAGGAAGCTACTCTCCTTACTTTGATCTGACTTGAGGAGTGTGGTTTGGTGGAGGGGAGTCAGTTCCGAGATTTAGGAAACCATGAACTGCTGTCATTAGGTCTGCTGGGAGGCACAATGATGAGTTTATGGATACCAAGTCACAAGAGACATGCATAGACCTAACCATACACAAAAACCCACCAACAAAAAGCAATGAGTGCCTCTGACAAGCCATTTCAGAGGAGAAGAAAGCCTTACCCTGACATTAGGGAAAGACTATAATCATTTTACTTATGCTATACTCTCTTTGACAAAACATGTCATAGAGGACTAATACTAAAAACTAATAGGCTTAAAGGAACCATAATCTCGGTTTTCCCATGAGATTAAGCCATGTTAATCATTCTATATATAGAGAACTGATTGCATTATTAAGGCATCAGACCCAAGAGACTCATCAAAAACCAGACCAAGAACCCTTCCAACAACTCAAGAAATTACCACAGTTAAAACCAAAAGAGAAAAGACTTTCTCTTGACAATTCTCCAAGGGAGAACCTCTGAAAATAGGTGATTTGAGATCCCTCCCAACTTAGATATACCGATCTAAGCCCAGAAATGCAATCCCATTTGAAAAGATTAGGATTCACAACTTAACCCATTTTTCCCAGAAAAGCTCTCCTGGCAGATATCAGTGCAGAATTTCCTGAAATGCCTTATAAGGACCCTAATGGTTCTCTACCATTAATTTAGCTCTACAAAAGGCCTAAACACATTCTTCCCTTACCCTTATGCATGTCTCATCGGGGTTGACTCTCTCCCAACAAGTCAATCCTCTTTTAGTTTCAACAAAACTTATTACTGTTCATAAGTCTTCTGGCAGATGTCATCAGCAGTGCAGAAGACCTATGTTTGGATCATATTAATCAAAGTTGTGTCGTTTCAAGTTCGATTCAACTGAGGAACAGTTAGAGGCTCGGCCCAAAACTGTTCTTTGGATTTCTCATCGGTAACAACGATTTGGGTAAATTTCCTTTAATCTTTGTTCATATTAATTTTGGGCTTTGGTGACTTTGGCCCTTAAATATCCTTGGAAAGTGTCCCACTAGCCCTTAGGCCAAAATTTGGGCCTTTGGTTGAATTTTGGGTTCGACTACCTCTTCTCAATATTAAAGTCCATGTTGTGATCGCCCTCGGCACACCACGTGGTATTGTTACAAAAACACCCCTCACATTTTGGCGACTCCACTGGGGAGTCGAGATCAACACTTCCAAGAAGAAGTTAGAGCTCAAGAGCCATGCCTCCTAAACCCCGACAAAGAAGAAAGCAAAGGGAAGTTTCATCCCACATGGAACACTCCCAAGCTGAATCTGCAGTCAATGTGCAGGGACAAAACCTGCCACCACCACCTCCAAGTGATCCAAACCCGGAGGTACCACCAACAAACTTGCTGCTGGAACTAATACAGAGCTTGCAGCAGAACCAGAGTGAGCTGGCAAAAGCTATTAAACAGCTTAAAGAAAAGGATGCTGGTACAAAGACCTCTCCCCAAAATGAAGGAGGAGACCAAGAAAAACCTCATGAAGACTCAGGTTCACACGAAAAGGAAGCTACCTTTGTGACAATGTCTGACATAGCAGATCTGCTCAAGCAGGAAAGGGAGAAGAACCCAAAAGAGCCTAGGCTTTTTGTAAAGAAGCCTCCTTATCCTACTGAGTTGTTAAAGCAGCCTTACCCCGAGAAGTATGTTGTACCAGTTTTCTCACGCTTTGATGGCCGAAAAGGAAGTGCACTTGTACACGTTAGCAAATTCATAGACTCAATGGGGGCTTACGCCGGCAATGGTGACCTATGCCTTCGTGAATTCTCAAAGTCCCTTGATGACAGAGCTTATACATGGTACACCACCTTGCCTCCTGGATCCGTGAAGGTCTGGGAAGACATAGTTGAGCTGTTTTGCGGAAAATATTTCCAAGCAGAAGAAAAGATCACCCTTGTCAACCTACACACTACAAAGCAAGCTAGTGGAGAAGACTTGCTCCGTTATATACATCGCTTTCGCGATATTTCCCTGGATTGCTATGCTAATTATGAAGAAGGCGAGTTAGTGGGGGTTTGCATAGATAATATGTTACCAGAATTTCGGGCTCACCTTGAAAACCTTGACATCTCAAGATTTGGGCAGCTGCTCCAAAAGGCTCGAAAGATGGCGTTATCAGTCAAGCCTCATACTGAAAAGCCTAAGGAAAAGAAGAACTAACCACAAGTTCTTACGGTGTCTACCGTGAATAACAAGCGGAAGAAATCAAATGAAGGTCTTTTGATGAAGCACCACCCCTGGTTCCCTGTACTCTAGAAGAAATGAGGGCCATCCTTGATAAATGGGTGGCAGATGGCATCATCAAGCTTCCTGAAGCTCAAAAGAAAGCAACTGAAAAAGATAGGAAGAATCCAAAGTTCTGTTATTTCCATCGATATGTCCACCACTCTACAACAGATTGTTGGACCCTTCGAAGAAAATTCCATGAAAAAATTCAAGACGGAACCCTGGAATTACCCCAAGCACAGCAAAAGGTACACTCTGACCCTTTCCTCAAGCATAAAGAGAGGGCTGTAGTTTCGATTGTCATTCATGGGAGTGTCAGTGATGTGGGAGTGGACGAGTCTGTCACCGCAAGTACTACCATGACACCCGCAGCCATCAAAACTTTGCAAAGGAATCCTAGATTTCGGTCCCTTTTCAACCAGCTGGGGTTGAACCCAGAAGCTCGCACAGCAGCTACTGAGGCCATTATAGCCATAGCAGCAGATTCTGGGGCTCAATGTTTTACGGCTGAAACTCATGCGAGCAGAGCTTTTTTAGAAACAACCAATGCAGTAACATTCACGGATGAAGATATGGAAGTCCAGTATCCAGATCATCGACGTCCCCTCTACCTTTCAGCCACAATCAATGAGGTACAAGTGAGATGTGCCTTGGTAGATAACGGCTCTTGTATCAATCTTATTCCCTTAAGTACAGTCCAAGCAGCAGAAATCCCCCAGAAAAGGATCCAAGGGACATCCATGGAAATAAAAGGTTTCGGTGGTGTTGGTGAATACACCAAGGGGCACATTCAACTCGTATTAAAGGTTGGCCCCATTGTGACTTTAACACGGTTTCATGTGGTGGATTCCGTAGTTCCCTCTCACATATTATTGGGAAGACCTTGGTTGCACAAGCACCAGCTCATCCCCTCCACTTATCACCAATGTGTAAAAGGGAGACTCAACGGAAAGCCTATCCGAATAGCCGCCAACTCCACACCTTTTGACCAATCCGAGTCCCACTTTGTTGAGGCAGCGTCGCTTGCCAGACCTATTGGAATCCCACTGCCCAAATGGGAAGAAATAAAGGATACTCCTGGGGTGGACCTGAAAGATTTGCTGGAGTAGAAAAAGAAGCGTAAGGCAGAAGCTAGTACCAGCAAGGATTAGCCACAGTGCGTGCGCGTCCGTCTACCGGATGGATGCACTATTTATCGCTTGTGAAGGTGCACGGGGGCCTATTCTCCCCAACAAGAGGCCCTCGAACCAGAAGAGGGAATTTTGCAGCTCTCATGTCTCGCAGTAGAAGAAGCAAGCATTCCAGAATCTGCAGATACAGCAGAACCTGTTGTAGTAGATCCCAAAATTTCTGCAAAAGAGGAACTTGAGGTAATCAATCTAAGTTCTGATCCCAATAAACCTGTATCTATTAGTGCCTCATTGTCAGCTGAAGAAAGAATACATTTGGTAGAATTATTAGAGGAATATCAAGATGTTTTTGCTTGGCAATACAATGAAATGCCCGAAATAAACCCGGGACTTGTGGCCCATTTTTTAAATGTTGAGCCAGGTACTAAGCCAGTGGTGCAGCCAATGAGGACCTTCCATCCGGAGGTCGAAGCTCAAATTACGCAAGAAGTCAAGAAGCTACTTTCAGCTGGTTTTATTAAGCCGATTCAGCACCCACGGTGGCTGTCCAACATAGTCCCTGTGAAGAAGAAGAATGGCCAGATCCGGTGCTGTGTGGACTTCCGTAATCTCAACAAAGCATGTCCTAAAGACGAGTTCCCATTGCCCAATATGGATCTTTTGATCGATTCTGTTACGGGTCATGCAATGTTCTCCTTCATGGATGGTTTCAGCGGTTACAATCAGATTTTCATGTCTCAAAAGGACGCTGAGAAAACTGCATTCCGCACACCCATTGGAAACTTCTATTACACCGTCATGCCATTTGGACTTAAGAATGCCGGAGCCACGTACCAAAGGACCATGACAGCCATGTTTCATGATATGATGCATCGTGAAATTGAGGATTATGTTGATGATATTGTGGTGAAGTCTAAGACAAGAGGAGATCACTTTAGCATCTTGAAGAAAGTATTCGAGAGATGTCGATTGTACAAGCTGAAGATGAATCCTCTCAAATGTGCATTTGGAGTTTCAGCTGGCAAATTTCTGGGTTTCTTAGTACATCAGCGCGGTATTAATGTTGATCCAGCAAGAGCATCTGCTATAGCTACCATGAAGCCACCAACCACACACAAAAAGCTGAAGAGTTTCTTAGGAAAACTGTCATACATAAGAAGGTTCATTCCTGGCCTTGCTGCTATGACTTCTACTTTCGCACCACTCTTGAAGAAGGGAGTTCCATTCCGTTGGTCTACCGAATGCCAACAAGCCTTTGCAAAGGTACAAAACATCATGACTAAACTCCCTACTGTTTGTACACCTATTTTTGGGAAACCTCTTCAACTTTATTTAGCCTCGAATGGTCAAGCTATTGGGGCTTTGATAGCCCAAGAAGATGGTGACGGGCTTGAACAACCCATCTACTATGTTAGCTGTACTCTCAAAGATGCCAAAAGCCGATACTCGGGGGCTGAGCGATCTTGCGTGGCTCTGATTTATGCTTCTCAAAGGCTCCGACATTACTTCTTGGCTCACAAGGTTCAATTAATGACAAAATCTCACCCAATCAGAAGTCTGCTGCAACGACTTGTTTTGTCTGGCAGACTAGCACAGTGGCTTCTGCAACTGTCACAGTATGAGATCATTGCTGAAACACTAACTGCTATTAGAAGTCAAGCCATTGCTGATCTATTGGCTCAGTTTCCTGGGGTAGATAACTCATCTATTTCAGATGAAGTACCCGGGGAAATCAATGAAGTATTCTTGGCAGGTTTGACAGATTCTGTTTAGACCTTGAAATTTGATGGCTCATTAACTACTACATCAGCAAGAGTCGGTATTGTTCTTTATAAGGATGATGGAGAAGCCGTGACGAAATCTTTTAAATTTGATTTCCCATGTTCTAACAATGCAGCTGAGTATGAGGCTTACTTAGCCGGATTGGCAATAGCATATGAAATGGGAATCAAGCATTTGCAAGTTATTGGCGATTCTAACCTCGTGGTTTGTCAAGCTCGAGGGGAATTCTCACTCAAGGAACCATCTTTGGCACCTTATAGAGCATTGGCACAGAAGTTGGAGGCAAAATTCAGTACCTTTGAAATAGAACATGCCCAAAGGAATGAGAACCGATATGCGGATGCCTTGGCCACTTTGGGATCTCAAATAGCCTTCGAAGGAGAAGAAATGGATGTTACCATCTGCAAGAAGATGAAGCCTATCACTGAATCATTGAAAGAAGAGTTTGAAGAGCCGCCCCCAGATCAAGAAGACTGGCGAGCACCAATCAAAGCCAAGCTCATTTCTCCCGCCGCTATGGCAGACTTAAGAGAAATCAAGGATTACACCTTGATATCTGGGGATCTTTACAGAAGATTGCCTGGAGGGGTTTTGGCACGCTGCATTAGCATCGAAGAGGCAAAGGAAAAGCTGCCTGAAGTCCATGAGAAAACTTGTGGAGATGGAAGGGCTATTAGCCTTTACCGCAGACTTCAGCGGTTGGGGTATTTCTGGCCAAACATGAGTGCAGAAGCAGCTAAAGCACAGAGCCAATGTCTGACTTGCCAGTTCCATTACAGCAACGAAGAGGTATGTGCCACTTTTGTCTCTACTGATTGGCGCACACCATTCTTAGAATACTTGCTTGAAGGAATTTTGCCATCAAACCCTAAGGATGTTTATCGTCTTAAAAGGCTAGTCTTGAGATATTTTGTGGAAGGAGGAACTCTCTTTCGAAAAGGCTTTCATGGAGAGCCGCTTAGATGCCTTAGCCTCTCGGAATCCCAAATGGTCATGAAAGAAACTCATGCGGGAGAATGCGGGGAACATCAAGGAAAAAAGAGGCTCTATCAATGTTTGCTTACACTTGGTTATTATTGGCCTACAATGAAGAAGGATGCGGCAGATTTTGTGAAAACGTGCCACACTTGCCAAATCCAAGCCAATTTGATCCACACTCACCCAACTAGTCTCCAAAATATGGCTACACCTTGGCCATTTCACACTTGGGGGCTAGATCTCATCGGCCCTATCAATCCGGCCTCCGGTGGTTACATTTGGATTCCTGTAGCTACCGAATACTTTACAAAGTGGGTGGAAGCCATCCCTCTCCGAAAGGCAACAGGTGCTGCAGTTGCAAACTTCATCCGAGAGCACATAATCACTCGTTTTGGCATACCGTATAAGCTTGTCACCGACAATGGTACTCCTTTCATAAACAAGGATGTGCGGGAAGTGCTAGAACATTACCGAGTCAAGCATCGACGTTCCACACCTTACTACCCTCAAGGCAATGGGCAAGCTGAAGCCACAAACAGAATGTTACTGCGAATTCTGAGCAAAATGGTGTTTGATTATGGGAACGACTGGAAAGCCCATCTGGCAGATGTCCTCTGGGCATACCGGAGTTCACCCAAGACAGCAACAGGCTTTATGCCTTTCTCACTTGTTTATGGTACTGATACCATTTCCCCTACTGAATTGGTCGTGCCTAGCCCAAGAGTAATGCAAGGGAGTGAGTTGGAGGTGGATGCGAATATGTGTGCTGAAGCACGAATGGCAAATCTGGAAGGACTCGATGAGGCAAGGGATTTGGCTAAGGCAAAACGCCAAAGAAACTACCAAAAGATGGCTAATGTGTACAGCAAAGCCCTTCGAGTTCGGATCTTTGCGGAGGGACAAATGGTTTTGAAAGCCGCGGAATTTGTAAGGAGGAACCTACCATCCCCATCTAAGTTCTCCCCTAATTGGGATGGGCCATACATTATTCGAGAAGCACATGGAAGTGGTTATTACAGGCTGTCCAAGTCTAATGGAACCATCTTGGTAGATCCTATCAATGGAAAATGGTTGAAACACTATTACTCGTAAGATGCATTACAGCAGATTTTGCATTATGTATCTTTCTTCTTTTGAAATAGCTTTTGAAGCATTTTGTGCTAGGCTAAGAGTAATAGAAGTAAAAATGCCTTTCTTTTGTATTGCAAAATATGTCAACCTTTTGTACAATGTAATCCAAGCAAGTAAAGTTGACATAATTCAAGTTTCATTGTTCACAAGTAAATGTTCTTAACAAAATATGTGTTCAAAAACAAAATGAAACCAAATTTCATTGTCCAAGCCTATAACATGGCTACACATTAAAAAAAAAAAAAAAAAAAAAAAAAAAAAAAAAGAGGAAGTAACAAAAGGAAAAGGAGTACAGTGGTTGATATGCTCAAGCCAGCAAGTCATGGAGAGCCGATCCAACACCAGATTCTGCAGAAGCTCCCCTGGCAGAAGCTAAGTCCCATGGGTTTGGCGCAACCACATTCAGAGCATTTCTCAATGCAGCAACACGAGCCTCCGCCTCCCTCAACTCAGCCAAAACCCTCCTACTGAACATGCCATGAGCCAACCTCCTCAAGTAATCAAGAATGAAACCCAATCTAAAGCCTCCTTCAATTGCCTCTTGTACCACGGCTTTCCACTCAAGGATGTGAACCTCGGTAATATCCTCAAGCCTGGTATGCTCCATACGGGCAAGCACGCAGCAAAGAAGAGTTAGCATGGAACTTCCCACTTGCACGCCAAGTCTGAAATATGACGAGCAACTGCCATACTTCTCCCACAAGGCTTTCAAGAACCGAATTCCCCCTCGTGGTACTCGGAAGATTTCAAAGTCAGCCTTTACATCATCGAAGGTCCAGAAATGCTCAGCATGACAGGAACTGAATGACGTACGGTCAAATTCTCGAAAGAAAGCATCCATATCAGCAAGAACAGAAGACCCCAATGTGGCAGGCCTGGCAGCAGACAACAACCCTGGTTGACCTCTAACGGCAGACTCCACTGCTGCAGTCTGAAGTCTTCTTTCTTCCTCTGCAACAGTTTCATTGCCGCTTCCAGTTGCAGAAAAATGAGAAAAAAGAGGGAAGATTCAGTTTAGCAAGCATAACTATGCAAAAGTAAAGGCGAAGAAAGTAAACAAGTGAGTAAAATGCTTATTAGGACTCCTTTACTAAAAAGCTATACTAATTGCAACTTGTTCTCAAGATAGCTTGGCTAAGTCATTTGGGGGAACAACAACTGAGCATTAACTCAAGTTCACCCAACGGGGAACAACAATTGGGCATCAACCCAGGTTCACCCAACGGAGGACGACAAATAGGCATTAACCCATGTCCACCGGTTTACCTAATGGACCTAATGGCGAACAACAACTGGGCATTAACCCAGGTTCACCAAAGGGCAGACGACAAATGGGCATTAACCCCTGTCCACCGAGCTCAGCCAATTAGGCCTGGATGGTGAACAACAACTGGGCATTAACTCAGGTTCATTGGAAGGGGGACGACAAATGGGAATCAACCCATGTCCATTGAGCTCACATATTATACCAAACGGAGGACAACAACCGGGCATCAACTCGGGTTCACCGGATGGAGGACGACAAATGGGAATCAACCCATGTCCATACACAATGGGGGACAACAAATGGGAATCAACCTATGTCCACCAAACTCATTTTATTGAAAGTATGCAGCCACAAAACAGTGGGCAAAAGATAGGACAAGACTTACAAAACCCGTTGGTGCTGGGTTCACAAAATCATAAAAGGGTGTGACCACAATGTGGTGGACAACAAATGGGAATCAACCCATGTCTACTAGGCTCACCTAATTAAAAGAAGTTGTGAAAACAGCAAACGACGGGTGGGAAGTCATTCTATCTCTACTGGGCTCATGCTTCCACAACAGCAAGTTTGGAACTACCAAACGGCAGACAACAAATGGGCATCAACCCATGTCTGCCAGACTCACACAGCAGACAACAACAACAAAAGACAGCAAGTGGGAATCAACCCATGTCTATTACATCTATCAAGACTTGGTTTTATGGTCATAGGCAATAAATGAGCATTGACTCATGTCTAAGCAATCCATGATCAACAAACAAGAAATATGCACATATGAATTCCATGCATAACAAGCAAATAGTCAAGTTTTGCCTATACATTTCAAGAAATCTCTACCATCAAGCAACAGTAATGGCAAAATATTGTTTAGAAGCCAATGCCTGTTTTGGTTGGGCTTGCATGAGCTGTCATAGGAGCAGTGACCTCCATATCTGCTGCCTGGACACCAGCCACATGATCTTCTGTCTCGGCCAAGACCTCATCATAGCTATCATGGGTGTCCCCCATGTCTATATCATCTACACTTTCTCTTGACAATTCTCCAAGGGAGAACCTCTGAAAATAGGTGATCTGAGATCCCTCCCAACTTAGATATACCGATCTAAGCCTAGAAATGCAATCCCATCTGAAAAGATTAGGATTCACAACTTAACCCATTTTTCCCAGAAAAGCTCTCCTGGCAGATGTCAGTGCAGAATTTCTTGAAATGCCTTATAAGGACCCTAATGGTTCTCTACCATTAATTTAGCTCTACAAAAGGCCTAAACACATTTTTCCCTTACCCTTATGCTTGTCTCATCGGGGCTGACTCTCTCCCAATAAGTCAACCCTCTTTTAGTTTCAACAAAACTTATTACTGTTCACAGGTCTTCTGGCAGATGTCATCAGCAGTGCAGAAAACCTATGTTTGGATTATATTAATCAAAGCTGTGTCGTTTCAAGTTCGATCGATTCAACTGAGGAACAGTTAGAGGCTCGGCCCAAAACTGTTCTTTGGATTTCTCATCGATAACAATGATTTGGGTAAATTTCCTTTAATCTTTGTTCATATTAATTTTGGGCTTTGGTGACTTTGGCCTTTAAATATCCTTGGAAAGTGTCCCACTAGCCCTTAGGCCAAAATTTGGGCCTTTGGTTGAATTTTGGGTTCGACTACCCCTTCTCAATATTAAAGTCCATGTTGTGATCGCCCTCGGCACACCACGTGGTATTGTTACAAAAACACCCCTCATAATAACTTTTTTGTTTTTATTTTATTTTTGTTTTTGCTTTCAAGGGGCAAAGAGGACAAAAGACAGTGAAGGACAGTAAAAGATTACAGGAAGCAAACATAAACCCAAATTTAACAACTTTCGGGACTGCAGCATATCTGTTACAGTCCTTTCTCAATGTAATATTACACTTTGTATGTCATGCTTCAATCGGCCGATGTAATTTCAGTTTCTGCAATTTCATTTGAGGTACTCGCAGTGTCAAATTCAGATTGCCTCAATATCTCCGAGTTACTTGTGATGCCATCTCTCTCCCCAAAAATACGTATTGTATTGTATAGTTCAAACGTCGTTGGCCTTTGACTAGGAAAGAGCTTGAGACAAGTACATGCAATTCTGAGGAACTCAAAGATTTCACAATCAAATCCTTGGCCAATCAATGATTCATCGATCACATTGTAGAGATCGGAAGAGCTAGTCATAGGATGAGCAATCCAATCAATCAAATTACCATTCCAATTGTTGGAATAATTATTAATTTGAATGTGTTCCTCCCTTATAATTAGCTCAAGAAGCAGAATTCCAAAGTCGTAGACATCTTTCTTTACATACCCCAACTCCCATACCTCACTGCCTACAAAAATGTAATTGCTTCTTGGGTTCTTAAAAAGTTCCCCTCCATAATTCGATATTCTTGCCCCGCCAAAATTTGATATCTTGGGCTCAAAGCTCTGATCAAGTAAGATAGAGTCTGAACTCAAGTTTAGATGGACTAGTCGGAAATTGCACTCATGGTGAAGCCATGCTAGGCCTCTTGCTATCCCAATGGCAATTTTAATCCTCAAAGGCCATCCCAATATCTTATCCCTGCGTTTCGCTGCATGTAGCCAATCACAAAGGTTACCATTTGATATGTATTTGTACACCAAAAGCGTTTCCTTCCTTTCTCTACAGTATCCTAACAAGGGAACTATGTTATTGTGTCTCAATCTACCTAGAGCCAATAGCTCAGACACAAATTGATTCTCAAAAGATTGAGAATCATGTAACCTCTTAATCGCAAGGAGCCAACCATTTGAAAGCACTCCCTTGTACATCACCCCGATCTTTCCCAACCCAATAACATTACCAATGCTAAAATTGCCAGTTGCCTCACTAATTTCTGTAAGGCTCATTTCGGTAACCATTCTCTGCAACTTGGGAACCTGTGTATCAAATAATTAGCCATTTTGCATTCCTGTTAGAGCAATACTACATGCACAATGTTTCTACAATAATTTCACAACAAAGCTACATTGGCAAGTTTTTTCAGTAATGCTACATGCACACGTTTTCACAACATTATCGTGGAATGGTCATCAAGTTAGGTTTGAATGTCAAAAAAGATCAAGATGATGATACCATAGTATGTGCTTAACCTATCAATTTAACACATTATTAATTTTAACATATTCCATACTTTGATTATATATCACACAAAGAAGATTTTATATATTGAAACCTTATCTTGAATATTATATTACTCCGGAAAAGATGATTGAAGATTTCAATGTGCAACTTGTATCAAGGAAGTTAAGAGAATGTGATAGATTGGTGGAAGGAGACAAAATTTTACAGAGTCGGAAGACCTATAAGTTCTTAATGGCCCAAAATGAAGAAGATGTGATTGGTAACTTTTTCTTTTCTTATAGTTGCAATGTGACAATATAGTACTCGAAAGAAGTTTAGGATACATCAAAAGACCTCTCACATTTGTCCTTGATAATTTAAGTACACTACAAAAGTTCAAGGTGTTGAAGAGTCAAAAATATATATTTTCATCCCAAAATTATTGAAAATCATTATTTTTTATTCCTTATTTTTGCTTCTAAACTATTAAAAAATTTAGGGGTAAAACTGAAATTCATGCAAACTTTAAACATGGAACAACACTTCAGCTTTTTATTTTTTTTTTATAAAAAGAATCTAGAGTTCTTCTGTATTTCTCCTAACCTTAAACCAGAGACAAAAATATGGAAACACGGTGAACAATAAAAAAAATTAAATTAAACCAACAGAATGAAAGATTTCTTAATTTATCAAAGGCAAGTCTAGCTAGTAAAAGATGACTGAAATTTTAATAGTGATAAAAAGTACCTTTATGCTTTCTTCTTGATGGACGCCCTTAGTTGGCCAGTAGGTAACTTGATCAACTTCTTTACCCTTGTTCTCTCTGCTTTCCCTCCTTGTTTCCATCATCATCTTCTTTGATCCCAGTACCACCCAAAGAATATAGTACATTAAAAAAGCTGTATATAAAGAAGCAAAAACCCCAAAACCAACTTCAAACCCACGTTTGAAAGAAACTTCAAACGCCGCCCATCTATCCTCTTTACAGTCCTCCAAAGGCTCTCCACAAAGTCCACTATTGTTAGCAGCACTAAAGATTCTTAGGCTGTTGTGCCGGTGGAGTTGCTGAGGGATTCGACCCCTTAGCCTGTTGTTGTCGAGTTTAAGGACCTCCAGATTATGGCAACTACCGATGCTCAATGGGATTTCCCCAGACAAGTGATTGTTTGAGAGATTGAGCATTCTTACAGACAGCAGTATTTCATTGATATCATGTGGGATCGATCCTTTTTTTTTGCTAAGTAAATTATATTTATATATAAAGAACAAGGATACAAAGAAAAGGAAGCCTCCCAGCAACCAAATCCTCAAAAACAGAGGGGAGAATTACAGATCCGGGGAGAAATCCATTACAGAAACACATAAAAAACCAATATACAACAAAGGCAACAACATAGAGCACAACAAAAGAACCCAATACATGAGACTTGCAAACTACAAGGAGAGCCGTGAGAGCATCAATAGCCAAAGATGTCCAGATAAGCATATGACAAGCAGGCACAACAGAGAACCAATGATAGCTCTGTGCAGTTCTCAATGCCCCTAGGGAACTCACCCTTGAGCCCCATGTTGGCTAGTTGTATACTGCGTACTATTCTCTGATCAGAGGGTTTGAGTTACAAGTGACCCCAACATATTTACAGATGGCACCTTCTGTGTGGTCGTGGAAGGTCCAAGAAGAGGTTAACTTATTGTGTGGATCTTCCAAGGATTCTCTAACAGATTTCAAGCAAGAAATATCACTCTCAGTACCATAACTCGCACTAAAGGTACCTAGCAATGACCGGATGAGAATGTGGAGCAAGACCAGAGCTCTTGCATTAAGAGTCATATTCTGAGTTTGAGATTTCAGCAGCCCAAAAAAGAATTAAGTTGTAAAAGCTTTCGATTCTAGAAGCATCAAAGATCATACGAAAAACAGGTCATTTGGATAGCAAGCGGTTGTATGAAAATGTCGTTAATATGTACTCAAAGGAGGAAGTAACAGAATATAACTAAAAAAACAGGAGTACACCTTTTATAATCAGGAGAGAAAGAGGCAGGGCGGGCACTAGACTTTTTGGGGCTCAATTCCCAAAGCAAAAACTATAAACAGGGTCTTTTTCATATGACTGAAAAAAAAGGACACTTTTTCTTTGTTTTTACTGGTAGACTTCGTTACGTTTGATAATCTATTCTTCTTATTATGCTTTTTGACAAAATCATTTTTGGAAGGTAAAAAATTTTACAAATCATGTTTTTGTTTTTCTCATATCCAACATAAAATTTAGATTTATATTTTCAAAATGTCCTTTTTTTACTTCTTAATGGGATTCCAAACAGGCACAAAGTCCATGACGCATAGATCTCTAAATGTTTTGGCATAGCTGAATTTTCCAAGTCATGCCCAGTCAAGAACGCTAGTAAAAATTTGAACACGTGCAAAAAGAAGTCAATTGTTTTCATTAAAGACAGAAAAAACGGGGGTTCCTTGCAATTTCAGCGAAAGATATGATGCTGGGACTTTTTTTGTTTCTTGGTATGGTTAATTTTGATTTTGACCCTCCAGTTTTAAAATTTAGATTTTAGTCCATAACATTTTTTATCATTTTAAATATCATTCTTCTGTAGTTCCATCCTCGTTCTGTTCTCAGTCGTCCTTGTCTTTGGCCACAGTGTTGGTTAGTCTCGTTCCCGAGGTCACCTTTTAAAAAAAAATTAATTAAGCGGTGTTTAGTTGCCGAGAAAGAAGGTAAAATTACTAATTGAATTTTATAATATAGGACTTGTGGAAGATAATACTGGTTTTCGAAGACATGGCTGAAATTAAGTGGTGTTTAGTTGCGGAGAAGGAAAACCTAGTTTCTACTTAAGAAATCCGGGTAACATTTGTGTCACGCCTCGAACCCAAAGCATGAGTTCGACACGTGACAACGGCCACACACTCGTAAGGCATGTCTTACAAGTGTGCCAGGCCTTACTAACAGATTCTTAAAAGAATAATATCTTTGATATAAAATCTCCAAATTAACATAATGAAAACCAGTTTTTGACTTTTAGTTCAAATGAATTAAATCCATGCATTGCTATTTCAAATCCTAATAAGCAAAAGTCTATCACATAAAGTCCCTAATCAACAAATAAGAAATACTAATATTATTCATGCCTAGAAGTCCTTCTCACACAACTCCCCCGTAACGTCCGAGCTAGCCAATCCTCAGAATCTGAAATGGGAAAGAAAGGGGATAAGCCGGGAAGCCCAATAAGTAACCTTTATCCTTAACTAGTATTTTCTCAATTTTATATATTAAATATTCCTATTTGAAAACTTATTATTATAGTTTTATTATTCTATTATGTCAAAATCAATTTTGTTTCGAAATATCAAAAAAATCATTGTATTTGTAAAGTGTTGTTTCCTTTAAAAATTCGGATCAAACATGTGATTATATATTACAAGAATTTTTATACAGCTTATTTGTTAAACTGATTTGTTTCTGTACCTTAATTTGAATAAGATTTGAAAATCACTATGTTTTGGAATTCAAATATATTTTAAATGTGTTTTGATATTTGAAACCTCTTAGTCTGACTATGTTCTGGGTCCCGCCAATGGAGATATACGTTGGTACCGAAACTAGTTTCATTCTGGAGTTTGCCACCAACCTATGTGTGGTTTTTGGGCCTTGTCACAAAGATAATGTGGCCGTAGTCAATAAGAAAAGCACTAGCCACATCTGCGCTTATACCTCAAAAGGACTAGTCAAGTTACAATTAGGACTCCTTGTAGTTGTTAATAAAACCCAGTTCGACCCAGTATATGCCCGACGTGGGACTTAGCGCACACACTAATCAGATTTTGGGGCATCACAATCTCCCCCCCTTAAATCCCTAACGTCCTCGTTAGGACTCATATGTCCGAGCCCACACGAGATTATCAGGTTGGCTCTAATACCATTTGTAACAACCCAAGGAAAGCGCTAGCCACATCTGCACTTATATCCCAAAAGGACTAGTCAAGTTACAATTAGGGCTCTTTGTAGTTGTTAATAAAGCCCAGTTCGACCCAGTATATGCCCGACGTGGGACTCAGCGCACACACTTATTAGATTTTGGGGCATCACAATCTCCCTCCCTTAAAAAAACATCATGTAGGTAAAAGAATGGTTGTATGCTAAAGTAGTTGGCTAAGTCTAATTTTTCAAGTCATTCAGTCATACTCATACCCTGTCAAGAACGCTAGTAGAAATTTTAAAGTGTTCAAAATGAAGTCAATGGATTTCAGTATCAAAGGCCTTATAGTCCAAATGATATTTGGAAGAACTATCCATGTGACTTTGGTTGTGACTTGTGGGGTTGGGAATTAAAGATCTCAGATTAGAGTTTAGCACTGGCCTCATAATAAAGATTTTGACGTGGTCAATGGTCAATCAAGAAAAGTACCCTTAAAGCCTCTATATTAAATACATAAATCTATATATATATTAAAGTAGAAGCCTATGCCGAATCTCTGCCATTTGTCAAGATTTGTAGCTTCCACTGCTTGACATGTGGTGGTCTCTTTAATAAAATTATGATGATGTAGACTAATAATGCCATGTGGCAAGTTACAATCGTACACATCAATTTTTGAGATTAGCATGTGTCAAAAGGGTATAAATTACTCTTTGCAGTATTGAACAATGTTTTATTGCATTATTAAATTACTTATAAATAATTATGAGTTTAACCCATTGATTTGCTTCCCCAAATACTCCTCTAATTAAATGCCTTCGATTAAGTCCTTTCATTTCTTTCCATGGTGCCACATATATAGAGATTTGTTTTCTTTGCTTTCCTTTTCAGTGCCTCAAACATGTACATAGACCAACTTCAAAACGACGTCGTTTTGAAGTTTGGATTAATTTTTTTTTTCTTTTTCTTTTTCTGTTGCATATCTGATTGATTTCTCCTTAATTATCTCATTTAATTTTGTCTATTTCCTTTCTCTCTCTCGATTCATCGTCTCCCAAAGTCCCAATTAGATACAACTCATTAAATCCAACTCACATGCATCGTTTCAATCTTCTTTCGACTCTCTACCTCTCTCGGCTCTTCCTCTTCCCACCAACACCTTCACCGTAAGCTTGGCAATTAAAACCCATTGATTTATTTTTTATATTTAGATTTCCAATTTCTCTCTCTCCATGCAGAATTGAAAAGTTCCTTCATGGTGAGTTTTTTTTTTTATTCAACCTGGTCTTATTCGGTCATCCCAATTCACATCATGATTATATTACGGCTCTGGGTGACTGGGTGGTTGGAGTTTGGTTTGCCGGCGATGAGATGTGGTTTTCACTTTTCAGGGATGAGAAAACTCTAGGTTAAAGATACAGAGTTCAATTTTGTTTTTTTCTTTTTTTTTTTGGTTTTTCTCATTGTAACAGGTACACTAATGATTTGTTCAATCTTTGTTAGGTTGTAATTTGTATTCAAGTGTTTGAAGAAATGACTATAAGAAAATTTGTTGTTGGAAGTTAAATTGTGAAAAAAAAATAGGAGTAGGCTTTTATTTAGTAGAAGCATAGGGTTTGATTTGTAACGAGAACAATGGATGTTTTTTATTTTCTGGAAACAATTTTTTTTTTTTTGGTCTTTCAAATCCGTAGTTAATATACTTTGCTTTTAGTTTAATTGAATACATAAACATTTATAGTGCCTTTTGACATTTGCAGGAAATTAGGATGCTAGAAAATTTTCAGACTACTTTTCACAAATTCACATACTTCTACTCAGTTTATTTGAGGTACCCATTCTCTCTATCCCTCTCTTTGTATTTTGGGACTTTTTAATTTCATAAAAAAATTAGGGCTCTGTTTTCACAATTTTTTTAAATATACTTGATCAAAGATTGAGTTATGCTAATGCCTAGGGTATGTTTTGTTCCTATTGTCTGAAAGGTTTGCATAAAAAATTTTGATTTTGGTTTGTAGTGATTATTATACCTCAAGATCTAGAATCAAGCTTTTGTATGATATAGAGAAACCAATTACCTCAATATTCATGCAATGATGCAATACAATACAATTTGTTATGCTCTTTGAACTTTGATTGGTGATTTATTTATAAATGGAAGTACTGGAGTTTATTATCCCCAAAGGTTATTTCTTACTCTTATCTTTTCCCCTGTTTTTTTTTTTATTGGCAGATTGTTCAAGTATGAAGCTATCAAATTCAGTTTAAATTATCTTAAATAACCCAAGGTGAGTTCTTAATCTATCGTTTTCTCTGTTCTTTAAGTTTTTTTTAGTGGCAGATTGTTCAAATCTGGGCATATTTATTTTATTATTTTGGTTATAGCCGCATGCCATGTGTTTGGTGAAATTCCATTGAAACATGTGTTGTGATGATTCTCAATATGTATCTATTATATATATATATATATATATATAGCTTTGATTCTCAATACGTACCATTCATTTGTAACTGTCAATTTTAGAAGGGTGTTAGTAAATTTGTAGGGGGTTTGTGCTGTTTGTCTGAGTTAATTTTAGAAGGGTGTTCGTAAATTTGTAGGGGGTTTGTGGTGTTTGTTTGGAGGGTTCAGCTGCATTCCAGTGAATAGTTGGCATTTCGAAAAGCTCTATGGCCCCCCATTGAGGCTTCTCTTGGTGTTAAACGTACCATTCATTTGTAACTGTCAAGCTGCAATGCCTGAGTTAATTTTAAAAGGGTGTTAGTCAATTTTTAGGGTGCTTTGTGCTGTTTGTTTGGAGGGTTCAGCTGCATTCCAGTGAGTTAATCCTAAGAAAAGCAATGCTATATAATCTGATGTGTGAAACTGAAACACATAACCAGCAACTAGACAGCTATATATCATGTATATCCTTAAATACTAGATTAGTGTACAAGTACATTATATTTCAAGTAGCAAATTGGTTCTATCATTTTTTTTTTGCTAAATTAAGGACATTTTGTTTTGAAGCATAACTGGAAAAAAAGAAAATTGAGTCATTGGATTTCTAGAACAACTTTGTTATGGACACAACTTATTTCATAACCTCATGTTGTAACTTTTGAGTGGTGGACAATCACTTTTACATAGATCATCCATTGACACAACTTTTCTATTTGACCACTTCAACAAATTAAAAAAAAAAAAAGTCATTGAATAAGTTATGTATTTAGATTTATTCTTTGTAAAATGTAGAAGGTTAGAGTACATATTATCAGTAAAAGAATGTAGCCCATCTCATATTTATTCATGCCAAGTTGGCGAGGGTGGCTTTGAACTTAATTTTGAGATTAAGGATTTCATTTCATAGATGAAATAATAACAATGGTTCATTAATCTGATTGAAATTTGAGTGGAATTAAACTCAGACCATGTGTTTTTAGCTTTCTGTCTTTGATCTAAAGTAAAACAATTACAGCATTACCACAAACAAATTAAAAATTAACCGTTCCTGCTAATTTGTTATGAGCAATATTGGGTCTTTATAGTTCCTGCTAACAAATTTGGGCAGATTTATTTTATTAATTTTTTTATGGTCGCACGCTATGTGTTTGACCCAATTGCTTTAGCCTTTCTGTGCTGATATCAAAATTGTAAACATCAGTGTAGGGAAGACTTGAAATTGCTCACTCTTCTCCAGTTGTGTAAGTCCAAGAAATTTGTTTCTCTTCTATTTGTCAAAGAATCAATTCTTATAGTTAATAATATTATTACTGTGTTGCACTTGCATAAAATGCTTTACACCACAACTTTGTATTAACATCCATAATCTATTTTTGTTTCTGCACGGATTGTCAAAAGTTAAGACCCATATGAAGTCAGTTTAGCAATGCATTTTCTAATCGAGTCCAACCAGTTCTCGCATACCAACTGAGCCATGATTCACCAATTGATTCGATATTACCTAGATATCACTTTGGGCAAAAAACTGTCTTGTACCAGCACAAAGAAGTTCCTCATTCCTCACTCATCTTCATAAACTTATTCTAATCATACAAAGCAAGAGTGCATCAACAATCAGCATCACCACTAGCTTGGATGTTTTTTGATAGAATAGATTCTCCAACCTCTTGACAGATAATGATCCCTGGTAAGTATTTATTGAAGCAAAGTGAACAAGAAAACAGTCTACAAGGGAAATCTGGGAAGCAAAACCAAACCAGTTACTTAGCAGCTATTGCCCATTAATTTGGCAAGCTCATTGAGCTTCCTCCATTACAAATTCTTTAGTAGTTAGACCAAACTAAGAAATAATTAAGAACTACAAATTACTAATCACCATAGTATTTATTTATTAAAGCTATAAAAAAAACGACTGAATATTGTTGAAGCACGGAAACCTGATGATTTGTCTTCCTCTGTAGCCAATGCTATTGTGAGCCGTTAAGCTCTATGACTGATGGATGACTTTCTTCTCTTTTACTGCTGGCATAAGCAACTTCACAAAATCTTATTTGAGTTAAACTAATCTGTTTACATTGTTTGGAGTGAGCATCAAAATCTATATTTTAGGATCAAACCTTTTGTATAAAAATATGTTGTCTATGCTTTGAATTGATTTCTTAACATCAATAATAGGCTTCTAAACTTTCTAAATCAGTTAATGCTCGATTTATTATCAATGTGGTAACATTCTCCATTCATACCACCTCAAGATAAAATAACTTTATTGCCTTCTCTAAATTGTTTCTTATTTTAGAAGAAACTCTTTTTGATTGTGAGTATTATAAATGGATAATCTATTTTTCCAGGAAGGTGTGTTTGAATATATCATCTTATGTAGGTAATTGAACTTGAAGCACATGCTGTGAAAGGCGTTGGTAAAGCACATGCAAATTGGTTGTCAGTGACAATTGCTTGGTATAGGATGCTTCCTGAGGTGAGGTGATAATTTATTCAGCGTTGGATCTGGACATTGCAAATTTTTTTGAAGAGAAGAAGGCGTATTATATATGTACTTAGGTTGCACTATTGGAAGAGATTGAAGATGAGATGGCTGAAACCCATAAAAGTAAATGTCCAGTTGTAGTGTTTGACATTGAAGATCTTGCTAATGGTAAATGTGATTGCATATATAGCTTAATGACAACATAGAATGCAGTTTTTTTTGCTATTAGTAGGCAGCTCTTTTCATTAAGTTATATAGGCAATCACATCCTAAAGTAAGTAGAAAAAGGTTAACTGTGGCCTAGCCACGAGCTTCCAGATTGTGTAGAGAATGCATCAAAGAAGGGGTGCCCAACTAAAATTTATGTTTGATAAAGTTTAGTCCCTAGATTAACAAGACACTCTTGCAAAAGCTTAGATTCTCATTCTTGAAAAAAAAAATTGCAATTTTAGGTAAATTTGTCTTGAATCTATAAGGATAAACGTTAAGCTATTTGGATTTATTATTTGTACATTTGTTTCTTATAGTTTTCCAAAGCCTTCTTAATTCCATACCTTGGATTTTACTTGCTCTTAGGCCATAATTTCCATTTTTAATGTTTGGATTGAATATGAGTTGGCAAAACATTTTCAATGTATTGCTCAAGAATAGTAGAATTCTTTGTATATTTAAATGGTCTAATTTTGTCATTAATTGCTACAGCCTGCTTCTAACACAACCAAGCATCTAACTCAATGCATTAGAATGAAATTGTTCAAGTGAACTAAGATATAGTTATTGCTATTGGATCCAGTTTATGTGACCGCATCTATAACCCTTACTTTATGGTTCTCCATGCTTATTTTTATATAAATTTAGCTCTACCATTATATAGGGTTTATAGATTTTTTGTGACGTTTAAAGTAATGCTTAACTTAGTTCCTTTGCGAATGCAAATACTAAGAAACATAAGCATATCAAAAGCAAGTCTTTAGATTTTTTTTTTTCTTTTATTTTCGTGAATGATTGAAAACCTATAAAAACTCATAAGTATGCTCAAAAGGTAATGGATATATATATATATATATATATTTTCTGTGGTAAATAATTACGAATATTTTGATTATACACACTATCTTTATAAAAGTGTTCCCGTGCATCGCACGGGTTTGTGACGTATATATAAAAATTAAAGTAAAAGACGTTGTCATCTTTCTGTCACGTGGCATCTAAAGTAACGTCTACTATTTGATACGTAGCATCTTAGGTGGCACATGAATTAAATAAACTAAATTAAATACCTACTACCCATAATAAAAACTACACCATTAATAAATTAAATATCCACTACCCTATAATTAAAACTACACCATTAATAAATTAAATACCCACTACCCAATTAAATGCTCATATTTAATAAATTAAATAGTCTTATTAATTAATTCAGATATAAATAGATATATTCCAGCCAAATCTGTTAAACACAATATATGTTATTTCAAATATGCATTTAAATTACAACTTGGGCATTCGCCCCAATGGTTATTCCTCCCCAAAAAGTCCCACCTTTGTGAGTGCTTAGGTTCGATCCCTAGGTTTGTATCAATTTATATTATATTTTATTTTTATTTGCATATTTTATTTTTGTTTGCATCTAATTTACTTACTATTGTATAATTATTTTCTAATATTTAATATTTAAGTGGAAATAAGAGCTTTGGGCAAAATAAAGTTTACATAAGTATTACCTTTATTTTCGTCTTTTCTCTGGTTAAGTTTCTATGTGTTTGCTATGTTAATAATTGCATATTTGAAAATTATATTTTCTTTATTTAAAGAGCAAAGATTTGTTTAGATTATAAATTGCTACAATTAGGTTGAATTTTTTTTCCAAGTTGAATGCTAAATAGCTATTAATACTTGCAGATACGTTGAAAAATGATACTTTAACTATATATGTGGTTTGGCCATAAAAGTTTCGTTTCCTTTTTGCTTTAAAAGTTAAATCAATGATGATAGTCATTGTATGACAATATACCTTCGTGAAAACTGAAAAGGAGCATGAGACAAAATCTCATGTTTTTAAAATATTCATTTGAATTATTATATGAAATTCTTTCATGAGTTATATGACTCTAGCTATAATTATGTAAAAGGATGTTCTTCTGTCATGAGATACCTTAATGAATTGATCTTAAAGGGTGGAGTAAAACGTGTCTCATTGTTATTAGCAATCTCAATTGATTTTGATCATATGTTTTTTTTTTTTTTTTTCATGCATGCAGATGCATTAGCTGAGTTGGTCTTGAAGAGAGTGGAGATATAGTTAGGATGAGTTTTTCTACGCAATATGCAATATGTATATTTTACATTCGAAGTATTTTTGCTTGGTTAAGTTGTAGTCCTCTATTTTTTGCAACCAAAAATGTTTTTTTTTTTTTTTTTACAATTTCTGATACTATTTAACTGCATATAAAATTTAGTTTGACTTGATTTTTTATTTTTATACAATTAGGATATATTCGAAGTATTTTTGCTTGGTTAAGTTGTAGTCCTCTATTTTTTGCAACCAAAAATGTTTTTTTTTTTAACAATTTCTAATACTATCTAACTGCATATAAAATATAGTTTGACTTGATCATTTTATTTTTATACAATTGGATATGCTAAATAACTTGACAACTATCTGTTTAATATATTTTTGGGGGTAAGTGTTAAGTATAAATTATTTTCTAACACTTATATTACAATTGATGAGGTAACATTCAAATTATCTGAGATTTAGGACATCAATGGACTATCATTTAGAAATAACCATTTACAATGAGCTTGCTGATGAATGTGCTAAATATGAGAGAGCCGCAAGAATTGCTCTCATGAAGTTTTTTAAGGCTAAAAAAGAAAGGGAGGAGTTGGTTGACCAACTTGATTTTATTAGGAAGAAGTTAAATGAAACGAAACTTCTCCTTGAAAGTACCTCCAGAAAAGTTAAATTCCTACAACAAAGTGGTAGTTCAAACTAGGTCCAAATGTATAGGATTTCTAGTGGCAAGCTTGACCATGTCGAGCAAACAAAAAGCTTATTCTGATAAGACGGATCTTGGCTATATCGAAGTAGAATCTTACAATACCTCTGCTTCCTACTCTAAGAAAATCAAGTTTGGACCGACCTCTACCAAGGTACAAGAATCGGTTGTTAATCCTAGTGCTCCTACGTCTTTTCCCCGAGCCTAGAACTAGGATTCCACGTGAACCTCAACGTCATTTTGAAATCAAATACGTGGCCAAGAGGCAAAGTGGTCCCAAAACCATTATTGTTTGTCACCATTGTGGTCTCAGAGGTCACATGTGTCTGCATTGCTACAAGCTTAAAGCAATGAAACATATGTCTAAGGAAAGCAAAACTCAACATATAGTTAGTGGTACTCGAATCCCTTCTTCAAATGATTCAAACATGGTGTTGGATTTTCTTGTTGGAGCTTTGGCTTCTTTGGTTTTGAGATTTTCTAAATCCAGATCTATTCCCGAACCTTTTGAGTTTTGACACTTGTGGTTCCGCTTTTGAATCTACCTCTTCAAACGCTCGTCCTGTTTGGATAAGGAGAAACTCTCGTAATGAGTTTTACTTTTCAATACTTCTTAGTTAGGTTGGGGACATCATTTCATGCATACATTGCATAGTTTTCATGACTTCATGCATTCATTTTGTGTGTTATTCACTTTTATGAAACAATTTTTTTTCCCATGGCATTTTGGTTTTTATTTTTTTATTTTTCTGAGTTTGTGTTTTTGATTATTTGTCAATCAAATTTAAAAAAAAAATAATAATAGTCCAACCCCTTCGTAAAGTGGAGATCATATGTCTACTTTTTGGTCTAGTACATTGTTACTTTAGGCAATGTGCGTGTCAAAACCTTTGACTTACCATATGCACACTTGTTCAGTTGTGAGTAGGCCTTTGTGATCTTATGAGTTTGTTTGTGGAGGGCAATTGGTCCCTTTGCCTTTATGCCTATGTCATTCTTTTGAGTATCTTCTAAAAAGCTCTCAAAGAAAGGCATAAATGACTAGGTTACCGCTTGTCTGTAAAATTGTTACTCTCTGCTTACAGAAGGATCTAATGCCACCACATTAGGTAAAAGGTGAGGTGATGTATTGCACTAAAGTGAGTAAACTAATAAAAGCTTCATGCTAAAAGCTAAAAAAAAAAAAAAAAAAATTAAAGCTAGCACTTTTAAGATGAAAACCCACCTATCCTTGATTCTAAAGCAATTGTTCATGTGAAGTACAAGGTCAGCCCCACAAGTACCTGAAGGAGTTTTTAGCAATGTCTAAATGGTGAGTTGGAGTTGCCAGTGGAATGGAGAATAAAGCAGAGTTGTAGGACCGTAGCCGCCAACTTAATAGTGTAACTAAATCCATGGGAATTATGGCAAAGAACTTGACTAGTATTTTTGGGTATAAGCGTAGATGTCGTTAGTATTTTCCTTAGGTTGTTATAAATGGTACTAGAGTTAACCTAGGTAATTCCGTGTAAGCTTGAACACAATGTAGGCCCTAATTAAGAAATAATAGATTTAAGTGGGGAATATTGTGATATCCCAAATTCAGATAAGTGTGTGTTGTGTGGATGTGTGATGAGTCCCACATCAGGCATATACTGATGGAACTAGGCTTTATAAACAACTATAAGGAGTCTCAATTGCAACTTGATAATCCCTTCAGGAACGTTCAATAAATTTGGAACGATACAGAAAAAATTAGCAGAGCCAAAAGTCCCACATTGCACATGTGAGTATCTTGTGTTGGGTTCATAAGGAGAAATGCTTTTATATAAGGAGAGTCATCCTCAGCTCTTAGGATATGGGTGAGGCATCTATATAGCAAGGTCGTGGATGACTCTCCTTTAAGGATGTGGATGGGGCATTTGTGTAAGTCAAAAGTCTCACATCACTCATGTGAGTGTCCCATGTTGGGTTCATAAGAAGGCATACTTCTCTAAATGGTATGAAGTCTTTAACCTAAAAAAAAAAAAAAAAAAAAAAGGCCTTTGTGGTTGAAGAAAAAACTATGGATGGACTAAACGGAAGGGTTCCTGCCCCATTTATTCCACAGCTTTTGTAGAAAAAGATGCTTGATTTGAATTTTTGAACGGGAAGAAAGAGAAAAATGCACATTTTTAATATGGTTATTTTTGTTATAAGAAAAGCAAAAACTTTTGGAAATATTGAGAATCTCCTAAAGTACAGACCCAAAGAAGTAAATACAAGATAAAATGGAAACTTCACTTGGGCGGCAGAGTGTCATCACGAACGAAGTGGTCAATCTCAAGATGTCCCTAGGAAGAAGACGGGCCAGTAGCAAGCGGGCGAGGGTCCATGGCAGAGGGTGGTGGCCCTGCAAAAAAGCCAAGATAAGGAGCCACCAACGGTGGGAAAGGATAATCCCCAAATCGCATCCAGCCAAGTTGATTCTTTAGATGCTCTACCTAAAGAAGCAGTCTTGAGCTCAATAATCACTTATGGCTAGGCTAAAGCAGAAGAATAGTAACTTCTCAATGATCCTGACTCTCAATATCCTCCAATCCCTGAGCAAAACCTCTATTCATATCCTCTCCAAGATGTGATTCATAGGTGGCAATACAAGCATTAGCCTCTTCCAGCTGGCCACAAAGAGTCATAACCTTGACCCATTTCTCACGGTCTTCACCTCTATAGACTCGCCCCCCAGCCACAAGGTGCTTTTCATGGCTTCACCTTTATAGACTCGCCTCTCAGCCACAAGGCGCTCATCCAACAAGTGCCCGATTGATACCCGTCGGAACCAACTAGAGTAATCCTCATCCCAACGGAGGAAGGAATTACCATGAACACCCTCATGATAGGGGTCATCCCGATCTAAGGTCGTCACAGACAAAGTCTTTGGAGGATCAAGAGGTATGCTGATCTGGCCAGTCATCTGCCTTAAACTCCGCTCACCTAAGAAGAGCTCCCAACCGTCTACACTCTGAAACCAGAATCTCTGATGAGACAATAAATGTGCTCTCGACACCTCAGGCCTCATCAAGATCAAATTATCATAAGGTTGGAGAATCAAATCTGAATCATCTAGACTATCAAGGTAAGAGCGGTAGTCTAGAAGGGAGTGGACGATGGTAGAATCGTTGCCTGAAATGTCCCATCGAAGAGCTACAGGGAAACTATAATATCTCAGACGTCGACGACAACGAGGACGCATGTAAGGGAAATGCTCATAGGCCCAATAAATGGTAAACTGCCAATAACCTTTGAAGCTACTCGTCTCCCCTCGAGCAAAGCAGCGGATACAACGCAAATAATACCCAAAGGTGATGCCCCCCCAGTCATACTCACCAATCTTAGACGAATCTCTAACAGCTCCAACCAAATGCGCTGGGATAGTGGACTTCTCTTGGCCTAGGAAGCAACTCCCAATGAAGTACAAAAAGAACCTCCTTAGGGCAAACTCGTCGGGATTCGAATTCCATGGAATAGTCTTACACAGAGCATGTAGATTAATCTTCAACTTATCACCTTTCCCCTCATATATATCTTGATACTCGGCTCTCAAGGCATCCATGCCAAGGATCTCGTTAATCTCAACCTTTAGCAAAGTACTTTGTGGCACTAGTAAACCCCCGAAGCGAATCCCAAGAAGCGCGCTCCAATCTAAGGGAGTTGGGGCTAACTCTAAGGTGGGAAGATGATACGAACCAGTCTCAGCAAAGAATCTCTCCCACAAAGCCTCGATCAAAGAATGGCAGATATGCATTGAAGGAATAGAGAGAAATGGCCCAAAGCCTAACTTGACTAAGAAATCCCTGTAGGGAGGGAGAAGGTCCTCCGAGATCTTGTCGAAAGTCAACCGGTTACTACGGCCACTGCCCAATGACGGACGCATCTGCAAATGAAAACGAAAAAGTCATACAACAAAGTAGAATAAAAGGACATAAACAACAAGATCAAGAAAGGAATGCATACCATGCTCACACGAACATAAGCAGAAGGATGCCGATTCAAATTCTTCAACAAGGATGTATCCGGGATGTCCAAATCAAGTGGAGCATATAGCTCACCCCCTACCCTATGAGGTGAAAATAGCACGCGGTGGTCCCCCTCGTCACTGTCAGAATCCCGAGTAGAAGGAGGATCAAGATCTACCATTGGGGCTTTGCCCTTATCATCAGAAGGGCCAACTTTATCCCTAGGACCGCCTCGGAAATAAGTCATCTACACAAAAATACTAATCTCAGCCACAAAAAGAAAGTGTGAAGGCTTAACTTAAAATCCATTCAAAAAGAAAAAAAATTTCCAAAAATTAAAAAATTAAGAATTAATTTAAAGACTCAAACTTGTAAAAACTTGATTTAGAAAAACTCAAATTTAATTTAAAGACTAATCAATTTAAATTAATCCATCCCTGATTTAATCAACTAGAAGGAATTTGATTAATTTAAACCAAGATTTAATTTAAAGACTAATTAGCTAGAAAGAATTTGATTTTTCTTAAAATAGATCTACCTACCAAATTTAACCAGCTAGAAGGAAAACAATTAATCTAATTTAAAAACTAATCTGCCGAAAGTAATTTGATTTTTCCTAAAGTTAATCCACCCCACATTTAATCAGCCAAAAGAAATTTGATTAATCTAAACCTAAATTTAATTTAAAGATTACTCAGGCAGAATGAATTTGGTTTTTCTTAAAATTAAACTACTCACTAGATTTAATGAGCTAAAAGAAAAATTGTTAATCTAACCCTCTAGATCTAATTCAAAGACAAATAAGCCAAAAAAAACTTGATTTTTCTTAAAATTAATCCACTCCAAATTTGATTATCCATTAGGAATTTGATTAATCTAAATCCAGATTTAATTTAAAGACTAATCAGCCAGAAGGAATTTGATCCAAAAGGAATTTGATTAATCTAAACCCTGATTTAATTTAAAAACTAATCATCCAGAAGGAATATGACTTTTCTTAAAATTAATCTACTAATAAGATTTAATCACCCAAAAGGAATTTGATTAATCTATCGCTATAGATTTTAATTTTAAAACTAAACAGCAAAAGGAAATAAATTTCACTAAGGTTATAATGCATGGCGTCACTTAGCACAAAACAGTGGATTGTTGCAGAACGTTAAAGAGCATCAAAAGAGAGCGTTCCCAAGCCTCCATACCGTTACCTCTCTTGAATCACCTTGTACCAAGCAAACCCTTCATGGTTTTGTTTTTGGGTTGGTGATTCCATTATTGAAGCCTCGCACCTCACAATTTGTTGTGATCAAGAATCTTCAAGTGGTCTCTTGAAGTGGCAGACAGAGTTCTTGAACATGAACGGAGAGTTCGTCTTAAGTAGGCTTGGCAAAATATGCCAAAACCCATTAATCCATCCAACCCACTCACTAAATATCCATCCAAATCTACTTATTTAATAAATGGGTGTTGATCCAATTAAACCCAATTAAGTTAGGTTTAATTGAGTTTTAACTGGGTTGCTTATTGGCTATTTAACAAATTTACCCAAGCCCACCTATTAATCATTTGAGAGTATTTTTGTCATTTTTATAGGGTTATATTTGTCATTTTAGAGAATTTTTAGCATATTTTGACCATATATATACATAAAATTGTTGGGTAAATGTGTGGATTAAGTTTTACCTTAGATAATTGGGTTGGATTGGATATGAGTAATACATGTGGAAAACACTTTTCATTGCTTGCTTTATAAGGTATTTAATGGTTGAAATAACTTCCATGTAACTACCACCATAGCCTATAAAAGGGGCCTTGCTTAGAAGAAAAGGACACACAATGAACAAACACTTCAAACAAAAGAGAACTTCATATATAGCATGTGGCTTCTGAAATTAGGATCTTCATATAATTTCAGTAGTAATCATTTGTATTCAAAGTGTTCAATCTTCAAGTAAGCATTCTTCAATATTAATTGTACTTGATCTAGTTGTTAATTAATTTCGTAGTCATTTCTCTTATTTGATTTGGAAACATGATTGCTTCGAATTTATTTGATGTTAGTATAATAACTTAGGCTATTATATGTTAAATTACATGCTTCGAATTGGTTATTACATTCATTATTTTTTATCCTTTATACTTAACTTGGCATTTCATCAAAAAAATCCTATTAACTGAGGTGTTTCCAAACATTCTTGTCCACGAAATCAAATATAATTCGAACCTAGCTTGCATAAGGTTTCGAACAGCTAAAATTCACTTGAAGTTGAATCTATTCCCCAAGTTTAAATAGTAAAGTTTTTTTTTTTCTTCATACAAGTTGGCGACCATACTTAAAAAAAAATTATTTTTCTACAAATAACTACTTTTGTGAAGAGTTGATTATCTTAGAACAAATAAAACTCATCTTGTAAGGTTGCATAGTTCACTAATTAGACTTCCGGCATGGGAAGTTATCACTCACTTCACTAAGAGATAAAACAGGAAATCAAGTGTGTAAGTGTGCACCATTGTTATGTTGTGATCACCCCAGCAACACTAACAACATCAAATATCTATACTATCTGTTAATTTGGAGAGAATTTTCAATTTGAACCAAAAAATCGAAAATGAGTTTTTTAATTTTACTTTATTGTGTAGGTGTCCAATGTAGGTTATAATATGGCAGTAAATTTTGTCCTTAACTTCTTCTTTTTTGGTTTTTATATTTTTCATTGTTTTTAGTGGTTTCTTAATTAAAATAGGATCCATATATTAATTACGGTGTATTTAGGAATAGAGAGATTATTTAGTACTCTCATTACAATAAATGCTCTCTTCTCTCACTTTAATGATGTGTCTCACTAATTAAATTTATGGTGGAACGCATCATCCATTGAGTGATTATTCAATAGTCCCCTCTCTCACATGAAAGGTGGGTCCCATCACATAAATATGAGTCCCAATAATTAAATTCATGGTAGTACCAACAATTCATGTGAGAGGGGGACTACGTATTTATTCGTAGTCCTGAACTACTGAATAATTTTCCCGATTCATGTGAGAGGAGGGATATAGTATGCATTTATTTATGTTCCGAAAGTACTAAATAATTTTCCTTAGAGATATAATTACTTGGAAAATAAGTTTTCAACAACCTATAAATAAAGCTTGCAATGTGTAAAATAAAAATAACAAGACATATTTCAATAAAAGTGATATGTTCATTATTTTTTGATGACTTCTAGAGTTTTGTTTCTTCTTATGTACATGTCCAAGGATTCCCTCATGATTTTAACGATTTACGTTAAATTGAAATGAGATCTATCCTTATTATGCTTTATGCACTTAATTAAATTTGAGACAAAAAAAGTATAGAAAAAGGTAGATGGTAAAAATTTAAAATAACGAACGACGAAATGAAAGACTTCTTAATTATTTGGGAAAGTACCTTTGTGTTCCCTTCTCGCAGCAGTTGGGTAAGTTGATCAATTCCTTTAATCTTGTTTTTGCTTTTCCTGTTCGCTTTCAACGCTACCCTCCATGTTGGCATCATCTTATTTCTCTTCTTCAAACACACGCACAACTTGAAATAATACATAAAGAAAGCTGTATATAAAATTGCAAATACCACAAAACCCACCACAAACCCACTCTGGAAAGAAATTTCAAACACCCATTTATGTTTTTTACAGTACTCCAAAGGCCCTCCACAAAGTCCACTATTATTCAAACAGCACTGACGAGTCATCTGCGTTTGGGATTTTTGCAGCCCAACAAATAAAAAATAAAAAATTGTAAAATCTTTTGATCCTAAAGCACTAAGGAACATATGAAAAACGTCTCATTTGGATAGCAAAAGGGATGAAAGTGTGAATAATATATGTACACAAAGGTGAAACTAGGAGTTGCAATTTCTGTTGGGCTTCATAGAAATTTCAAACTTTAATTTTCGAAGTCATGTTGCCAAGCCCCGTCAAGAACGCTAGAAGAAATTTCAAACCTTGCAAAACTCTGAAGACAGATAAAGGACGGATGGTTCCCTGCAATTTCAGAGAAAGCTATGTTGCCGGCAATGATCTATAAGATATGTGACGTAGAGCATGGAAAAGGAAGTAAATATACACAATCAAATGGAGGGCTCGGAGACCTAATGCAGGAAAATGGTCCCATGGATTTAGCTCATGGACTTTCATGATTTTCTAAGTTATAAATTGTTAGCTAGTCTAACTTGACTCCTAACAGTCCATTTTATCAAGTAAAAGGTTTTGGTTTACTGGAAGCAATTAAAAAAACAGAAAGATACATAACACACTTTCACATGGATCTGAGTCAAATAATTTGGGTCTGAATGCTGATGTGTAATTTTATTTTATTTTTTAAAATTGCCACATAATTTAAAAATTACCACATCATATTTATGTTAGTCACGCTAACTTGACTCCTAACAGTCCATTTTATCAAGTAAAAGGTTTTGGTTCACTGGAAGCAGTTAAAAAAACAGAAAGATACATAACACACTTTCACATGGATCTGAGTCAAATAATTTGGGTTTGAATGCTGATGTGTAATTTTATTTTATTTTTTAAAATTGCCACATAATTTAAAAATTACCACATCATATTTATGTTAGTCACGTAGGCATACAAACTAATGGAGTTTGATGGAATGATCATTAACAATCAGTTTTGAAACTTCAGGGACTAATAGCGCTCATTTTAAATTTCAGGGACTAATAGTTCTCACTGAGTAAACTTTAGGAACTAACAGTATATTTAGCCTATATATATACACGGAAAAAAGTCTGGTTAATTGGTAGACAAAGGAGTGAGACCAAATCTGAAACACGAGTCCACTTAATCTTGGGCATAAAAAGTGAACAGAAAGAAGGTGGTTCCTTGCATTTTCAAAGGACACGCCTCTTTTCTTGCGGCCAGGAAAATAAGAAAGAAAGGATTGGGGTTTATTTTGGGAGTCAAAGTCAGAACTACACACCAAGCCAAAGAAGATAGAATGCACTTCGCTAACAAAAGAAAAAAAGCCCAAATCCAAAATAAAAGAGAATATGGACTATGCGCTCAATTTCTCAAGTTGAGCCCAACACATAAAGTTACTAAATTTAAATAATGGGAAATATAAAATGAAGTATACTAAAATAATAAAATAAAATTTAAATTTAATCATTTAACAAATATTTTAACATTGCATTATAACATATATTTTGAAATTTAAAAGAGATATAGATTTAATTAAAGTGAGGAATAGGCGTAGAAAGGGAAAGATAAAAATAAAAACATTTCCAGGAAATTTTATTAATTTTTGAATTTTCAAATAACACAGGGTTTTGAAGACGTATAGGCGGCTGAAATTTGAGAAAAATTCATACAATCAACATCATGTAGGTAAAAGAATGGTTGTATGCTAAAGTAGTTGGCTGAGTCTAATTTTCCAAGTCATTCAGTCATACTCATACCCCTTCAAGAACGCTAGTAGAAATTTGAAAGCGTTCAAAACGAAGTCAATGGATTTCAGTATCAAAGGCCTTATAGTCCAAATGATATTTGGAAGAACTGTCCATGTGACTTTGTTTGTGAGGTTAAGAGATAAAGTTCTCGGATTAGAGTTTAGCACTGGCCTCACAATAATGATTTTGACGTAGTCAACGGTCAATCAAGAAAAGTACACCTTAACTACTACAATAGCATGCATCTTGATTAAAGAAGAAATACACAAACCTTATGCTTGACTTCATAGAAATCATGGTATGGTTAAAAATTAGAATTATTAAAATTGTTTGCTTGACTGCAACAAGGATCAACTAGTGTAGGGGTATTATGTCTCCAATCATAATGCCAGTTTTGTTCTTCTCTCTCCTTTTTTTTTTAGAGGGGGCATCTTGTTATCAATGGTTACAGAATACTGAACAAATGGCCCATCCATAGGCAAATGTACAAACTGTATCAGACACAATGGTTAAGTGTTCTGTATTGGCTATAAAATAAAAGGCTCTTTCTGACAACAGCCAAATAATTTGTCCACCAACAGAATATCAATGCCTTATTTCCACAAGAAATTGCAATATTTTTGGCATTCAACAATTATTTTAAACCCTCATATCCTCATGACTAGAATAATTGGGACAGATAAACATGTAGAATAATTTTTTTAATGCAAAGTAAATTCACAGAAACATAGAACTTTATGTTCTAGTCATAATAAATAGATCCAATGTAACTTTTTCTATTTCTTTTTTCAGGGAGCAATGAGGACAAAAAGACATTGAAAGACTGGAAAAGATTATATCAAGAAAACATAACCTTGGCACATCCGTTTACAGATTTTTCCCTACTTAATTTTACACTTCATATGTCTTAATAACAGCAGCTATACAATTAGTCCACCATCAGAACATCAATATGTATCTTATTTCAACAAAGAAAACAGTGGGAAAGGAGTACAAAAAGACTGAATGACAGAAAAACATTACAGCAAGCAAATATTACCAGAATTAACAAGGTCCGGGACCACAGCAAATATGCAAAAGTTACACTTTTGTATGTCATGCTTCAGTGTACTTTCTACCTCAACAATTTCACTTGAGGAACTTGCAGTTGCAATTTCAAATTCCCTCAATATCTCAAAGTCACCTGTGACACCAAAGCTCACCCCAACAATCTCATTTGAGGTACTTGTAGTAGCAATTTCAGATTCTCTCAATATCTCAGACTCATAGTCATTTGGGACGCCATATCTCTCCCCAAAAATACTAATTTTATTGTATAATTCAAGCATTGTTGGTCTTTGACCAGGAAAGGGGTTGAGACAGTTACATGCAATATCAAGGAACTAAAAGATTTCATCATCAAATCCTTTGCCAGTGAGAGATTTATCAATGACATTGTAGAGATCAGAAGAGCTAGTCAGAAGATGAGTTATCCAATCAAACAAACTCCCATTCAATCCGTTTGAATAATTGTTAATTTCGTTGGGTTCCTTCCTTGTTTTTAGCTCAAGAAGCAGAATTCCAAAGTCATAGACATCCTTTTTAACGAAACCCAACTTCCATACCCCACTGTCTACAAAAGAGCTAGTGCTTGAGTCAATGACATAATTCATGAACATTAACCCTCCAGAACTCAATATTTTTGTCTCCCCAAAATTTGATATCTTGGGCTCAAAATTCTTATCTAGTAAGACAGAGTTTGAACCCAAGTTAAGATGCACAACTCGGAAATCGTACTTATGGTGAAGCCATGCTAGGTCTCTTGCTATCCCAATCGCAATTTTAATCCTCAAAGGCCATTCCAAGATATTTTCCTTTCCTTCCTCTACATGTAGCCAATCATAAAGGTTACCATGGGATATATATTTGTACACCAGAAGCATCTCGTTCTGTTCCCTATAGTATCCCAAAAGGGGAACTAGGTTATCGTGTCTCAATATACCCAAAGCTAATAGCTCAAATACGAATTGTTTCTCACTAGATTGACAATTATGTAACCTCTTAACCGCAAGGGGTCAACAATTTGGTAGCACTGCCTTGTACATTGTTCCAATCTTTCCCGATCCAATGAGATTGTGTGTGCTGAAAAATCCTGTTGCCTCACTAAGTTCTGTTAAGCTCATTCTTGTGACCATTCCCCCCATCTGAGAAATCTGTGGATTATAACAGAATTTAACACATGTAAGGAAAGATGCAGAGGCTGAGGATGATCTTTCAATTTCAAAAAGTAAGGATCATGAAAATGCAAGGAAAGCTCTGTAGCAAGGTAGAAGAAAAATAAAGATTTTTCTACTGTCACAACAAATTCTCACAATAAGCTAACGTGTTAGCTTATCACAGTTCAAAATAAAAATAAATTACACTAGGACCAATCACAACTCAAAACAAGCTTGTTGTGAAAATGTTTTGGAAATTCTTTGTACCCGTAGACTTTGTCGGCAAATATTGTCATTGTTTTGTCTTCTAAAAATAGTATTTTGAAATCCTGTTTTCCATAACAGAAACTTGAAAATAGAAACAAACAAGCTCTTACCATCCTGTTCTTGGTTCTTTCATTAGTGAATTCTTTGATTTCTTTCATTATTTTCTCGTTCTTCTTTGTTGTTGCCTTCTTCACAAGCAACCATTTAACAAACATAAAAACTATCACCGAGACCATTACGACAACCCAGCCTACCACAAATCCTTCTGTGAATAGAACGCTAAACTTCTTAGAAGAAGGCATATTATAAAAATTGGTTTGGAAAACGCACACGTAGAAAGGTATATATGTAACTATGTAAAAAGAGAAAGATGGAAACAACATCATTTCCGGATCAGTTTATTTAATTAATTCTTGAATCTTCAAATAACATATTATAAAAATTGGTTTGGAAGACTTGGCTGAAATTTGAGCTTAATCCATACTATCAACTCTAATTAAGTAAAGGTTTGGGCTTAATCCTAGAAATTTGAGCTTAATCCATACTGTAAAACTCACTAGGCATTTGGCCTAGTGGTGCAGCCACCTCCCTTGATTCCTACACCTAAACGGCGTGGGTTCGATCCCCTACTTATACAAAATTAATGTACTGTGTGTATTTCTATTATAAATTTAAAAAAAAAAACACTTTAATTAAGTAAAGTCACTTGGGTATTTGACCCAGTGATAATACTTCCTCCCAAAAAGTCTCACTCCTCTATGAGGGTGTGGATTCAATTCGAGATCTTTAAAATATACGTGTGTGTGAAGTTTAGATTAGAATTTCTAAAAAAAAAAAAATAAAAAAAAAAACAACTCTAATTAAGTAAAGAGGGTAAACGAATGGATAAGTAGTAGGCTAAGTCTAATTTTTCAAGTCATCCAGTCATGCCCCGTCAATAACGCTAGTAGAAATTTCAAAAAGTACAAAACCAAGTCAATGGATTTCGGTGAAGACAGAGAAAGGACGGTTCGTTCCGTTTAATTTCAGCTAAAGATAAGTTGCTAGCAACCTTTTTCTCTTTGGGTTAATTTTTGAATTTGGCCCTCAAGTTTCAATATTTAAATTTTAATCGATAACGTTTTGGAGTGTTTTCTATGTCATCCTTCGATCTATATCCGTTAATGACATGGCTGTCAAATGTCATATTATCTGAAAACCATGTATTTTTCTATTAAAATTACAAGCATGAACTCTTGAAACTTAAATTACACTGTTAGTCTCTTTAATCTAATCTAAGTTTTTCTTAAATTCTCAATAAGTTCACTGGTTTTCTAGGATGTTTGCGGTTTCTTTTAACACCAATCGAAGACCTCGCTTTGTAGCATGACCAACACCTGGCAGTTCCAATTTAGCTTCTTCATCTCTGTCCTTAAAAACATCTTGGGCTTCACCATTATTGGTTGGTCTGGTTTTGCCTCGCTTTGGCTTCAACTAGATTTGGTGCAGTAGCTTTGAATTTTTGAGGTCACTTTTTTTTTTGATTGAAAGTCAAGTAGTGTTTTAGTTGCCAAGAAATGACGTAAAATTACTAGTTGAATTTTTCAATTTCGGGCTGTGGAAGATAAAATTGTTGGTTTGTTGGTGATTGACTGTGTGGCTTTACTTAGAATTTATTTTCCACGATAAATTTGGTATTCGTAGAAATGAAATCTATTAGATTTATGGAGCCGTTGTTTGGTTGCTGAGAAAGACAAGGAAGGGAAGCGGAATTTTGTTTTGCATTTGATCTTATACGGTGTTTTGGGTTTTGACATGCTGAGAAATTTTCCTAAATAGAATCAACTTAATTTAGTGAAAGAAACTTGGAAATGATTAAACAAATTTAAGAAAAATTTGATATTTAAGCAAAATTAGGTTTCGTGAGGAGAGAATAGTGGTTGTGGCTGTATGGTGGTGTGGGTTAGGTCACTAGAAAGATGGAAAAAGTGTTCAATAATTTATTTATTGATGTGGTAATTAAAACCACGTAGTTTTAGCGTAGTAAAACTACGTCATTTTGAACTTATGTGACATTAAAGACCACATAATTATAAGAATAGATGGAAGGGAGACATTCAAAACATTATAGACTAAAATCTAATTTTAAAACTTGAAAAGTCAAAGTCAAAATTATTCCAAACTTGAACGGTATATTTTCTATTTTAGTCTTTATTCTTTTTGTTTTTCCAACCCTGTCAACTGATTGTTAGAAACACTGAAGGTTTTCAAATGACGGAGGAGTCCTATTTCGACAGGGGTTTCACCAGTTAGATGGTTGTTGTCAAGTTTAAGGACATTCAGATAAGTGCAATTGGCAATGCTCTCTGGGATTTCGCCAGAAAAATTGTTGCTGGAGAGGTCGAGGCTTGTTAGCGACGGGACCAATAAAGATATGTCAAATGGGAGGGGTCCTAAAAGTTTATTAGAGGAGAGGTCTAACCCTGTTAAACTTGAGCAGTCTCTAATGCCCCGAGGAAACCGGCCCTTGAGACCCATATCAGAGAGTCAGATATTTGGATAGGATGGATTTGGACTCATGGATTTAGATTTGAGGGCCCAAATCCAAATTCTTTGTTTGGATGATTTAAAATCATTAGGGTTTGGATTTGGGTCAAATTCATCTAAGATTTTAAAGGCCCAAATCCATGGATTTCAAATGACTTCTTAAGGTAGAAATTTCACAAATCCTCTCATTAGATGCCAACACTCAAAATGACTAAAATATCATTGGACTCTCTAAAATACATCTAAAGGCTCTAAAATGACCAAAATGCCCCAAAAATACCAAATGACAAAAAAAAAACTCCAAAATGACCAAAATACCCACAAAACTACCAAAATGATAAAAAAATACTCATGGAATCATCAAAGTGATCCAAATACTTCTAAAATGACCAAAATAACATCAATACCCTAAAATGACCGAAATAAACTTAAAAATTCAAAAATGGCCAAAATAATCCCCAAAATACACTCAGAACACCTAAAATAACCAAAAATAACTTCGAAAACTCCAAAATAACCTTGGAAACACCATAATGACCAAGATAATACCGAACCCCTAAAATGACCAAAATAACCCCGAAAACTCTAATATGACCAAATTCACCCTAGAAAATACCATAATAACCAAAATACACTCAAAATTCCTAAAACGACCAAAATATCAGTGAACCACCAAAATAACTTCGAAAACTCTAATGTGACCAAAATAACACCATGTGAATTGTGATGTAGTACCAGTACGTACCTTAGAGAAATAGATTATATATCTTATTGACGTGATTAATTGTCGTTATCATTACAAAGATTTTTATCCAAATTGACAGTTCATCAAGTTGTTTAACTCGATCGTATGTTTCCTGTCATATATACTAGTAGTATTTAGTACTCACATCGTACCTACAACATTATTATTATTTTTTATCTCCAAGTCAATGTGGAAAATGTAACACGCAATTGGTTGACAAATGAGTAATAGTTTGAAGTCTAACTTTATCATGGCAATAACACGCCAATTGGGTGTTGTTCTCTTTAAAAAGAAGTAAAAGTCCAACAAGTTGTAGTGACACATATTGTTGTAAAAGGGTTGATGTCTTAGCAACTATTCGGAATTTCATTAGCCAAGTTTTAAAAGAATAATCAATGTTTGAACCACCCTATGCTTGACCATCTAACTTTCTTCTTGCTTATGGAAACAATGCTGCAGACATTTATTTCCACCATCATATGCTTTAAGTTGTGGAACTATAGTACATTAACAAAATTAATTAGTTTAGAGAAATAGTTTAAAAAGGAAAAGCTCAATATCCCATCTGATTTTAAAACCTTTAATTTCCGGCAGACCATTCAATTGTCCTTGGTCTTCTCACTGCAAGGATTGATCTTAATTTCTTGCAAATTGAAAGCTCATCAAATTGTTTAAATTCATTTGCTCTTGTCATCTCTAAAAGGGCGGAACCCAGATTTTTTATTTTGGGTGCCAAAACATGAAAAGAATTTGACCATTTTAAAAATATGAAATATAATGAAATTCAAAATTAAATTAGCATATGAAAATAATTTTGGAGTTGAGAACATAGAAGTTGCTGCACCAACCTACCTCAATATATTTATTGTTGTAGTTTTACTCACAAATTGGATATTCATGGATTGAAGAGATTTACGTGATAAAGCCATAGAGGAGTTCAACAAAGGTGTTAAAGCATCGTGGCATTACGAAAGTAAGTAACAACTTTAGGATTAGGTATATTCTTTGTTGTGTAATTCTTCAATTCTATTCTAGTGGTTTCTTTAGAAGGTTATCAATAAACTTTTGTAGAGTTTTTTCCTATTGGGTTTCTCTTCATAACCATATCATTGCGCTGCTTTATTTAAGTGTGATATTGGTATTGTAATTTTTTTAACTAAATTCAATTTGACCAAGCATAATTGATTAACTAATCACTTGGATTAATTTGGTTAAAACCTACCCCAGCCAGTGTCTAAATATCTCACAAACTTATTCAATTATCTTCGTTGATTTATTTTTTTTTACTTGCAGCTTGTTTGGTCCAAATTGCAGAACTTAGAAAATGAAATATAATATTAACAACTTACTCAATTGTCTTTGTGGATTTTTTTTTTCTTTTGTCCAAAAAGTAGGACTTACTCAATTTTCTTTTGTCTAAATTGGATGAGAAAGAGATGCCTTACTCAATTTTCTTTTGTCCAAAATGGATGAGAAAGAGATGCCTTACTCAATTTTCTTTTGTCCAAAATGGATGAGAAAGAGATGCGTAGGATCATAGAAAAAGTCGTGGGTCATCATTAAATTATTAACTATAAATTACAATGAGATGCTTCCTATATATGTTTGTGGTCGAAAACACGTGATAGGCCAGGCATCAGTGTGAGACATAAGATCAAATTAGATGATTATTATTATTATTTTTTTAATAGTTACGATAGAATTTCAATCTATAACGTCTGTTACATGATGATTGTTTTTACCATTAAACCAAGATATCAATTGGATTTTTGTGTAGATGGGATTTAAACTCAAGTCCCTTGCTTGACGACAAGACATTTACCAGTTGAACTAACAGAAACACACAAATTCGACACTTGTTAATTTTGGTTTGATGCTTTATTTATTTATTTATATTTTTAGAAGAAATGTGGTTGATGCTGATTGAAACAGCCATAACCTGGATGGATGGATGCTTGAGTATTTTTTATATTGTTTCCAGCAAGGTTTTTCCTCAAATGCATTTGCTTAAAGGATCATTCTATGCCTATGGTACCCATATATTTTTTATGGGTACTATAATATAACCTGGTCCAAAAAAACAAACCAGAGGGTTTTATTTTTACAATCAACTAATTAGTAATTTTTACAGTGTGAGTTAGTAATATATATACTCTAGATTAGAAACTCTAGCCACCATAAAACCTATTACTTGTTTCTGACTCAAAAATCATAGAGAGAATGTTGCTTAAGGATTTTAAAGAGATGATGCTAGCAAATTTTTGAGGTTGGAATTGTAGATCTTTAGAAGAAGGAAAGGTTTAGAGAGAGATTTTGAAATTTTGTAAGTTTACTTGAGGTAAGTAACTTTTTCCGTAACTAATTATTTTGCTAAAACTTCCCCATGTTATTTATTAAATATTTTTTTTTTTTTCTTATAGATTATTATTTTAATTATTTTAGATACATTGATTTAAAGAAAATAATTAGAGTTTCTTCTTTTTGAAATATTATAAATATATTTGATTTAGTTGGTTATTTAGAAAATTTTGTTTCCTCAACTTTGATCAAGCATTTTTGAATTTTGCGAAAAGAACCATATATATGTTGGTGATTTTAGGGGTATTTTTTACTTTTCAGGATTGTTTTGACTATCTTGGTGATTTTAGGGGTATTTTGGTCATTTTTATAGGTTTTGGGATTATTTTGTCATTTTAGAGGTTTCGTAGTTATTTTGGTTATTTATAGTATTTTGGTGATTTTAGAGGCATGCATTTTGATAAAAAAAAAAAAAAGAAAAAGTTTAGGGGGTATTTTGGTTGTTTTAGAGGTTTAATATTATTTTGATGATTTTAGGGGTATTTTGGTCATCATGGTGTTTTTGGGGTATTTTGGTCATTTTTTACGTTTCGGGGTTGTTTTGGGGATTTTAGTGATTTTAGGGGTATTTTGGTCATTTTAGAGGTTTTAGAGATTTTTTTTTTTTTGGGTTATTTTGGTCATTTTGGTAATTTTATGTATGTTGGTCAATTTATAGGTTTCAAAATTCTAAATTTCAAATCCTCCTTTGTATAAATGGATCCAAACAAGAAATTTTAAAATCAATAGATTTTGAATCAAGACATTTCAATTCTAGTGCATGTTTGGTACACCGGATTCAAATCCAGATTCTGTGATTCAAATACAGAATCACTTGGTCCCACGTAAAAAAAACATGTTTGGTACGCAATTTTTAAGTGAGGATTGAAATCCCAATTTGAATTTTATGTGGGTCCCATGCCAAATTTGAGTTAAGCCATTTACCTTTTTTTGAATCCAATATGGATTCAAATCCGGACTCAATTTACGTGGGTCCCAGTTTTATTACCGTTACTGGGCCCACACGTTTCTTCTTTCTCCCCATTTTCTCTCTCTCTCTCCTCCGTTTGCTTCTCTGCTTCTCTCTCCCTTGCTCTCGGGCATTTCACGGCCACTTCACCGTAGAAGACAAACAAAAAAATACCCAACAAAACAAAAACAAACAGAAATGCAAGAAACAATCTTAAGTGTTCTCTCTGATAAGAAAAAATCTGAAGAAGGAAAAGAAGAGGAACTGTGAGGTCTGAGGAGTAAAAAAAAAAGGAAGAAAAAAGAAAGTGGTGTACGTGGGTGGTAGGGAAAAAAAGGAAAATAATAATAATAATAATAATTAATAATGTAATAATAAAATTTAAATCTAAAAACCAAAACTATGTACCAAACACAATTTTTTTTTTTTTTAAAAATTGTGATTTCAGTTGTGAAACCAAAACTAGGTACCAAACAGATTTTTTTTTACAATCTTGAATTCAAATTAGGATTAAAGTTCCAACTTCAATAAAGTAAAAAGTCACGAAACCAAAATAGAAAACGAAAACATGTACCAAACAGGCCCCTATTGATTTAAAATCCAAATCCAAATATCCAAACGCAACCTAATTGAATTCAAATACATTGAATTTAAATATTCTTGGAAATGATAACATTGTTTGTGTTTCATTGGTTAATGCAATTATGTGTTTGAATTCAATTAAGGAACCTAATGTACCTAACTTAAGAAACTGTGCCTAAATATTACCCTTTAAATATCATCCTTCCATCCATGTCTGTTAATGACACAACGGTTCTAATTTAGCTTCTTCATCTTTGTCTTAGCCTCATCTTGGCTTCGACGTTGTTGGTTGGTCTAGTTTTGCCTCGCTTTCACTTTAACTACATTTGGTATGCGGTTAAATTAGAACCGCATATATAAATCCAATATAAAATCCGAGATCACCTTTTCTTTTTCTTTTTCACTTTTAATTTGAAAATTAAGTGGTGTTTAATTGACGAGAAAGAAAGTAAAATTAGTAATTGAATTTTATATTGTAGGACTTGTGGAAGATAAAACTGGTTTGGAAGACATGGTTGTAAGTGGTGTTTAGTTACGTAGATAGAAAACCTAGTTTATACTGAATAATTAAGAAATCCGGAAACACTCAATTTATAGCCGAAATGATATTTGGAAGTGTTGGAGATATTATGTGGTGCATAAGGTCCAAAGCTAGTGTAAACCTATTTCTAGGTTTCTGCTATAAAAACCCTACATTGGGTATATTGAGAAATATACCCAATGAGAAATATAGTAAAGATGTAGCCATTAGGATATTTTCTGTGTACGTAGATCTTCATGACCGAACCACGTTAATTGTTTTCTTTTTCTTTCTCATTTTCGCATTTGCTCTATTCATTTACAACTTATTCAACAGGAAAAACTATCCATGTGACTTTGGTTGTGAGGTTGGTAGTTCAAGTTCTCGGATTAGAATTTAGCACTAGCCTCACAACGAGTAATTATATTATATTCCAGAAGTACATTAAATACGTACTCCCTCCTCTCACAGAAGTTATGGGTCCCATTAATTAAATTCATGATGGGACCCACCACTTCTGTGAGAGGAGGGAGTATGCATTTAATGTACTTCTGGAGTATAATATAATTACCCGTTGTGAGGCTAGTGCTAAATTAATCAAAAAGTTTAATCAAAAAGTTTTTATGCATAAAATCTTCTATATGTATAGTGGTTCTATGGAGTACGTTTATTCCTGAAAGGCAATCAAGGTCTAAAAAGTATACATTTTGGGTGGTTTTATTCCCAAAATGTTAACATTTGAGATCAAATACTTTTTAAGAGACCCAATATGAAGTACAAAACTCAATGGGTTGATTCAATGGACAGACAGAGAAAGGCACAAAGTTCAGTACTTATTAGCCTAAAAACAATTTCACTCTATTGTTGTTTTTCCGACCTCTGAGCTTTTGTGCTTCTTTCAACAATGTAAACCAAAAAATATATATCTAAATTTTATAAAATTTGATACACTTTGAAACAAACATATTGTGATCAAATAAATTATAACATACTCATTGTTGGAACACAACTCCTTTAAAAAACTGGTGTGTATGTATCCAGGATCATGCCAGTTTATTGTCTGTCCTTGCAGGTGCATCTATATAGAATATAGATACATGGAACATGGCAATGAAAAATTCATCTACCTTCCAAAAATTAGAATAATTAGAAATTTTATTTGCACTTTGTGAGGGGGTTTTTTGTTGCTATACCATGTGCCACAATGAGATTGATTAGAATGTTGACCGAGCTTTTGAGGGTAAGAGAGTCGAACCCAAAATTCAACTAGAGGCCCAAAAGTTGGCCTAAGGGCTAATGAGGCAGCTTCCTTGATGACATTTTTGGAGATATAAGCTTAGATTATGGTGTTTCGGGCTTGGGTTGGTATTCAGAGTTAAAGATCAGAGTTTTAAGATTGAAGCCGACCTTAGAACTCTCTATTTGAGGAAATCCGATCCACTAGAGAGCGCTTTAAAGAATAATAGTATGATATCTGCTATAATGAGTTTCAGACTATCTTTGTGTTTTCTGTGGTGTTGTGACCTGATCCTTATGATCTGGTCGTGAGTGATGTTATGGTGATCTTATGATGCTCAAGATGATGGTAGGGTTAATTAGAAGGGTTGGGATGTCATTAAGATGGTGTTTGAGGGTCTTATTTATAGATGGTTTTTTGGTGGGAAATTAAGTCTCTTGATTTCCTTTAATGATGAGGTTTCAAATATTAAAAGGAAGAGATAAGATTCCTTTGATGATAAGTTGGTCATGCATGCTTTTTAGCTTTGGTTTCCAAGAAATAACAGTCATGCCTCTCAGTAGGTATAGGGTCATTATTCTGGTGGAAACCTAGGATTATAAGACTAACTCCCCTCCTCCAAACCAAACTCCCTAAGTCTTAACAAGCAGAGGAGTGAACCTATCACAGATCTGGGCTGTGATGGTCACTCCCCAATGGTGATCGGAGTTTTTGTCATGATTACTATTCCGATGACCAATGCATGGGTATAAAGCCTATTGGCCTTGAAGAAGATAAGACATTCATGAGAGTTTGCTTGCTTTAATGGATCTCATGCATGTGGGCTGAGTTGGCTTGTAAAAGTAAATTTATGTCACCAGATTCCTGTCGTGGAGCATTATGCCAAATAACCATGATTCCCAGCTGCACATTGGACCAATGGATGAGCTTGTTTGTATCTCCAATGTCTGAAATATATTAAATGAGGAAGAAGAGCACGTTCCCCCATTGTTGTAAAAGCAGGATAGAGAAAACATGGACCCCATGGAGAGTTATTCATTATTTTAGCTTTTATTAAATGCTGTTCTAACTTGTGGAACTCATGGACAAACTGTCCCAAGCTAGCCAAGGTTGAGTTGAGGCTTTGGGCTTCCACTTGGGCCTTACTTATTTAATAAATATCCTCTTTAGGCCCAAAATGGTGTATTGGAGCTAACAACAGGAATAATTGGATTGGGCTTCCAATTGGGCATGACTAAGTACTCCGTGGTGGGCCTAAATAATTCACTTAGTACCAGATCTTGAGGTCCATCTCGGCTAGTTTAATGATCGGGTAACAATAAGTGAGCCAAGTCTTCAATTTGTGCTTGCTGGTCTTAGCAGTAATTATCTTATTGGAGTCCAATCACTTGGTGGGGGGTCAATCCATATTTAGGCTGAAAAAATGGACATTTACATACTTCAAAGAAGTGGCCTCAAAATAATAATAATAATAATAGTAAAGAGAGATTATCATTATCAGAATTCTATCAATTTTCTATTTATATATTGTGCTTGTAAATATTAATATTCAGGGAGCACTGAAAACATTAACAAAAAGATTGTGCACAACCGCAAGATGATAAGATTTTACATGTGAACACAGTTTTAATAGGTTCCGGGTCATTGACTCTTAACCTCAATGATTTCATGGTTCTGTAGTGATAGCAGCGGCAATTTCAGGTTGCCTTAGTAACTCATAATCATCTTTGACAGTCAGGCCATATCTCTCCCTGATAGCCCTCAATGTCTCGCACACTTCAAGCATAGTTGGCCTTTGATCCGGACAAGGCTGAACACAATTACATGCAATCTTAAGGAACTGAAATATTTCACCATCATATCCTTTCGCCACTAGAGATTTATCAATGACATCATACATACCACATGATGTACTTGAAATGTGATTATTCCGTTGGACCAAGGTCCCGTCAAGACCATTAGGAAAATTAGTCATCTGGCTTTGCTTCTTACCCGTAAGTAGCTCAAGAAGCACAATTCCAAAGCTATAAACATCCTTCTTAATCATTTCCATCTCACCAGATTCACTATCAATAGCGAAACTCCGGCTTATTGTCCTTCCAAAATTTGATATCTTGGGCTCAAATTTCTGATCAAGTAAGATACATTTTGAGCTAATGTCAAGATGAACTATTCTGAAGTCACTCCTATGGTGAAGCCAGGCCAAGCCTCTAGCTATACCGACCACGATTTTAACCCTTAAAGACCACTCCAAGGTCTTACCCTTATCTTCCACAGCACTTAGCCAATCATGAAGACTTCCATTTGACATGTATTTGTATACAAGAACCGCTTCTTGCATTTCTAGGCAGAATCCCATGAGAGGAACCAAGTTATTATGTCTTAACCTACCAAGTGTCATTACCTCAGATATTAATTGGTTCTCATAATGTTGAGATGCTTGTAACCTCTTCACTGCAAGGATAGTACCATCCAGAAGCATGGCCTTGTACACGGTCCCCATTTTACCTGACCCAATGACATTGTTTGCACTAAAATTGTTGGTTGCTTCACTAAGCCTCGCAAAACTTATATTTGCAACAATCCCCTCGACTATAAAAAACTGTAAAGCAAATTACGCTCAATTAGTACTCAAACAAATTAAAGCTTAAAGCAATTAGCAAAAAAAAAAAATTAAAGCTTAAAGCTTAAATGAATTATGATGAAGAATTCAATATTATGTACTTACAAAGATGTGGTGTAGGTCAATGCGCGCATTATGAATTTTGCTAAGATTATGATGAACCAATAATAATAAAAAAATCATAAAAGATTAATGGAATACAATTTCTTCTAGAAGGAAGACTTCACCGTGTCAACCTTCCAATTTCAAAGTCAGTCAACTGAGTCCAAATAAAATAATAATATTAAATTTGGGTATATCTAATTCAATAATTGATATTACGTAAATAACAAATTTTATAATTTTTATAAATTGTTGAGATGGGAGATTATGATTAGTTTAATAAAACTTTCACTAGAATTATCATTAATAATATTTTTATTGTACAACAATTACAATAGATCTAAGATAAATAAATTATAGATTTAAGATAAATATTATTTCACACTATGATGTGCATCATACTATGATGTGCACACATCATCTCATGTGGTGAATGAATATCATCTATATTCACATTTTAAGTAATTTATACAAGACATAATGTATCGATAGTGTGCACCTATGATTCTGGTGAATGAATATCGTCTATCCCACTTTTTGTTTTACACTTTTATACTCCACCAACTATAATATACCATGTGTTAGATTGTATGGATTGCAAATTAAGTCAAAGAGAGAGAGGATACCTCTTTGCTCCGTTCCTGTTGGTGTTCCTCAGCTGGAAATTGACTCACATAACAAGGTTCTGTTCTGTTCTTCCTCCTCGCCTTTACTGCAGTCATCGTTGTTGGCATGCTCTCATGATTCCTCTTCTTCAAACCCCTCTTCTTCGAACCAAACCCATGATTAAAATAGTACATGAAAAAGGCTGTGTATAAAAAAGCAAAAATCACGTAACTAATCACAAACCCACTTTTGAAGGAAACTTGAAACTCCCATCTATGCTTTTTACAGTACTCCAAAGGCCCTCCACAAAGTCCACTATTATTACGCTCAATTAGTACTCAAACAAATTAAAGCTTAAAGCAATTAGCAAAAAAAAAATTAAAGCTTAAAGCTTAAATGAATTATGATGAAGAATTCAATATTATGTACTTACAAAGATGTGGTGTAGGTCAATGCGCGCATTATGAATTTTGCTAAGATTATGATGAACCAATAATAATAAAAAAATCATAAAAGTTAATGGAATACAATTTCTTCTAGAAGGAAGACTTCACCGTGTCAACCTTCCAATTTCAAAGTCAGTCAACTGAGTCCAAATAAAATAATAATATTAAATTTGGGTATATCTAATTCAATAATTGATATTACGTAAATAACAAATTTTATAATTTTTATAACTTGTTGAGGTGGGAGATTATGATTAGTTTAATAAAACTTTCACTAAATTATGATTAGTTTAATAAAACTTACTAGAATTATCATTAATAATATTTTTATTGTACAACAATTACAATAGCTAAGAGATAAATATTATTTCACACTGGCTCATCATAAATTGATTCATATCATCATCTATATTCACATTTTAAGTAATTTATACAAGACATAATGTATCGATAGTATGCACCTATGATTCTGGTGTATGAATATCGTCTATCCCATTTTTTGTTTTACACTTTATACTCCACCAACTATAATATACCACGTGTTACATTGTGTGAGTTGCAAATTAAGTGTAAAGAGAGAGAGAGAGGGTACCTCTTTGCTCCGTTCCTGTTGGTGTTCCTCAGCTGGAAATTGACTCACATAACAAGGTTCTGTTCTGTTCTTCCTCCTCGCCTTTACTGCAGTCATCGTTGTTGGCATGCTCTCATGATTCCTCTTCTTCAAACCCCTCTTCTTCGAACCAAACCCATGATTAAAATAGTACATGAAAAAGGCTGTATATAAAAAAGCAAAAATCACGTAACTAATCACAAACCCACTTTTGAAGGAAACTTCAAACTCCCATCTATGCTTTTTACAGTACTCCAAAGGCCCTCCACAAAGTCCACTATTATTTACGTAGCTCTCACGCGTAACATTAATATTGTTGACAAACTCTGGCACTGGCCCGGACAAGAGATTGTTAGTAACACTAAAGATTCTTAGCCTGCTAAGCTGGCTGAGTTGCTGAGAAATTCGACCCGTTAACCTGTTTTTGTCGAGTTTAAGAACCTGCAAATAAGCGCAATTCCCAATGCTTGATGGGATTTCCCCAGAGAAGTCGTTGTCTGAGAGATTGAGCATTGTTATAGACGGCAGTATTTCGTTGATATCATGTGGGATCGATCCAGAAAGCTCATTACCTGAAAGATCTAAATTTTCTAGTTCCCTGCATTCCTCAATGCCCCTAGGGAACTCGCCCTTGAGCCCCATGTTGACAAGTTGGATACCGTATACTTTATTCTGAGCTGGGTAACAAGTGACCCCAACATACTTACAGATGGAACCTTCTATAAGGTTGTTGAAGGTCCAAGAAGAGGTTAAGAGATTGAGAGGGTCTTTCAAGGAATCTCTAATAGATTTCAAGCAAGAGATATCACTCTCAGTACCATAACTCACACTAAATGTACCTAAGCAATGACCAGACAAGAAGGTGGAACAAAACTAGAGCTCTTGCGTTAAAAGCCATAAGCGTTTGGGATTTTAGCAGCATGTTATTGACATGAAATGTTACATTTATGTAGAGGATGCTATTCAATTTGCAACATTGAAAGGAGGACGTGGAATTGTACCTAAATAGAACTAAGTAAATTGTAGTCTTTTGATTCTAGAAGGAACAAAGCACATAACTCATTTGGATGACACCGGGAATATTGAAGTCCACATGAGTATATATAATACGAGAAAGAGAGAACAAGGATGGTTCCTTGCATGTTCAAAGGACACTTTCTTTTGTTCAGGCTAGGAAAAATGAAAAAAAAAAAAAAAAAGCCTTCTGTTAATTTTTTTTGGTAGTAAGATAGCAAAATTAGATTAAGCACAAATCATACATGTACAATAAAGGTGAGTTTTATCAAAAGCTAGCAAGTCCTCCACCACAAGCGATGGGTCAACAAAAGTTACAAAAGAACTATTAAGATGAAGGCCTATCTTAGTAAGAGTATCTGCGCATTGGTTTGCCTCCCTAAAGACATACCGTACTACTGGGTTGGTAAAATCCTGCAGAAGGTTCCTGCAATCAAATAATAGGAGTTCCATTACTAAATTAACACAACATGGGTTAAATAAAAAACCCACAACCAACTCAGCATCAACTTCAACATATTGCTTTTGCTTTTGCTTTTCTTTATTTTTGGTTAGGTAAGATTACAATATAGTACCTACTCCAACAAGCTATTCTTCTTAGTCACCGAAGTTAATGTCAATCAGAATCTTTAGGTCAAAGTATTTGTTGTAATATTGATACACATTGTCATGTAACACTCCAATTGCCGAGTCACAAGTGTGAAAAAATAATCACATCAACATTTTCATCATTATATCTGAGATTACATTTCTGCACCTCAAAAATACTATCCTAACAACTCTTTTTTTAAGAAATTCAAGTGTGGCTGTCGTCCATCTTATACTTGGGCGAAGCGTTTTAGCTGCCAGGGCCTTTACTTTTACTTCAACTAGGTTTACTTTGGAGAACTGGAAATGGAAAAAAGGCTCGAATTTGGACAGACAAATGGTTGACTAGCCTCACGGCCCTCTAGCCTAATGCGAACCAAGCTATTGCTTTAGCCCCAACTTATATATAAAAAAAGAATAAAGTCCACTTTTGGCCCTTTTAACTTAAGATGTGTTTTCATTTCGGTTCCTTAATTTCAAAAGTTTTCATTAGGTCCTATAAATCTGTTTAGCTGTCAAATGAGGCCTTCTGTGCATCTCAATTAAATTTCCCTCCATTAAGTGCCTAATTGGACAACTCTAATGCTGACCAAGCATTCGATATGGCTATCTTTGACATGTCAACCCAAGAAAAAAAATATATTAAAAATTAGACATTAAAGCTACATTAAATGGTCCCGTTTCACACTATTTAAATTACAAAAACGGTGCCGTTTACTACAATCAAAGTAAGGGAGCTGGGGTTTTCTTTTTCACTTCGATTACACGGAGATTGAAGAACGGTGAGGGAGCTAGCCCAGCGGAGTAATAAAAAAAGATTCTGGAAAATTTTGGAGTTTCTCCTTGTCCTATATTTTATCAAGAGCAGTTACTATTCTTTCTCTTGAATTCAATACTAATCTGAATTTACTTTCTTGTTTTGTACATCTGGAATGGAAATCACTCTTTTGGAATTTAACATTAAAAAAAAAAAAAAAATTGTTTGGTGTGGAAGTTCAATGATGTGATTAATTTGGAATGATTTAGGATGCTTTACAACATGTTTTTGCGAGTAGAATTGTTGAGATAAAGGACTCTCCTCAATGGAACCGGTTGTCCTTTGTTTCTATGGATAAGTCTCTGCAACTTCTTCCTGCTGTTGAAACACTTGATCCGCAACAAGTTTGCATGCTTAGTTGGCGTTTAACGGAGGGACTCTAACTGAGATGGATGAAAGGGCTCATTTGATAGCTAAACAGACTTATAGGACTTAAATAAAAACTTTTGAAGTTAGGGGGCTAAAATGAAAACACTCCCTAAATTAGGGGACCAAAAATGGACTTTAGTCTGTAAAAAAGATAAATTTTAGATACAGTTCCTTAGGTTAAAGACATTAGGTTCTTAGTTGATCTTAAATATTCTTGAAAAAAATAACATTGTTTATATTTCATTGATTAATGCAACCATGTATTTGAATTCAATCGGGGAACTTAATATACCTAACCTAAGGAACTATACCTAAACCTAAGTTTTACCCTATAAAAAAGGCCCTTTAAAAAAATAGTCGTACTTCTATTACTTAAAAAAATATATATAGAATGCCCCGTATATATCTATACTATAATGTAAAATCGAAATTTTTTCACTTTTGGTTGATCTCATAATATTGCGACACATAAGTTTTTGAGATCTCACAATTTTACACCTCCTTATCTTCAATATAAATTTTTCATGGGTTACCGATTAGTTATGTTAAAGTTTAAGTCTTAGATTGCTTAGATGAAGAAGTTGGTCTCCTATGTTGGGTAAAAATAGGAGCTTATATTAGAATCTCACATTGTTTTGGAGACTTGGAGTGAAGCTTTGTCTCCTCCATTCATGTATAAATAAGACATTCTTATACATAATATTGTAAAAAATTCTATAGTAAATATGTAACATATTTAAGGCTTTCCTTTGTGAACGTGTGCTGTTAGGCTGGATCTTTTTATTAGTAATTTTGTATAAAAAAAATAAAAAAAAGGAAAAAAGAAAAAGAAAAGAAACAGTACATAAAATAAAAAAATAAAAAATACTCTACTTATAACAAAAAGTAAAAAAGATCCAAGTCTCATTTAGATTTAAGGCTTTGGCCCCCAAATTGTCTTGTTTCCTCTGTTAAAGGACTAAGTTCGAATGCCAGGGTGTGTGAGATCTTTGATTCTAACACTCATTGGTGGAATGTTTCATTTATAGAGTCCATTTTTTTTTTCCAATGGATGTGGAGAATATTAAGAACATTCCTTTGTCCAATATCAAAGCTGATGATAAACTCATTTGGGTAGCATCAAGGTCTGGAGAATTTTCTGTGTACTGCATGCGTATCTTGCACGTTTCACATTCATGAATAGGAGGGTGAATCTTCAAGGGCTTCACAAAATAAAACGTTATGGAAGATGTTATGGTTTTTGAGGATCCCTTGGAAAGTAAAAGTTTTTCTATGGAGAGCTTTATGCAATACGCTTCCAACCATGCAAAACCTTGCGCGGCGTGGTGTCCTATTGATCCCATAAGCATTCCCGTTATACATTTCTATAAATTAATGAATACTTTTTTAACTTAAATAAATAAAAAAATAAAAAATAAAAATTGAAAAAAGAAGTATAACATGAATCATGAATCTTGAATCTTGTTATGTTAAAGCCAAGCCAATCCCTCATATGAACAATAAGCATATCTTCTTAAAGGACAAGGATCCTCTCCATTTGAAAAGAAATGGAGAGTCTTTATTTCATAATCTAGATTAAATGTCTCACATCTAACAATATACAAACTGTTATATCATTTAAAATTTTAAATGACGAGACATGAAATGGATAAATGGAAAGATTTTCAAATGGAGAGGGTCCTATTCCCTTTTCAAAAACACAAAAAAAGGGTAGCTTGTCAAACTTTCTTTGTTCAAATGGAAGACATTGAAACTTGAAAAACTTTGGTTGGTTTCATAGAAACAAACAAGGTATGAGACGATATTGGACGGTGGAATTGTTTTCAAGATTGTGAATGTTGGAGAGTGGTCATTGAAGAAAAGAAATTATATAATATATGCAAGGGATTGAAAGTAATAAAGTTGAAACAACTAGTTTACTAAGGGTCTGTTTGGGTTAGTTGTTTAAAAAAGTATGTTTTTACAAAACAATTATTTTGAAAATGTGCTTTTTGAAAACATGATTTTAAAATCATAATCGAGCGTTTGGATAATTTTTGTCAAAAATTACTGTTTTCGGTGCAAATGACCAAAAATGACTTAATTATGCTATTAATGTTATCTTTATAATTTTTAATGCACTCAATGTTACATAAAAAAAAATGTTTATAACCAATAAGATTCACATTAACTTATTTGTTAAAGTAAAAAAGAAAAAGAAAACACACACACACACACCCATCAATAAAGAAAAAATAGTCCAAAAATATTATAATTGAAAAGTTACTACCCTACTTTTAATTTTTTTCTCCATCTTGAATGGCCCCACCAATCTTTTATGCACTAAGTTGTGCTCCTGTGAATGTGAATGGTTGACAAGTGTTGTTACAAAAACCACCAAACCTTTTCTAGAACCACTAAGAAACATCAAAGAACCACTAAGAACCACTAAACTCAAACAATTAGGCATTTTCCTACATTCCTTTCTTTTTCACGCCCCCAACCCCCCAACGCCCCCTATTGATTTTACTGTCTTGTTTCACTCCAATTTTCTCCCTATGTCCAGAAGATTTCATTCATAAAAAATGGTGAGGACAACCACTATGCAATGGCAAGGAAACAACATGCTAGAGAGGAGATAGACCACTGTGCAAGAACAATCATGGCATAAAGAAGACAAATGGTGGCAAGCAACGGTATGACAATGGATTTTTTATTTTTGGTCATAATGCAATCTTATGTGGATATTTTAGGAATTACATAAGATATTTTTCCGGTAAAACATGCGTTATTGAAAAAGCTACTCCCCCCTTTGTTCTGAAAATGTGCTATTTCATCAGTTTAAAAACACAAATTTTTTTTTTTAAAACGTAAAGCCAAACACATTATTGTCAACGTTTTTGGTTAAGAACGCGAATTTTTGTTTAGAAAACATGGGCCCAAACGGACACTAAGGTTAGTTATTAAAAAAAAGAAAAAAAAGCTTACTAAACTTAGTACAATCGTGATCCGAAACCAATCTGAACCTTTTATGGAATTCAAAGCTTTTGGGCTTTGTGTTTGCTTCGGGCTAAATAATGAAAGAGTGGGCTGAATAATGAAAGATTAATTCAAGGCTTTCGACCCCCCAAAAAACTAGTCTATTACATTCCTTTGGCATATATAAAAAAGGCCCAGCATCTAGTGTAATAATCTACCGGTAAAAACAAAATCAAGGAAGAATAAATTCTCTCTCTCTCTCTCTCTCTCTGCATACCACGAGTACTCCTATTCACTACGACAATTGGAATACTATCCACATTGCCGCAACTATGTCTTCTATGAGCTCACCAAACACATTGAGATCGATTGTCACTTTATTCGACATCATGTCTGGTAAGGTAGCCTTCACCTTCACTCAGTTTCCTATGAAGACCAACTTGTTGATGTGTTCACCAAGTCTTATTGTTGGGTATACACATATGAGTAAAAGTCCCATATGGAAAAATAGTAAAAATGTTGAGAAATTAAAATAACATAACTAGGCTCAAACTTTTGGGTAAAGTTGTGTCCCTATGTATTATATTAATTCTTCAATTAAAGGCTCTCCAAGATATTATTTCCCCAACCTCATCCATTGGGTTACCTTCATGATTTCATCTTCAAACTCAAGATCATGACTTCCTCCATGTCATCTCAAGTTTGAGGGGGTATGTTAGTGTATTAGGTTTATTACATTTTGCATATCTTGGTTATATAGCCCTAGATTGTGACTAAAATTAAGGAACATTAATTGTTCTTGATTTTAGTCTAATCAAGGGATCCTTATCAGTCAACTCTTACATAGCACACCTAATTGTACAAAAATTATATGGAACATACAGAGATTCCTTTCAGATCAGTTCTGTTCTTTCCCTGTCAGGTTATTTCAACACCGTTAAGAATCAAGAGCTCAAGTACATAGCATGAGTTAGTGGAAGTTTTATCATCTCAATGAAGAGATACGAATGTTTCCTCAAGCTACATCACTTATATTTTTACATGTACACGCTTAAAATACAACGACCATGCACTTTGGGCTGATTAATAAATTTTCCAATACTTCTAAATTAATACAGACCTTATCCAACAGACTTACGCTAATATATTCTAGTAGTTAGATTTCTGCTCTTTCAATCTCAATGATTTCATCGCTTATATTAGCAGGAGCAATTTTAGCTTTCCTCACTGTACTGAAATCATAAGCAAGACCATATCGTACACCTAGAGACCTTGTTTTTTTGTACACTTCAAGCATTGTTGGCCTTCGATCAGGAAAAGGCTGAAGGCAGTTATATGCAATTTTAAGAAGCAGAAAGATCTCTCCATCATGTCCTGTCCCAATCAGAGATTTATCAATGGTGTCATGGAGACTAGAAGAACTTGCCAAAAGATTAGAACTGCTACATGCATAGCTTATTTGACTTGGTTCCCACCTTGTAATCAGCTCAAGAAGCACGATTCCAAAGTTATAGACATCTTTCTTAACATATTCCAGATCCCAAATCCCAGAGAAACTCCTTGAATCATCAATTTTTGAATTATTTGATGTCGCCCTTTCAAAATTTGATATTTTGGGCTCAAAATTTTGATCAAGTAAGATGCATTTTGAGCTTATGCTAAGATGGACTGTTCGGATTTTGCATTCATGGTGGAGCCATGACAAGCCTCTCGCCAGACCAACAGCGATCCTAGCCCTCAAAGGCCATTCCAATATCATAGAATCACCATCCAATGGATGAAGCCAATCATAAAGATTTCCTTTCGACATATATTTGTACACCAATATTTTTTCCTTCCATTCCATGCAGAATCCCAAGAGTGGGAGTAAATTGTAATGTCTCAATCTACCTAGAATTGTTAACTCACACATGAATTTTTTCTCCAGTTGTTGAGAGTCGTATATTCTCTTAACAGCAAGGAACTGACCATTGGGTAGTGCAACCTTGTATACTTTCCCCATCTTTCCCGATCCAATGATGTTGTCCTTGCTAAAATTGTCAGTGGCCTTACTAAGCCCCGCAAAAGTCATTCTTGTAACCCAGTTCTCCAAAGTTGACTCCTGTATGACCGAGCTACTCACCATTAGTATGTAAGTATTAGATATACAGCCGAAAGAAGTTTGATACTACATAAGTTCAAAAGAGTTATAGGGGGTAGATTTTTGGGGTATTTTTAGAATTAATTATGGCATAATTTATGGAAAATTGGCACACAAGCCATTTATCATCGGAAAGCTCTATGTCTGTAGTTACCAACACATTAAGTGGTGTACAATTTGAAGGAGGTGCACCATTGTAATGGTGTGATCACCACCCCAACAACACTGAGAATATCAAACATGTGAACTCTCTTTTTTGGGAGAGAAAATTCAATTTTCAACCAAATAATCTAAAATGAGTTTCTTTTAAGTGAACGGATGCGATGTAGGTTATTATATGGCACCACATTTTGTCTTAATTGGTATTATCTTTCACGCTAAAGATAGTCATGTGTGACACACGTGACCCATGGGTCCACTACACTAGTTGAACACTACATTAAAAATTTGAATTCCCGAGATCCCTCATTGCCCCATCACCCATGAAACCTCCACATCGCACACAACAAGCCTTTTCCCCGCCATAAAACTATCTAATTTGTTGGTGTGAGTGTGTTACAAACACACTTTTCTCATTGTTTTGTCCCATATGGTCATTCCTTTCTATCACCCATGAGTGGTTTTAGAAAAACAAAAAGGAAGAAGGAAAAGATGCCTTTATAGCTGTTGATATGGTCAACCTCGTTAATTAATGAGTCAGTCTTCTTCTTGTTTTTTTCGATCAGCCACTTTTACAAAGAGCCACATAGTTCCTTTAGACCACATATTTTGGGCGAAAACAACAAAAAATAGGGAGGAGGCAGCAAAACCATGCACCATAGCTCCCCAAACTATTGAAAACCCGTATATAACAGTACTCGTCCACTAAGGAGCTTGTTCATCCTTCGGGGAATAAAAAAGATTTCTTTCTCTCTCTTGCACTGTTCCGCGCCAATTAACGGAAGCAACAACAACAACAACAACAACGACACAGTTTCTTCAGTTATTCTTTTTTGCTTTATCCCTCTTCGTTTTGCTGTGATCATTAAAGAACAGAAATTTGTCTTCATTTTTTGGAAAGTAAAAAAGGAAAGACATTATTTTAGAAGGTTGTTCTTGAACCTTTGTGAAGGAAGTGCGTCCAGCACAAAGCACAAAGGTATTTGTTGTAATCTAATCTTGAGAGTTGTTCCATTGAAAAGCCGTTCGCATCGAGTTTTATTTCGGGTAACACGAATTAACCTTTAAGGACAATATTATTACGTAATTCTATAACTTAGTGAGATTGTTCCTAAACTGATTTTAAATTTATGTTCAGTTTATTTTTTTGTTGATTATTTTTGGATTTAACTTGGTTTTCCTAGAGTAAAATTTGTGCATTCTTAAAATATATCCAACATAATTGACCAACGACATTACAAATCCCAACCACCAGACACCGAGAACACACCACAAACGCACCCCGACCCATCAACCGCTAACAATTAATTGCCACAATGGCCCCATTGAGTGCGGGGATCCGAGACAAGCCTTGTGATCTACTCACACCACCGTCTCGTTCGGGCCTTTGCTAATGACAGTTGGCTTTCCGAAACTAATTTTAAGTTTTTATTCAGTCTATTTTTTGAGTTGACTAAGTTAAGGATTCGGATTTACACTATTGGTTTAGTCCTGATTACCAGTAAAGCAATTTGTGGATTCTTAGGATATTTCCAATGTTGTCATCCTCATGGAGGAGCTGACTGGAGGACGCGTTCATGTGGATAAGAGGGTGACCCAATATGGCTTTTCATTTGCTCTACTCCAAGTCTAGCTTGCAACTCGAGGAGAAACTCGTTGACTTGGCTCGTGGGTTTAGTGAGGGTATTTTGGGAATTCAAAATTTTTAATGTGAAGTCTAATTGTGTGGTGGGCCCAAGGGTCACGTGTGCCGCGCGTGAATAACTTTACGTTTGAAAGATCGCACCAATTTAAACGACAATTGGGACATTATAGCAATTCTTTCTAAATAATAAGACATATTAATAAAAGTGAAATGTTCATTATTTTTCCATGAATTCTAGAGTTTTTTCTTATGTATTTGGGATTCCCTGAGATCTATCTTTATTATGCTTTATGCTCTTCATTAAATTTGATACAAATACAGAAACAAGATGGATAATAAAAATAAAAAATAAAAAAATTTATTTTTTGATCTAATGGCTAAAAAAAAGAAGTAATGAAAAACTTCATCTTAATTTGGGAAAGTACCTTTATGTTCCGTTCTCGCAGGAGGGCCTTAGTTCGAAGTTGGGTAAGTTGATCAAATTCTTTAATCTTGTTTTTCCTGCTCTCTACCAACACTGTCCTCCTTGTTGGCATCATCTTTTTCCTCTTCTTCAAACACACCCAAATGTTGAAATAATACATAAAGAAAGCTGTATATGAAATTGCAAAAACCAAAAAACCAACCTCAAACCCACATTTGAAAGAAATTTCAAACACCCATTCATGCTTTTCACTCTCAGTACCATAACTCAAACTAAAGGTACCTAGTAATGACCAGACAAAAATGTGGTGCAAGACCAGAGCTCTTGCGTTATGAGTCATCTGCGTAGCGCAAAAAAGAAATAACGCACATACGAAAAACTGTGGTTAATATATGTACTTAGACTTAGAGCAAATAAGTCATGAACCTTAAAGAACGCTAATAGTGGGATTCAAAAGCACGGCAATCGAAGTAAAGTCAATGCTTGGAAATTAAACTACAATAAGTTGGTCAAAATGTCAAATAATTGAAGCACAGGAGAAAGATGATGGTTGGTTCCTTGCAACTTCAATACATTTACAGGGCATGTGACCAGCAATTTTTTTTCCTCCTTTTTCCTTTCTCTACACGAAGATTGAATTTAAAATCCAATCCCAATCCCTGCGCACCACTTCATCACCGCAGTTAAGATGTATGAACAGAAAGCATGAGTGCAGGGAGCCAGTCTTTCGGGCCGAAATATGAACTATTTTTTTTTTTAATAATCTTGGGTGTTTGAGCTAGTGTTTCGTAGATACGCGCACTTCGACTAATTCCAGAGGAACACGTAACACCCTACTAGCCACGTGCACTGCGATAGACGTAAAACTTTGCCTTGAATAGTTTTTTGTGTTATAAAAATTCAAATTAGCATCTATTGAGTATTTAATAAAATATCAACAAATGTAAAGATATAAAGTGACTATTTTTTAATACATTACAAGATAATTGAATTTTTTTTTTTCTTTACAAAAAGTCAAATATTGTAGTTAACTTATAACTAATCTACAAATAAAATACTCCAGTTTATAATCTTATCATATGTCTTATAATATTATAATATATATAAACCATGTGAATGAAGTGTATTTTAGTTATCCTAACAATGCCATAGTATCTATTGGCAATGAAAAAGAAAAACACAATCAATCAAAGAAGAAAAAAGTACAAACTTATAAAAAGTAGTGTATTCTACATGACTTGTTCACAATGAGATAGATTGAGACAAAATACGAAGATAAAAAAGAATAAAATCTTTAAGTTACTAACTATCTACACAAAAAGTTAAAAAATAATGATTCCAACCAATCACCACCACCAATCTACAATCACTAATTATACATTTATAAGTTCCCATTATACATTAATTAATTGTGTCTATGTGCATTAGTCATTGAACAATGTGTAGTGTGTCATGTGGGTGTAACATTTTAAATTTTATTATTTAAATGCTTAATGCTAAGCATGTTACTAACTATTCTACTAACTAAGTCTAAGTAAGATAATGTATCGTGTGTTCTCTCACTTTGATATTCTAAACTAAAAGGACAAAACATCTGAGTCTGTTTTATTAATTGTTCAGCACAACCTTACCATGTATTGCTATGATAAAAAATAAAATAAAATAAAATAAAAGACATACTTTTGCTTATCATTAAAGTTGGTAAATAAGAGAAAGATACTTCAAACCAAAAATAAAAATAATAAAACAACTAAATTCATATAAGTCAATAAAAAATAGTGAGAAAAAGACGATAGAGAGAGAGAGATTGGGCAGACATTACATGTACACACACACAGAGAGAGAGAGAGAGTTGAGAGACAGAAATAACTCTGAGCAGTCAAAGCAGCTTGCAGCGACAGTGTGATGTAAAATCAGCCTCACTAACTTGGAGTGGAGCTGTCAACTATGGTTGGGCGATTCGTTGGCAGCATGTCGCATACGATGACATTGTGTGTGGCTTGTGCAGTCAAGAGCGAAGCAAGATAGGCTAGTTGGTAATAGAAAATTGATCATACTCTCTCTGATCTCTCTCTTTTTGACCAGTATTTAAAATAATTTAGGGTTTTTTTATTAATAAAATTGTAATTTGAGATTTGTGATGGTTTTTTTTCTTTTATTTATTTATTTTTTTTTTTTAAGGGATTTTGTTTGTTTTTTTTTTTTTTTTTTTTTTTTGGGCTTATGTTTTGGTTTAAGGGAGTCAAAGAATTTTCTTGAGCCAAAATTCAAAAATCTTATAAAATATATGTATTTTGTGGCTTTTCTTTTGTTGATATCCTATTAATGATAAATGAATTTTAATTTGGATTTTCATGAAAAACATTTGGTTCATACTTTGCCCCCTTTATTGAAATCCTGACTCTGTCCTTTAGTTCCACTGTTTTATAACTTGGATTTTCAACCAACTCCAATGACAACACCTTGTTCATTTAACGCACAAACCATGGTATCATTTCTATGTCCTCTTTGTAAATGACATGATTATTATAAGTGATGATTTTCTGGGAACTAAAGAGCTCAAGTAGTTTCTCAGTATTAATTTGAAAGGAAGGGTTTGGGCCTGCTCAAAACTAGTTCCTTGGCCTTAAAGTTTGCACATCCCTTGATGGCTATTATCTCACTCAGATCAAGTATACATAAAATTACTTCTCTATCAAGCTTGAATCACAAACGGTAAGATAATTGACACATCTATTGAATCCAATGTTTGCCTTGATGATTATAATTGCAAATCCTTTTTATGATGCTACTCTCTACAAACAGTTCGTTAAGAACTTAGTGTATTGTACTGTCACACAACCATAAATATTATATGTAATGCGCCTCGTCAGCCAATTCATGGTGATGCCATGATCTCCTCATTTTGCCTTCGTCCTTTGCATTATTCAATATTTGAAAGGTATACTGTTCCATGAGTTGCATTTCTCCTCATAGTCACCATGGACACTCAAAGCCTACACTAACACTGACTGGGTAAGAAATTCTATAGACCTCTATTTGTTCCACCATTTGATTTTGCTTCACACTTGACGATTCTCTTGTCTCTTGACACAACAAAAAGCAAATTGTGGTTGCTTGGTCTAGCACAAGAGCTGAGTATGTAGCACTTTGCAACACTTCATCAAAACTTTTTTGGACAAAAGGTAGGTATTTCCTCCTCCATAATAGTGCCCAACTACTACCATATAATAAAAGTGCAATCCAAACTACACAATGATGTCTTCCATAAATGAGCTAAATACAATGAGACTGTCACTATGTCAGTCGCCATCTTCTATAGCATGGGACATAACTTTTTCCAATCTGTTGAAGTGGCAGGTCGTGATTAATAGTTTAGAGGGACCTATGACGTAGCGGAATAGCAAGGGGAAGAACATGTCATTCTCCTTAGAGTGATAAAACCTTAGAATCCTCTAAGGGCTCCTTGAATCCACAAGGAAAAGAGAACAATTGGGGAAAACCTCTTTTTTGAAATATTATTAATGAAAAATTGAATTGCCTTGATGGATACAGAGAATATAAGTACTAAAGGATTCCTAGGGTTGCTAGGCGACCCTTAAAAAGACTCTAGAAACCCTAATTCGTGGTAGGCATGAAATAAGGTTAGAAATAGGAAAAATTACCAAAAACGGAAAAAGTGAGTTAATTGCTAAATCAACTCCTAATAGTCTTAGGAAATGTTCTAAAACAGGCAAAATCTTATTCTGATTTTTAAGTTGAAAATTACAAGTAAAAGGAAAAATACTATAAATGGCAAAATCCATTATTTAAAGGCGTAGATGAAAGAATTCGCCTGAAATCTGATGGTGCTCATGGCCAAAGGCGATGAGCCTTGATCCTTGCATCGATTTCAATCAGCTCACCAAATTCCACGCAATTCCGTCATCGGCCCCAAAATGATTTTTACTAGTGCTTTTTTGGGTTTTGCTTTTCAAGCTTGCGCATTGACTTGTGATTGTCTCGCTATTCCAGGAAAGTGTGTGCTATCTGTTCTACATCAACCTACCACTGACACACACATTTATTATCAACTAGTCACAACCTGCATACCACATTCCACCTTAGTGTAATTCTTCAATACATTCAACCACTTTAATGCCTCACTCCATAATAAGTTTGCATTACTAAGCTCGGCAAGAGTGAGAGAAAGTAGCTTTTTGCTACCTTCATGAAGGAGCCCTTACGTTGGCAAGTGTTTAAGTTGATCAACTTCTTTATTCTCCTTCCTAGTACTCCTCCCCTTCGACTGTGCCATCTTCCTATCCCTTTGCTTCCCATTCATGCAAGCCACATTATCGGACATAAAAAAGGCTATTACTGCCACTGCTGAAAACACATAACAAAAAAAAAGAAGGCATTGGTAGAAACACTGAATTGTTTTATACGCTGGAGGAGGCCTATTTCGGGTGGGATTTCACCAGTTAGATGGTTGTGGTCAAGTTTTAAGGACATTTAGATAACTGCAATTGGTAATGCTCCTTGGCATTTCGCCAAAAAATTTGTTTACGCAGAGGTCGACGCTTGTTATGGACGACACCAATGCAGCTATATATGTCAAATGGGAGGGGTCCTGAAAAATCATTAAACGAGAGGTCTAACCCAGTTAAACGTGAGCAGTTTTTAACGCCCCGAGGGAACTGGCCCATGAGACCCATGTCAGAGAGTCGGATATTTAAGACCTCATTGGCATCTGGGTGCCAGCATTCGAACCCAATAAATTTACACATGACGCCTTCAGTAATGTTGTTGAAGTCCCATGAAGAGTTCAAGTAGTTTTAACCGTCTTAAAGTGAATCTTTAATTGATTTCAAGCAGTAGATATCACTCTGAGAAATGATGACCAAATTAAGATGAGAAAAAGAGCAATGATGACTCTTGTATTGAGATTTGAGAGCCATTTGCTTGGGAGTCCTTAGCAATAAAACGCTGTAGTAGAATTTTCAAAGCGTTCAAAACGAAGTCAATGGTGTCTTGATTGGTGGCTCAAATTTGTCAAGGAGTTGTTGATGTGTGAAGACAAGCATGCAGATAAGTCATTGCATCATTAATTAAAAGATACATGCATGACTCATGAAGATATTGACTATGACAAAATCTGCGTATAAATTGGACTTCAAAGTCCAACGCCTTCATAATTAAAAAGTTGCCATCAGACCAATTGCCTATAAATTGGCTATCACACTTATCATCAAGGCATATATCCGAAAGGATAACTAGAGAGAACACTTTGTGTTGTTAACAAAGTTTAGAGTATTTTTACTGGGTTTTTGAGAAGGACAGTTGAGTGGGGTGTAAAAGGGATTAAGGGCTTGGGTTTGGGATATTAAGCATGAGTGGTTCTGACACAAAATAAAGCGTGATAATGAAAAAAATATGAACTGTGTCAATATTTAAGGGGTTGGAATCCACGAGTGAAAAGAAACTCTCAAAGAGATAAATTTTATTAACGGCTGAATCATCAAATTAGGTCTATTACAACCAGTACTTATACTATTTAAAGCAAACCCTAATTGATTTAAAATAGGAAATTACGAAAAAGAAAAAATAAATGCGAAAATTGTGTAATAAATTAAAACATCCCGAAAAAGGACTAACATATCCAAATCTTCATCTTGAAATCCTCTAAAGCTTTCCGAACATATTTTGTGGGGCCCATAACTCTTCTTGGATTAAAAGTTATGCCTCTTTTAAAGTAGCCGTAAAATTAGGGACGGTGGGTTGGGGGTTTGATCATCTGGCGCTCAAACTGTTTCATGAAATCTTCTGCTAGCTGTCCTACATCAAGTTCAAACTTGTACTATTATACTAAATATTTCTCAATAGTAAAGAAGGACATCGGATCACGCCTTATGTGGATGTAGGCATATTATTGCCAAACCAAGTAAATTTTTGTGTTCTTTGTGTACATTTATTTTCTATTCTAGTTTTGATTAACCTTACACAAACAGTTTAATTTTTACTACAGGAGTCCTTAGCAATAAAACACTATAGTAGAATTTTGAAAGCGTTCAAAACAAGGGAAATTCTTAGGTCCCGCCAAAGATGTTAAAAATTATAATATTGGTGTGTTTTGATAAAATTTGTATCAGTTGTTTTAAAATGTGTGTAATTTGTAGTAAAGTTAAGTTTATCACAAATATCACTAGTGTTACCAGAAGAGTAAATTTGTCAAAAAATATTGTTTTAAAATTAATTTATTAAATTGTTATTGTTTTAAAATAATTTAGTAAAATAGCCTCGTTTTAAAAACGTGTTTTGGAAACACGATTTTAATGTTGAAATCGTGTCTTGAACCCACGATTTTAGGGTACGTGGCTGCTGAGTTGGAATTTTTTTTTTTTTTAGAATTCCACTTTGAAATCGTGTCTCCAAGACACGATTTTGGCAAAAAATGGAAATCGTGTTTCAGTAACACGATTTCAACGTGAAATCGTGTAACCAAGACACGATTTGTGCTCTTAAAATCGTGTAATGGAAACACGATTTTTTTTTTAAAAAAAAGGCTATTCTTACAAATAATATCAGAACATTACTATTTTACATAATTAATATTAAAATAATATTATTTCCCAAAAAAAATTGTTATTGTTTTGAAATAATTTAGTAAAATAGCCTCGTTTTAAAAACGTGTTTTGGAAACACGATATTAATGTTGAAATCGTGTCTTGAACCCACGATTTTAGGGTACGTGGCTCTTGAGTTGAATTTTTTTTTTTTTTTTTTTAGAATTCCACTTTGAAATCGTGTCTCCAAGACACGATTTTGGCAAAAAATGGAAATCGTGTTTCAGTAACATGATTTCAACGTGAAATCGTGTAACCAAGACACGATTTGTGTTCTTAAAATCGTGTAATGGAAACACGATTTTTTTTTAAAAAAAGGCTATTCTTACAAATAATATCAGAACATTACTATTTTACATAATTAATATTAAAATAATATTATTTTCCAAAAAAAATCATTACTGGAATTCACACATTTTATGTTTACATCAATAGACACACATTTATCATTACGGATACAAAATTTATCACAAAACACACAAATTTTATCAAAATCGACATCGATCCTGTGACCTAAGTGTGACCCTCAAAACAAAGTCATTGGATTTTAGAAAAGAGAGAGAAAGAATGTGGTTATTAGCAATTTCAGTGAATAATTTAGAAATCCGGGCAACACTTGCCCGTCAAAGTTTCAATATCAAAGGCCTTATAGTCCAAATATATAATATTTTTTGGCTAAAACCAAATATATAATACTTGAAAGAATTGTCCATGTGACATTGGTTGTGAGGTTGGCAGTTCAAGTTCTCGGATTAGAGTTTTGCACTAGCCTCGCAACAATGACAACTAACTGCAAACCCGTGAAATGCACAAGGCACTACAAAAAATTGGGTTTATTTCGACCCATTTATTTCGAGGGTTCATTAAAAACCCTCGAAATAAGTCTGGAAAGAGCGCGCGGAGAGAAATACATTACACCTATTTCAACTGTCATTAATAAACCTTCGAAATAAGCATAAAAAAAAGAAAAGAAAAAAAGAAACTGACTCAATTGTGTCCTGCTATTTCAACGGTCACTAATGAAATCCTTGAAATAAGTATTAAAAAATAGGAATTGGGGCTTTCTTACTTCGACGGTCACTAAAAGCTTCGAAATGGTTAAAAAAAAATGCATGGCAAAACATAACAGATAAAGCCATAAAATCCTAAATCGTATACAGCTTCTTCCTCCTCTTCTTCTTCTTCTCAGTAAAAACTCTCTCACTCTCTAACTGAGGGGAGGCATCAACATATTTATTGCCCTCCCCAATTTCACGCACACCCTTATCCCCCTCTCCCTCCAAAACTTTCGAAACCCACCCAACGCAACTCTTTTCCTTTTTTCCCCTAGGGTTAGGGTTTTGCTACTACTCTGCTCTCCTTCCAGCCCCCTCTTTCCCCCAAAAGAATGGCGAGGTACAGAAGCCGGAGCAGAAGCTACAGTCCTCACCGCCGGAGCAGAACCCCGCCACGTGACCACAAGCGATACGAAGAAGAGCCTCGCGATCGCTACCGTGACAGCAGGTCGTACAGAGACCGTCGCTCACCTGCTCCTTCTGGCTTGCTCGTTCGCAATCTCCCCCTCGACGCTAGGTCTCTTCTACTTCTTCAATTTGTTTTTTTTTTTTTAATTGCTCCGAATTTCAAATTGCATGGTTATATTTATCTCTCTAAAAAAAATTGAAATATTTATGCTGCTTTTGAACTATGGTGTTCAGGCCAGAAGATCTAAGGGCTCCGTTCGAGCGATTTGGTCAGGTGAAGGATGTGTATCTGCCGAAGAATTATTATTCTGGGTATGATTTCTCCGTTCGAGAGATTTTATTTTTCTTCTTGTTTCTTTCAATTGCTTAAATTTCTGGCTTAAATCGATTACTTATGCTGGATTTTGAGCTCAGCTATTCAGATATTGAGCTTTTGATGCGTATTCTATAAGCTATTTTTCGTAAATTCTGGTTTGACTTGAGCTTATATTATTCATTGATTTTTGCTATTTGAATTTTAGATGAAGAGTAATAAGTAAAGCTGTAATTTTTAGATTTTATGTGGAAAAATTAGGTCCTGAAATGTTTAGATTCTATTGCATTATTTACTTATATAAAAAAAAAAGATTCTATTGCATTATTCAGATCTACTGGCTGAATGATTTAGGGTTTGATGATAGTTTAAAGTTGGGGTTCAGAATCAGAGCTTGATTGTCAAGCTGAAGAAATTGGAGTTGTTTCAATTACTTTGTAGTTTTTGGTGCAATGGTGTGTGTATCTGTAAATGGAGATTCTAGAATCAACAATGCCTTTGTTTGTTGTTGTTCAATATAAATGATTAGAATTCAATTAGCAGTTTAAAGTTGTTTGCTTACTTTCTAAGAATTTTTTATAAGTTTTTTTTTTTAAATGTAAATAATAAATACATAGCATTAGAAATTTAAATTTTAATAAAAAATATTTGTGATTAATTCTATTAAATAATTGTGATCTTGTTACTTCTTCTAGGAATATATTGTAATGGCATGAAGTCCTGTGCACATGATATTTGAATTATGGTCTAGGGTTCCCAAAAGGAAATTTTTGCAGAATTCTATGTCACAGTAAATACTAAATAGCATAGCTGAATCAGCTGATAGAACAGCTTTTTTAATTTCCTTTTCCAATACTGAAAATCAAACTGACTAGTTCTGCTCTATCCATTAACTGTTTCATCAAACCATTTGCTGTATTATCCTCTAAAGTTATAAATGGCAAAAATATGGTCATGTCACTGCAATTACATTATGCATATTGCTAAAACAGTCCACCCTCTATGTTATGTATTAGGAGGAAATAGATATGTCCTGCTTTTTAGGAGTGGATCAGTCCAAGTGATAATTGATAAACAACCCCTAGCTAATTCTTCATTTCTCTGCTTACCCTCAATTCTTCCTTTCTCGTTCATTTACATTCTAGTTCTGGTCACAGTTTTATATGATGCTTATTTTTCTAAAACAAAATGATCTTGCCAGAGGCTCCTGAGTATGCTGCAGAGAAAAGTACTGAGGGTTCTGTCAACCGAGGTAACATAAGATCTTAATGTTCCTTTCCTTCTTCTTGTATCTACACTATATCACTAGAATAAATAATTAATTCATGGGTTCTTCAGATGCTGTGCTTGAAAGAGTTGAAACTCAGAAGAGGATATCACTAATCAAGGCATGGGAAGAAAGTGAAAAATCAAAAGCAGAGAACAAGTAAGAGTTTTTTTTTTTTTACTACTTGTAGTTCCTTCAAGCATTTGTGGAGAGAGGTCATATCTATATTGCCTTATTGTTAGTGAGAAAAAAATCCATAATAAGTGATAATGATGAGTTTCTGTTTTGTTGAAAAGAAGGAAAAAAAAAAAAAATCATTTTTACTGTAAATAAGGTCTGTGATTTGCATTATTAATCTTGGATGCGTAACAAGTTGGAAATAAGGTGAAACCACAGCAATAGCTACCATAGAAAATCATAAGCAAGCTTTTAATCAAAACCTGTAGCATTTCAGCAAATTTGACCCCTGCATATCATAATAATTATCCAGCGTTGTCCTGCCATTTTGTGTGAATATATTGGGCTTGAATAAATACTTAATTTTCCAAACTAATTTGCACCATTGCAATTGGAATATTGATATTTGACAAATCCTGTTTGGGCTCCAGAGGTAAAAATTGATGTGTAAGATTATTTTAATGTGCAAAAATACATTGGAGTGAATCATGCTTCATCAAACCCTATTCTTAGCTCACCTAAAAAACCTATGCATGATGTGCCTTTTCCAAGAAAATTTCATTTTCAGAACATTCAACATCCATGTAACTACAACTTTCAGAATATTTAGCACCCAAGTGATATTTATTGCCATTATTAAATCATAGATGAAATTAATTGGCTTTGAAAGCAACTTTGTCAATATTTGCATGACATGGAACTTTAACTGAATCAATATATCTTATATGCATGACAAAACATAACATATTTGTCTGCTTTGGAGTTAAATTGAGTTTTCCCCCCTTTTTTGATTAGTTCTCATAGCTTGTTACTTCTATGTTAGAAAATCACATTATATTTTATAGTTAAATTTTTCTTTTGATATAATTCAATGTGGATTTTGCATACTGAAACCATGTTGAAATTATTGATCAGGGCTAAAATAATTGTGATCACTAATGGTCACTAACGGTCACTAATGGTCTTTTTAAGTAATGGAAAATCTTTCTAATGTACTTGTTATTTGGTGCTACATGACTATATGAGGCATTTTTGTCACATTTTTTTATTGTTTAAGGCTTCTAAACCTTTAGGGATCATGAAGAGTACAACCAGCCGTACTCAGCTGACAATGCAGCTAACATCTGAGGCCAGTCACCTGTCCTCATCTGTTTCCGGCGTCATGAAATTGCTACCCTCAATACTTTCTTCAAAATATTGTTTGAACTATTTAATTGGTTACTATTTGTGATTTGTGACTTGTGAGGACCAAAACTGGCTTGTATTTACTGTGTTATTATTCTACATTTTTTTTTGTTACACATTATGTCTTGTTGAGAATATCATTGTAAACAGGGAGGTACATTATTTTTTTTGGGCTTTTAGGTGGCTGCTAACAGGTGAAATTCTCTATTTGGTAGTTCTTTTAGTAAGGCATTAGGATGCACCAAAAACTAAAATATTTGAAAGAGGACTTAGGACTATGGTTATGCGTGCAATACGTGTTAACTTGATAGGACAACAAAATAAAGTTGAAGGATTTGTGGATGTGTGTTTGTGTGTTGTTGTAATCATATCTACATTGTTGTTGCCAATCAGCACAGTACATCTATGAAAAACCGAAGCCTTTTTCGACGGTGTTTCTATCAACGCCTTTCGACGGTCATCTTGACAGTCGAAATAACCTTTTTCGAAGGTTTTTAATACTTATTTCGAGGGTTTTGACCCTCGTAAAAAGTCGTTTTTTTTGTAGTGAGGAAAACTATTGAATATGATATTTAAAGAAAAAATTCATCAAATAATGCAATCTCATGCAAATTTCCATCAATATAAAACAAATTTTTAGTCCTAGTTAGACTGTAGTATCAAAGGTGACATTAATAGATAAAATAAAACCACCACTTAGCATCGTCTTCAATAACCACATGATGATATCCTTCTTGCTTGGTCATTTGCACTGCCCAACAAATTCCTTTTGCTTGGCAATTCGCATTGTCAAGCATAATTGTACAAAATTATTTTCTCCATAGCCTTATACATATTGTTTACCACATCCAAACTCCTTGATAAATTTGTACTTGGCCCAAAATATTTTGTCAGTGATCTTGTTGAAGTCCTTGAAATAAAACGAAAAATGATATTTATTCAGGTTCCAATTTATCAAGAGAAAAAAACAATATAAAAACAAAATGAAAGAAGGGATTTATTTTTTTATTTTTAAGAAAACTAAAATAAAAGTCAAATGAGAATGGCTTTTATCCTTCTCAATCTAAAGCAATGCCACATTACTTAACACATAGAATTTGGTGATGGTGGAGAGAGGCATGGCGGTAGAGAGCATCCATATAGTTAATTTATTTCATCAACCCATTCTTAACAATTAAGCATACGAATAAATCACTCAATCCTAAAATATATTTCGTCAACCCCATTATTATGTCCTCATCCATAAAGAGTAAGGTAATTTTTCAAAATCATATCAAGGGTTATAAATCTAGAATGTCCATTTATCAAAAACAATGGTTGAGTGTTTCCCATAAGCAGCTGGTCAGTAAATAAAAGACTCTTACTAAAAGAAGCTATAGTCCACCCACAGGATATCAAGATATATCTTAGTTCAACAAAGAAAACAGCTCTATTTGGCAATTTAAACAATTATTTTAAACGCATATATGCCCATAACTAGGGCTCTATATAGATAAACATGAAGAACATGTTTTATTAGCCTTGCATTGATACATATATAGGGACTGTGAATGACAAAAAAACATGACAGCAAGCAAACATAACCCAAATTAACAACGTCCAGGCCCACAACTAATATGTTCCATATTTTTCTAAAGGAAAAAGTTATACTTTTGTATGTGATCATGCTTCAGTTGGTCCATGTACTTTCTACCTCAACAATTTCATTTGAGGTACTTGCAGTAGCAATTTCAGATTCCCTCAATATCTCAGGGTTGTTTCTGACGCCATATCTCATCTCAACAATTTCATTTGAGGAATTTGCAGTAGCAATTTCATACTGCCTCAATATCTCAGAGTCATTTGTGACGCCATATCTCTCCCCCAAAATACTAATTGTATTGTACAATTCAAGCATCGTTGGCCTTTGACCAGGAAAGGTGTTAAGACAGGTACATGCAATTTTAAGGAGCTGATAAATTTCACCATCAAATCCTTGGCCAGTGAGAGATTTATCAATTATATTGTTGAGATAAGAAGAGCTAGTCAAAAGATGAGTTACCCAATCAACCGAACTCCAATTGAAACTGTTCGAATAATTATTGATTTGACTGGGTTCCTTCCTTATGATTAGCTCAAGAAGCAGAATTCCAAAGTCATAGACGTCCTTTTTAACGAAACCTAACTCCCAAATCCCACTGTCTACAAAAGAGCTATTGCTTGAGTTAATGTCATTTGATTCCATGAACATTACCCCTTCAGAACTTGATACTTTTGCCCCTCCAAAATTTGATATCTTGGGCTCAAAATTCTTATCAAGTAAGATAGATTTTGAACTCAAGTTAAGATGGACTACTCTGAAATCGCACTTATTGTGAAGCCATGCTAGGCCTCTTGCTATCCCGATCGCAATTTTAATCCTCAAAGGCCATTCCAATATCATATCCCTGCTAGACCCTGCATGTAGCCAATCATAAAGATTACCATTTGATATATATTTGTACACCAGAAGCTTTTCCTTCCTTTCTTTGCAGAATCCCAAGATGGGAACTAAGTTATTGTGTCTCAATCTACCTAGAGCCAATAGCTCAGGTATGAATTGTTTGTCAAAAGATTGACAGCCATGTAACCTCTTAACTGCAAGTTGTGAACCATTTGGAAGCACTGCCTTGTACATCATCCCGATCTTTCCCAACCCAATGGCATTGCCTTTGCTGAAATTGCTAGTTGCCTCACATAGTTCTGTAAAGTTCATTCTAGTAACCATTCCCTCCAACTGAGATATCTGTGGATCAAATAATTTTCCATTCTGTATTAGTACTAATCTGAAATTACAACAAAATTTAACACATGGATGTTTCTTTTAAGGGGCAGTATGATAGCATTATTTTGATCATTGTTTCACTTACCATTAACGAGAATTTGAACTTGAGAAGAAAAAAAAAATGAAAACAAGATGGACAATAAAAAAATTTGTGAAGAATTACACAAATCCGCTTGTGATTTTCATTTAAACACAAAACCTCCTTAAGTTTTCAGTGTAACGGTTATTTGCTGTGTTATTCTTTTTTATGTGTAAACCCCAAGATATCTGTGAAAAAAAAACGAGTTGCTCATATGAGGACAAGTGTCCTTATTATTTTTACATAAAACAATATACTAGGAAGCTTAAAACCTCCATATGGTTAAGTGATACATCAAAACCTCAAGGGATTTATAAATTGTAAATAAAACAAGTAACATAATGGAATTGAAAGAAGTTTCTTAATTTTAGATTTTAGAAGAGTGAGAGAAAGTACCTTTTTGCTTTCTTCTTGCAAGAGCTCTTTAGTTGGCAAGTGGTTAAGTTGATCAGCTTCAAAATTCTCCTTCTTAGTGCTGCTCCCCTTCGACAGTGCCATCTTCTTACCCCTTTGCTTCCCATTCATGCAAGCCACATAATGGGACATAAAAATAGGTATTACTAAAACCACAGAAAACACATAACCAACAAGAAACCCACTTTTGAATGAAAAGTCGAATTTCCTTCTTCGCTTTTGAGTTTTACAAGGTTCCAAAGGCCCTCCACAAAGTCCCGTGTTGTTAGCATAGCTGTCGGATGTAATAAGAGGCATTGGCCAAAGTAAGGGACTGGGCCTGTCAACGAAATTGTTAGCAAACACTAAATTGTTTTATACGTTGGAGGAGTCCTAATATGGGAGGGATTTTTCCAGTTAGTTGGTTGTGGTCAAGTTTAAGGATATTCAGATAAGTGCAATTGGCAATGCTCTCTGGGATTTCGCCAGAAAATTTGTTAGCGGAGAGGTCGAGGCTTGTTAGAAACGGGACCTTTACAGATATGTCAGATGGGAGGGGTCCTGAAAGTTTATTAGAGGAGAGGTCTAACCCTGTTAAACTTGAGCAGTTTTCAATGCCTTTAGGGAACTGGCCTCTGAGACCCATATCAGAAAGTCGGAGATTTAAGACCCTATTCTCATCTGAATGCCAGCATTCGACCCCAGTAAATTTACAGATGAACCCTTCGGTCTTGTTGTTGAAGTCCCATGAAGAGTTCAAGTAGTTGTAAGGGTCTTCAAGTGAACCTTTAATTGATTTCAAGCAGTAGATATCAGTCTGAGTGCCATTGCTTATTTGGAGAGTATCTAGAAATGACCAAATAAAGATGTGAAAAAGAGCTATGAAGACTCTGGAATTAAGAGCCATTTGCTTGTATCTTGTGAGTGTTTAGCAAGAAAACGCAGACGTAGAATATATATAACCATTTGGAAAAGGAAAGATAAAAATTAAAACATTTCCAGGAAATTTCATTAATTCTTTAATCTTCAAATAATACATATGGTTTTTAACAAGTAAGAAAGTTTAATGTGAACATAATATCCACAAATTATTATGAAAATATACACAATGTCTACTTATTTTTTAATGAAAAGAATGATAAAAGGATAATGGGAAGTGTGAACCTATTATTACGTACCATCGTTATCCCGAGTGGAAAAAGTGTAAAAGAATGCCCGTGCACGTAAAGTACTTGGGCTGACACTAATTAAAGAAAGTAGTTGGGCTGACTCTAATTTTCCAAGTCATGCCCAAGGTTATTAAAATCCCGATTCGAATCTTAAAATCTTACGATTTTATGATTCAATATTATGAAAACGATTCGAATCTTAACTGAATCTTAAATGTGGTAGAATCTTAATAGAATCCCGATTTGAATCTTAGAATCTTTAGAATCCCAATTTGCTTCTGATTCTATACGATTCTACTACACAAGGTTTATTCGGATTTTTTTTTTTTGGACCTCCAAAGAAAATTTAGCTTGTATTGGCTGATTTTTACTTTTTAGTATGTTAGTAGCCTGCCCCCCCCTTTTTTTTTTTGATAAAAAGTAGCCCGCCCTTTTTTTTTTTTTTTAATAAGAGAAGCCTGCCCATTTTTCTTTGGAGGATATCTCTTCAGATGATGAGTGGATAGCTACAAAAGAGAGTCCAAATGAACCAAATGAAGAATGGCCAAGTGTCTTTCATAGGGATGCTCAAGAGGAAGATGAAAATGGTAAGTAGGTTTTAAATCTTGTGAGTTATGACTTATGACTTCCTTATTAGATCTTTATAAAATTTTGAATACAATTTGTTTTTGTTCTTTTTTGCTAGGTGATAAAGATAAAGAAATTCATAATCTTAGTGATTGTGAACTTGAAAATGAAGTAAGAGATTTTGATGATTTTCCCATAGATGATTTAGATGGAAGCAACGACATTTATGGTGAAGGTCTCCCATTAGAGGACAACATTCATCCAATCAATGATAATCTTGGTTTTTAGATCTTGACTATTCACATTGAATAATAAGTAATGTGTTACTTTTGTCACAAAATCACCATTGTGGAAAATGGCTGGGAAATATTTTGATTTATATAGTGTTATTATTTGGAACATTATGTATCTTTGTTGTTATGTGGTATTAAAATTTGGAACTTGAAAATTTGAAGTTTGAAATTTGTCATTGGCTAAAATACACTATTGGTCCCTAAAGTTCACACATTGAGCACTTTTGGTCCCTGAAGTTTGAAATGAGCGCTATTAGCCCCTAACATTTCAAAAATGAGCGTTATTGATCCTTTCATCCAATTCTGTTAGTTTAATTGCCTAATTGGTTAACGAAATGATGATGTCACATTTTATTAATGATGTGGCGCAATATTTTTTATTTAAAAATTACACATAATCAAAATAGCATGAGCTAACTCGGATAAATTCATAACCCATAAAATTGACCCACCTCAGTAGAGCCTGCCTAAACCCATAAATCCTTAAATCGGTTTTCTATATTCCCCAACCCAAAAATCTCCAAACCAGAGATTGAAACTCTCAATGTTTCTTATCTTGTACTTAACATGTAATTAAGTCCTTTGTTGATAAGGTCTAATTAAGTAGTCCTATGCAGCAGCATCTTTGAAGCTTCACGTCTATTGGACCATTAATCAAAATCTCCAGAATCTCTCTCTCTCTCTCTCTCTAAACTTCAACATCATTTGAATTTTCGTTTGAAAGGAACAAAGGCTTTGTTTAATTAAATGCAAACTACAACAAGAAAGCCATAGAGATATCTTATTCGCCTGTAGTGAATGTTAGAAAGATGGAAGATGGTGATGGTGATGGTGATGGTGATGGTGATGGAGATGGAGATGGCGATGGCGATGGCGGCGGTCTAATTAAGCAGTCCTATGTAGTATCATCTTTGAAGCTTCACATCTATTGGACCATTAATCAAAATCTCCAGAATATCTCTCTCTCTCTCTCTCCAAACTTCAACATCATTTGAATTTTCGTTTGAAAGGAATAAATGTTTCGTTTAATTAAATGCAAACTACAGCAGTAAAGCCATAAAGATATTTTATTCACCTGTAGTGAATGTTAGAAAGATGGAAGATGGTGATGGTGATGGTGATGGTGATGGTGAGGAGATGGAGATGGCGATGGCGATGGCGGCAACAGGTCTAATTAAGCAGGCGGTCCTATTAAGCAGTCATCATCTTTGAAGCTTCAGCGTCTATTGGACAATTAATCAAAATCTCCAAAATATCTCTCTCTCTAAACTGTCAACATCATTTGAATTCAAAATCTCCAAAATATCTCTCTTCTAAACTTCAACATCATTTGAAAGAAAGAAACAAAGGTTTTGTTTAATTAAATGCAAACTACAACAGGAAAGCCATAGAGATATTTTATTCGCCTGTAGTGAATGTTAGAAAGATGGAAGATGGTGATGGTGATGGTGATGGTGATGGCGATGGCGATGGCGATGGCGATGGCGATGGCGATGGCGGCGGTGGTGGAGATGGCTTAGGCGTTATTAGTGGCAGCACTCATGGTTGTTTGTGAGTTTCAATCTTTCATTTGGAGATTTTCTAGGTTTGGGGAAAATAATAGTAAATTGATTTGGGGATTTATGGATTCGGGCGGGACTGTAGGCATCTGGGTTATGAATTAATCCAGGTTAGCTTATGGGTATTTTGATTATGTGTAATTTTTATTTAAAAAATATTGTGCCACATCATTAAAAAAATGTTACATCATTCTTTTGTTAGCCACATAGATAATTAAACTAACGGACTTTGATGGAAGGATCAATAACGCTCATTTTTGAAACTTTAGGGACTAATAGCCCTCATTTCAAACTTCAGGGACCAAAAGCGCTCAACGTGTAAACTTTAAGGACCAACAGTGTATTTTAGCCTTTGTCATTTGGTATTTAGTAGTTGATGACTTATTGCATTTTATAAATTTTATGCCAAAACTTATTTATTTTTCAATGATTCTTTAACCTATGTTATGAATTATAATTATTTATATATTTTTTATTTACGGAAAGTAGAATCTTACGATTCGATTCGCGAAACCCTCCTAACGATTCAAGATAGAATCCCGATTTTAATTACCTTGGTCATGCCCCATCAAGAACGCTAGTAGAAATTTCAAAGCGTTGAAAGAAGTCTATGGATTTCAGTGATGAAAGAGAAAGGACAGTTGGTTCATTACAACCCAATTTATTTTTATTTTTTTAGTTTGGGTTAATTTTGAATTTAGTCCTCACGTTTTAAAATTTAGATTTTAGTCAACAACTTTTTAGAGCAATTTAAATATGGGTAAAACTTAGGTACAGTTCCTTAGGTTAAATACATTAGATTCCTAATGATCTGTTTGGATAGGATGTATTTGGGCTCATGGATTTGGATTTGAAGGCCCAAATCCAAATTCTTTGTTTGGATGATTTAAAATCATTAGGATTTGGATTTGGGTCAAATCCATCTAAGATTTTAAAAGCTCAAATCCATGGATTTCAAATGACTTCTTAAGGTAGAAATTTCACAAATCCTCTCATTGGATGCCAACACTCAAAATGACTAAAATATCATTGGACCCTCTAAAATACATCTAAAGGCTCTAAAATGACCAAAATGCCCCAAAAATACCAAATGACAAAAAAAAAAAAACCTCCAAAATACCCACAATACTAACAAAATGATAAAAAAATACTCATGGAATCATCAAAGCGACCCAAATACTTCTAAAATGACCAAAATAACATCAATACCCTAAAATGACCGAAATAAACTTAAAAATTCAAAAATGGCCAAAATAATCCCCAAAATACACTCAGAACACCTAAAATAACCAAAATAATCCCGAAAACTCCAAAATGATCAAAATAACCTTGGAAACACCATAATGACCAAGATAATACTGAACTCCTAAAATGACCAAAATAACCCCGAAAACTCTAATATGACCAAATTCACCCCAAAAAATACCATAATAACCAAAATATACTCAAAATTCCTAAAACGACCAAAATATCAGTGAACCACCAAAATAACTTCGAAAACTCCAATGTGACCAAAATAACACCATGTGAATTGTGATGTAGTACCAGTACATACCTTAGAGAAATAAATTATCTTATTGACGTGATTAATTGTCGTTTTCATTACAAAGATTTTTATCCAAATTGACAGTTCATCAAGTTGTTTAACTCAATCGTATGTTTCCTGTCATATATACTAGTAGTATTTAGTACTCACATCATACCTACAACATTATTATTATTTTTTATCTCCAAGTCAATATGGAAAATGTAACATGCAATTGGTTGACAAATGAGTAATAGTTTGAAGTCTAACTTTATCATGGCAATAACACGCCAATTGGGCGTTGTTCTCTTCAAAAAGAAGTAAAAGTCCAACAAGTTGTAGTGACACATATTGTTGTAAAAGGGTTGATGTCTTAGCAACTACTCGGAATTTCATTAGCCAAGTCTTAGAATAATCAATGTTTGAACCACCCTATGCTTGACCATCTAACTTTCTTCTTGCTTATGGAAACAATGCTACGGACATTTATTTCCACCATCATATGCTTTAAGTTGTGGAATTATAGTACATTAACAAAATTAATTAGTTTAGAGAAATAGTTTAAAAAGGAAAAGCTCAATATCCCATCTGATTAAAAAACCTTTAATTTTCGGCAGACCATTCAATTGTCCTTGGTCTTCTCATTGTAAGGATTGATCATAATTTCGTGCAAATTGAGAGCTCATCAAATTGTTTAAATTCATTTGCTCTTGTCATCTCTAAAAGGGTGGAACCCGGATTTTTTATTTTGGGTGCCAAAACATGAAAAGAATTTGACAATTTTAAAAATATGAAATATAATGAAATTCAAAATTAAATTAGCATATGAAAATAATTTTGGAGTTGAGAACATAGAAGTTGCTGCACCAACCTACCTTAATATATTTATTGTTGTAGTTTTACTCACAAATTGGATATTCATGGATTGAAGAGATTTACGTGATAAAGCCATAGAGGAGTTCAACAAGGGTGTTAAAGCATCGTGGCATTACGAAAGTAAGTAACAACTTTAGGATTAGGTATATTCTTTGTTGTGTAATTCTTCAATTCTATTCTAGTGGTTTCTTTAGAAGGTTATCAATAAACTTTTGTAGAGTTTTTTCCTATTGGGTTTCTCTTCATAACCATATCATTGCGCTGCTTTATTTAAGTGTGATATTGGTATTGTAATTTTTTTAACTAAATTCAATTTTTTAACTAATCACTTGGATTAATTTGGTTAAAACCTACCCCAGCCAGTGTCTAAATATCTCACAAACTTATTCAATTATCTTCGTTGATTTTTTTTTTTTTACTTGCACCTTGTTTGGTCCAAATTGTAGAACTTAGAAAATGAAATATAATATTAACAACTTACTCAATTGTCTTTGTGGATTTTTTTTTTCTTTTGTCCAAAAAGTAGGACTTACTCAATTTTCTTTTGTCTAAATTGGATGAGAAAGAGATGCCTTACTCAATTTTCTTTTGTCCAAAATGGATGAGAAAGAGATGCGTAGGATCATAGAAAAAGTCGTGGGTCATCATTAAATTATTAACTATAAATTACAACGAGATGCTTCCTATATATGTTTGTGGTCGAAAACACGTGACAGGCCAGGCATCAATGTGAGACATAAGATCAAATTAGATGATTATTATTATTATTTTTTAATAGTTACGATAGAATTTCAATCTATAACGTCCGTTACATGATGATTGTTTTTACCATCAAACCAAGACATCAATTGGATTTTTGTGTAGGTGGGATTTGAACTCAAGTCCCTTGCTTGACGACAAGACATTTACCAGTTGAACTAACAGAAACACACAAATTAGACACTTGTTAATTTTGGTTTGATGCTTTATTTATTTATTTATATTTTTAGAAGAAATGTGGTTGATGCTAACTGAAACAGCCATAACCTGGATGGATGGATGCTTGAGTATTTTTTATATTGTTTCCAGCAAGGTTTTTCCTCTAATGCATTTGCTTAAAGGATCATTCTATGCCTATGGTACCCACATATTTTTTATGGGTACTGTAATATAACCTGGTCCAAAAAAACAAACCAGGGGGCTTTATTTTTACGATCAACTAATTAGTAATTTTTACAGTGTGAGTTAGTAATATATATACTCTAGATTAGAAACTCTAGCCGCCATAAAACCTATTACTTGTTTCTGACTCAAAAATCATAGAGAGAATGTTGCTTAAGGATTTTAAAGAGATGATGCTAGCAAATTTTTGAGGTTGGAATTGTAGATCTTTAGAAGAAGGAAAGGTTTAGAGAGAGATTTTGAAATTTTGTAAGTTTACTTGAGGTAAGTAACTTTTTCCGTAACTAATTATTTTGCTAAAACTTCCCCATGTTATTTATTAAATATTCTTTTTTTTTTCTTATAGATTATTATTTTAATTATTTTAGATACATTGATTTAAAGAAAATAATTAGAGTTTCTTCTTTTTGAAATATTATAAATATATTTGATTTAGTTGGTTATTTAGAAAATTTTGTTTCCTCAACTTTGATCAAGCATTTTTGAATTTTGCGAAAAGAACCATATATATGTTGGTGATTTTAGGGGTATTTTTTACTTTTCAGGATTGTTTTGACTATCTTGGTGATTTTAGGGGTATTTTGGTCATTTTTATAGGTTTTGGGATTATTTTGTCATTTTAGAGGTTTCGTAGTTATTTTGGTTATTTTATGTATTTTGGTCAATTTATAGGTATTTTGGTGATTTTAGAGGCATGCATTTTGATATAATAAAAAAAAAAAAAAAAAAAAGTTTAGGGGGTATTTTGGTTGTTTTAGAGGTTTAATATTATTTTGATGATTTTAGGGGTATTTTGGTCATCATGGCGTTTTTGGGGTATTTTGGTCATTTTTTACGTTTCGGGGTTGTTTTGGGGATTTTAGTGATTTTAGGGGTATTTTGGTCATTTTAGAGGTTTCGGAGATTTTTTTTTTATTTTTTTTAAAGGTTTTTGGGTTATTTTGGTCGTTTTGGTAATTTTATGTATTTTGGTCAATTTATAGGTTTCAAAATTCTAAATTTCAAATCCTCCTTTATATAAATGGATCCAAACAAGAAATTTTAAAATCAATAGATTTTGAATCAAGGCATTTCAATTCTATTGATTTAAAATCCAAATCCAAATCCAAATATCCAAATGCAACCTAATTGAATTCAAATACATTGAATTTAAATATTCTTGGAATGATAACATTGTTTGTGTTTCATTGGTTAATGCAATTATGTGTTTGAATTCAATTAGGGAATATAATGTACCTAACTTAAGAAACTATGCCTAAATATTACCCTTTAAATATCATCCTTCCATCCATGTCCATTAATGACGCAACGGTTCTAATTTAGCTTCTTCATCTTTGTGTCAGCCTCATCTTGGCTTCAACGTTGTTGGTTGGTCTAGTTTTGTCTCGCTTTCACTTTAACTACATTTGGTATGCGGTTAAATTAGAACCGCATATATAAATCCAATATAAAATCCGAGATCACCTTTTATTTTTCTTTTTCACTTTTTATTTGAAAATTAAGTGGTGTTTAATTAACGAGAAAGAAAGTAAAATTAGTAATTGAATTTTATATTGTAGGACTTGTGGAAGATAAAACTGGTTTGGAAGACATGGCTGTAAGTGGTGTTTAGTTACCTAGATAGAAAACCTAGTTTATACTGAATAATTAAGAAATCCGGGAACACTCAATTTATAGCCGAAATGATATTTGGAAGTGTTGGAGATATTATGTGGTGCATAAGGTCCAAAGCTAGTGTAAACCTATTTCTAGGTTTCTGCTATAAAAACCCTACATTGGGTATATTGTAATACATTGAGAAATATAGTAAAGATGTAGCCATTAGGATATTTTTTGTGTACGTAGATCTTTATGACCGAACCACGTTAATTCTCTTTGTTTCCTTTCTCTTTCTCATTTTTGCATTTGCTCTATTCATTTACAACTTATTCAACAAGAAAAACTATTCATGTGACTTTGGTTGTGAGGTTGGTAGTTCAAGTTCTCGGATTAGAATTTAGCACTGGCCTCACAACAATGATAATGATGTGGTCAATGGTCAATCAAGAAAAGTACATCTTAATTACTACAGCAACATTCTTCTTGATTAAAGAAATACACAAACCTTATCCTTAACTGCATAGAAAGCATGGTATGGTTAACAATTAGAATGATTAAAATTGTTTGCTTGACTGCAACAAGGATCAACTAGCTAGTGTAGGGATTTGTCAAAAAAAGAAAAGAAAAAAATATATCAACCAGTAAATATATCCACAATGCCAGTTTTTTTCTTCTTTTTTTTGTGGGGGGCGGGGGGCGGGGGGGGGGGGGGGGACTTGTTTTCAATGGTTACAGAATGCTGTGAGAGGTAACTCTGTATCAGACACAATAGATAAGTGTTCTGTCTTGGTTTTAATAAATGCTCATATCCTCGTGACTAGAATAATCGAGACAGATATATTAACATGTAGAATAATTTTGTGGCTTATCCTCAACTGGGTAGAAATCTTGTTATGGTTTAACAATTAGAATTATTAAAATTGTTTGATTGCCTGCAACAATGATCAGTTATAGTAGGGTTATTAATTATTTCGTATAAATCTAGAATGATGTAACAAGGTCCCATCCATACTAACAATTACAAAGTGAGAGGTAACTCTTTATCAGACACAATGGTTGAGTGTTTTCCTCATAAAGTTGGATAGGTTCTCAGTAAATAAAGGGCTCTTACTAACAGCAGCTATACAATTAGTTCACCAACAGAATATCAAGATGTATCTTATTTCTTTCTTTCTTTTTTCTATAATTTGATAGTTGAGAGGTGGAGGATTTGAAAATTGGAAATCTCCATTTGAAACACCAAAAAGTAAGAGTTAAAGCTACAAGATTCTTAGCAGATAAATCTTATTGCACCAATTAGATTGTTGTTGTCAAGTTTAAGGACACTCAGATAAGTGCAATTGGCAATGCTTTTTGGGATTTCGCCAGAAAATTTGTTACCAAAGAGGTCGAGGCTTGTTACAAATGGGACCAACGCAGCTATATCAAATGGGAGGGGTCTTGAAAGTTCATTAGACAAGAGGTCTAACCCTGTTAAATGTGAGCAGTTTTTAATGCCCCGTGGGAACTGTTCCCTGAGACCCATGTCAGAGAGTCAAATATTTAAGACCTCATTCCCATCTAAGTTCCAGCATTCGACCCCAACAAATCCACAGATGAAAGCTTCAGTATTGTTGTTGAAGTTCCATGAAGAGTTCAAGTAGTTGTAAGGGTCTTCAAATGACTGCTTAATTGAGTTCAAGCACTCGATATCACTCTCCAAGCCATTGCTTATTTCAAGGTATCCAGAAATGACCAAATAAAGATGTGAAAAAGAGCTATGAAGACTCTGGAATTAAAAGCCACTAGTCGCATACCCACGCGATATGCAAAAAACTTGACTCCAAGTCTTGTTACTAAAGTATCAAGTATAAGCAAAAAAATTCTATTGAAACTTTCCGCGACAACCCAAATATCGCCGCTAATAAGTACTCATTTGCGGCGTCGCTAAATTCCTAAAACAACATTACATCTGCGATGACACAAACAGTTGTCGCTATAGGTCGTCGCAAATACGAAGGAGGGAAAACTTTCAACACGCGGGAAATTGCAAGAATCCATTTGCGACGAGACGTTACTTTTTAGCGACGATAATTGCGTCGCAATAGAATTTTTCAATTAGCGACGACAATAGTCGCCGCGAATAGTTTATTATTAGCAACGAAAGCTTCAGTCGTCGCTAATTGGTGGCACAAATAATAATAATCTATTACATTTTATATTAGCGACGACCTGTGTCGTCGCTAATGATACACACTATAGCGACGACATTGTGGGTCGTCACTAATGAGACACATTTTAGTGACGACATTGGGGGTCGTCGCAGATAAGTTGGCAAAATAATAATAAAATATATGACTTTATAGTAGCAACGACAATTGTTGTCGCTAATATGTACATTTTAGCGACGACGTTGAAGTCGTCGCAGTTAAGGTGGCAATATAATAATAAAATATATGATTTTAAAATAGCGACGATATTTTGTAGGTGCTCATGTAAAAACAAAATTGAAATTAAAAAAAAAATCCAAAAAGAAATGTAAAAGCTTATTAGCGACGATATTGTGTCGTTGCTAATAAGGACCTTTTAGCTGATTAGTACCTTTTAGCGACGACATAATGTTGTCGCTAACAAGTTCCTATTAGCGGCGACATTGGTGTTGTCACTAACAAGTTCTTATTAGCGACGACATCGGTGTCGTCGCAGTTATGGTGTATTAGCGGCGACTTATTAACCAATGTTCTTAAGTAATTTGCGACGACGAGAGTTTCCATTAGCGATGGCAAATGTTGTCGCCAATGGTAATGTATTAGCGACGACTAAATATCGCCGCAGTAAATCCAACAACCACGGAGCAGACGCAACCACTGTTAGCGGTGACATTGTCGCTGTAGATAACATTAGCGGCGACTTTTAAGGCATCAGCAACGACTTTCAGTCGTCGCTGAAGGCCAAATTTCTTGTAGTGTACACAATTAATAAATAAACATTATTGGGTTCTAAATAGTGGATCATGATCAAGATTCCATCTTTGTCAACTTGATTTCTTGGACAGACATGCACTATGCTATCAAACGACATGGATTTATTAGGTTTAGGGAACATAATACAACTTGTTTAAAAATGTGAAATACAGCTTAGTGGCACTACAATAACATGAACAATTAATTCACAAAAATGAATAGATATATGATATTATTCCAAGACACTATCCATGCATTCTTCAAATTTTACCTCACATAATTACAGTTTTAATGAACTGGATTGCTATTCATATCTATTGATTAATCTATAGATTCTATACTACAATTTAATAGCGGAAGTCTCAACCATTTATTGAGACTTGCTCCTACTTTGCCATGTTGGATTTGGGGTGTTGTGGTGAGCCAATCCTTGATCTTCCCTCTTTTAAAATAAAAAATGAAAAATTATTTTTCATCATAAACTCATCAGTCATAAGCCATTTAAGGATTCCCACCAATGTGTGAGTGAGAGAGAGAGAGAGAGAGAGAGAGAGAATTGAATGAAAAAAATCTAATCCACGAAACACAAAAAGAGGACTATTTAATTGAAAAGTTTTACAACAATGTGGCATGGATAACTTGCTTCATGATACGTGCTAAAAGTGGTTAGTGGATGTGTTCATCAGATAATTGGTAAAAGCATAAGTTTAGGAGTAACGCATAGTAGTTGCATAAGTGTAGGAGATGGTTAAGTACTTGATTTCTTAACGTTGGTATAATCCCAGTTCTTATGGATGTAGCTATTGTGGTCCATTATTTTAGGAGTTAGGTCCTTCTTTTTACCTTGTTAAGCTCGAGTGTGTATAAATTATGTAGAAACATCTTTTGAATAATATATCATAGGGTTTTAATCCAAATCTGGAATTCATAGTCATGATTTCCACAATCGAATCAAAACTTATCTTTTTTTCTCATTCAAACACTACAACAAAATACACCTATTACAACAAGAGTTATTACAACAAAAATGATTATTGTGGTAATACACGTACTATTACATCAATTCATTAGATTTCGTTGCAAGAGTTACTTAAAAACTGATAATTTATTACTTCAAAAATAAGTTGTTGTAATAGGTTGTAAAATATCGTTGTAATAAATCATTATGTAATTTATTACAATGAAATTAGTAGTTGAAGCAATAGTTATGAATATTACAACAAGACATTTTGTTGCAATAGCAAAAATATGATATTACAACAAGACACTTTGTTGCAATAGGAAAGATATAATATTGCAACAGGATGTTTTGTTGCAATAAAAAAAATATAATATTACAACAAGACGTTTTGTTGCAATAAAAAAATATAATACTATGTCTTTTTTAAATTCAACTATCACCTTAAAGTAGGCCAGGCCCATGTGTATCACTCTCTAACGCACACATTTCTCTCTCAGATTAGAACGTAAAAAAGAAAAAGAAAAAGAAAAAAAAAATACAAACAAAAACCAGAGCAAAGCTTCAAAGTTCAAACCCTAACACACAAATAAATCTCTCTCAGAATTTCCTTTTCTCCAATCAGATCCACTATCTCTATACATAGAGAATTATATATATATATATATATATATATATATATATATATATATATATTTTGGTGAATTAGGGTTTGGAGGGGGATAATGGTGAGTTATCTTCAGGAGAATACTGAATTTTTCTTAATCCACTACCTCAATACCCAAATTTTTCATCCCCTCTGCTCAGAGTTATCTTCAGGAGAATCTGATTGTGAATTTGAGTATGAAATCCTCTCTGCCGGTTCAGCTGAACCATGGGATGACACAGATAAAGTATGTGTTTCTGCAAATGGTATTACCCCATCCCAGAGATGGCAAGGTTTGTTGCTCAGAGTAGCTCTGTCATGGAACGTGATCAAGAGAATGGAACCAGATCTGATGAAGAAAAGCCGCAGCCTTCAACTTCAAGCGCTTCATTGCAGGATGAGAATATTCAGGGTGTGATACCTGATGCATCTGAGCAAGCCACAGAGGTGGATGAGGGTACACATTTTGACTTTGAGGATTTGGAACAGTTGATGTCTGAGATTGGGAACACGTGTGAAAGCTTGAGATTGATGCCTGATTTTCAGAGGAGGGAAATGGCAGCAAAGCTGGCCATGAAAATGGCTGCTATGTTTGGGGATGAAAGTGATGACGATGGGGAAATCTAATCAGTGAATGGGCTCACCACACTTTGTACTGAGTAATTAGTTTGAATATTGTTCTTGGTGTCATACATGAGCTGTCTGTTTTATATACAAAGCATATCTTTTGTGTTGCTTTCTGCACAACTTTGTTAGTCAGGAATTGATATGCCTATGATGTGCTCAATGAGATACAGCCCAGATTCTCCAAAAGATTGAAAATTTTATACATGCTTGTTGTATTAAACTGTCAATTGTTATGCGTGGGTGGGGGGTTGTGAAGATGTCTTTTTGAGACATTATATATAAATCCTGAAAGAGGTTGCATAATTGTATAGTTAAATGCTTTCATATGTCGACTCACATTGATAAGAAAATTTTGCCTAATTAAAGCTTGTTCATTAAATTGTCTATACTGCTTATGCATTTGCTTTTGCTGTGTTTTTGTGCATGAATTGCTGATGAAGGAAGTGAAGATAGCTAAGTTAAAGGTCCATGTAACTATTTTTTGTTTTTGGAGTCTTCGATATGCAAATCACGTGGAGATTAGGTGCAATGTTATTGTTTAATAATATAATTATATGAGATAAAATCAGGTTCAATGCTTGTAGATAGTTCAGTAGTAAAAAGTTGACCATCACTTTTTGTATCTCCAATCAAGTGGAATGGTGGTATGCAAGTGCAGGCTAGTGGGCCGAGAAGATAAGTCAGGTAAAGATTTTGAAATCACTGGATTGGCCATCGTCACTGGTAAAGATTCCGAAATTAATTAATCAATTGAGATCCATGAGTTTGTATTTTCTTCATTAGAACTAGATGAACATGGTGAATTTATGAAATTCTCTGCTGAATTCACTTTATAGCATTATGTGGTTTCATTCCCTGAGATGAAAAATGATAAATAAGTGCTTGTGAATTGTGATAACTTGTCTTTGATCTTTATTTTGTTGGACATGGAAGTTTTTAGTTGTGCAAATGCTTAATTACTGTTTTTTAACACTTTTTTTTTTTTTTAAAGCTAATTCAAGGACTTCACTGAATTTATTGGAAAAGGAGTTACGCTGGACAAGAATGAGGCGGGACGATATGCTGAAAGAAATCAATGACAAGCGGTATTGATCGAATTTGTAAGTCTAATGTGGAATCTATGTTCTGAGTCGTTAGTGTCAAACAATCTGTTTTTTTTTTTTTTTTTTTTTTTTTTTTTTTTCTGAAAATGCTTTCCGCATCGACACGACAAAATTATTTAGTGATTTTATATTCTCACATCATTATCCTATACTGCAGAATCAATATTAATTCCATCTAAAGCTTCTCATAATACTTGCCTTAATCTAATTTGTGAAAGTACAAGTGGAAGTGGCATTAGGAACTTCAATCTCTAAGTTTGATTTAACTGGTATCATGTAGCGTAGAGCCGTAGACAGTGATGATTGAATGAACTGTTTCTGTACAGAGAAGGATTTACCACACTTTGCCTAGAATTCCCGAGGGACATTAACATGGGAAAAGATGATGAATTGGGGGCTTTGATATCAGAGAAAGAGCTTCTTGAAAATGAAATCCATCTATTGGATGAAAAAAACAATTCCTTGAAAACTTCAATGTTGGCATTTGTGGAAGAAATTCTTGAAGATCTTCATAGATCTAACTCTGGTAATATTAATCATTATTGCTTTTTTACTTTCTTATCATTTAATTTAAGTAACTGGACTATATTTTGCAGATATGAATTTTTTATGTAAGTATCATCTGTATAAGTGCTTGTATTTCTTCTGCCTAGTGTGGTGCTTTGATTTTGTTGATTCTTAATTTAATTCTATGGTTTTTGCAGTGGCTGCTGTATTCAGCTTGGCTTATAAACTCCAGCCAGCTATCATATTTATCAATGAGGTTGATAGTTTCTTGGGTCAGCGCCGTAATACAGATCATGAAGCATTAACAAAAATGAAGACTGAGTTCATGGCTTTATGGGATGGATTCACCACTGATCGTAAGTTTGTGCCTTAGACAGCAGCTATGTTTTATGATTTTGTCGTTGAGAATTGAGTCTAATGTAGGTTGTTCTTGTAGAGAATGCTCGAGTGATGGTTCTTGCTGCTACTAATCGCCCATCAGAACTTGATGAAGCAATACTCCGGCGTCTTCCTCAAGTGTTTGAGATTGGGATACCTGATCGCAAGGAGAGAGCTGAGATACTGAAAGTGATTCTGAAGGGTGAGAGAGTTGAAAAGAACATTGACTATGACCGCATAGCTGGCTTGTGTGAAGGTTACACAGGTTCGGATCTTCTTGAACTCTGCAAGAAAGCAGCCTATTTCACCATCAGGGACCTACTAGATGAAGAGAAGAATGGGAAAAAATCATCTGTGAGTATATATATCGTTTTCTTCTACAGTTTAGCCTTATCCTTTTATAATTAAAATTTCTCCCATGTTTTGGAATGGCTGACTCACTGACAAAATATGACACAATCATGACATTTTGAATCTTTACGGAAGGGTTATGATATTGTTTCAGCAATTGGTGCATTTCTAAATTTGAAATACTCCAAACTTGTATTGAGGATCTTCTTTTGTTTGGCATTAAATTTTGGTATGCCTTTGTGAATTAATTGGCTTGATATGTGAATTTTTTGGTTCATTTGTGTTGGTTACTTTGTAGCTCTTGGCGCGGGACTCAACATTGAAGTGATAAATCCCATTGAGGATCCACTCATTGTACGTTTAACTCATTGTGGCACTTTCACTTTTCATTACCTATCCAATCGCTTTATATATTTTATTTAATTGAAGGTTGGACTTGGGTTGATACTGCAACAATTTGGATTCGAATTTATTTTGAGGGTTTTAAGGAATTTGATTGCTTTCTTAATTATTTGATGTAATCTGGTATCCTATATATAGGTCTTAGAGTAAACATTATTGTTAGGTTGAATTTGATGAATAATATAGAATATATAGTAAACATTATTCTTAATTAAATTGCAACAGCCATACAGATTTTTGACACCCACAAACCTTCACCCTATTTTATGATTTTTGGATCATTACCTCTATAAACTTATCCAAAATTTTTTTTTCTTACATTATAAAAATTGTTGCATTTGTTCATTGTATGGGCAAATCCTGGCTAAGCAGGAACAAGGTACTGCTTCTGCTACTGGAGTTGGCAATTATCCAGACGACAAAGATGACAATAATGTATGTGGAAGTACTCAATCATACCAAAGCTGAAATAGTTTGAATAATTATGATAACCATATTAATTGAATATAGAACGTAATCTTCATCCAATTTTTTCTATTCTTATTTTTAAAAAAACCTTAATTACTCCCTTTGTTTAGTTTAAGTGGCTGACATCACAAATTGATTTATTATCTCCTAGTTAGAGACAGACTAACCTTTTCTCATCCATTCCTTACTTTTAGACAGTGGAAGATTCATTTTAATCTGGGGTAAGATCTGGAAATAATGCTGAGAATTCTAGTGATTGGCATCAAGAGGGTGGAATCCCATATCCTTACATCTCATCAATGAGCCCAGTGAAGCTCATGTGGTAGGTGAACTATCAAATGCTTCTATTAGTGTTCCCTAATAGAATGGGTTTCTGCTTAATTGAATTGAATTGCAGCAAGTGAACTTATACATCCAGCGGGAACCGAGTAATACTCTTTGAGACAATTGCTGTCTGATGCTCCTGTAAATGTTGATATGGTTATCTTTCCAAATTATTTGAGTGAAAAAGATTTATTTAAATATAGAATTTTATTTGATCTGGTTAATAGCATTACTCTAAATATGCTGGCATATGTTTTGTTTCAGGAGAGCAGTGTTGAACAAGATGATATTAAGGAACCTTTCAGTGAGGTATATTCTCTTTGATCTTCTCAGGATCTTAGCTAGGATTTCAGTAATAGATATGACTGATATGGTTTAAAGGTTAGCAACATTCTTACAAATTAAGTTGTAATATTAAATTCTTTGTATTATGGGCTATCTGCCTAGATATTTTTCAATCTTTGTCAAATCAGGTAGATTGTGTTTGGGATAGTCCAAGAGGCATGACTTGTTTCTAATACAATTTGTCAAGGTTGCTTCGAGGAAAATAATTTTTTGACAAGTAACGAAAATTTTTCTGGACCGCCTGTTAGCTCTGATATTGAATTTGCTAGTCCAACTTTTTAGTTTTCCAAATGGGTCCTTAGTATATGTTTAATACACACATAGACATAAGACATGCTTGCAAAGCATGTCTATGCAAATGGAGGTCTATTGGGTTTATTACAGGACAGTTTCTTACTACAATTATTTTAACCTTTGTTTGGATATGATTAGTTAGTTTTGTTGGTAGTTATAGATTACATGGGAAGTTTTTGGATTTTAGTCAGTGAGTTGGAAGTTACTAAGGTTGAAGCACTTCACTATGATACAAGCTACTTCATATTTATATCAACTATTTTAAGTAGCATAGTTTTGAAGCATCTACAAGCAAGGAACTTACAAGTTGTTACCTGACGTAAGCACTAGTATAAAATATCACAATATCACATACTTTTTGTAGTTGAATGGAATGAATGGAAGTGTTATAAAAAAGTTCGCCCTTGGCGTCTTTATTCTTTTTATTTTTTTCTTGTAGAAATTCTAAGCATTGCTATCTTCTAATCAGAATTTCCAGGACCCTACTTAAGTGGGACCAGCACTAGCTAATGACCATTAGCTTTAACTTACACCTTTTAATTAAATTATCATCGTTTATTGATAGCTACTGTTATTTATGTTTTGTAGTACATTCAAAACTAATCAAATCCTATTTGGTTTCTATGATGCATTTCTCTAACCTATACCATCAACTTCTTTGTGTGCAACTATATAATATAGGCTGTCCAGAGAGA
>OU015765.1:17427187-17443880 GCA_907173295.1 Fagus sylvatica
GTCAGTAAATAAAAGACTCTTACTAAAAGAAGCTATAGTTCAACCACAGGATATCAAGATATATCTTAGTTCAACAAAGAAAACAGCTCTATTTGGCAATTTAAACAATTATTTTAAACGCATATATGCCCATAACTAGGGCTATATATAGATAAACATGAAGAACATGTTTTTTATCAGCCTTGCATTGATACATATATAGGGATTAGGGACTGTGAATGACAAAAAAAAAACATTACAGCAAGCAAACATAACCCAAATTAACAACGTCCGGGGCCACAACTAATATGTTCCATATTTTTCTAAAGGAAAAAGTTATACTTTTGTATGTGATCATGCTTCAGTTGGTCCATGTACTTTCTACCTCAACAATTTCATTTGAGGTACTTGCAGCAGCAATTTCAGATTCCCTCAATATCTCAGGGTTGTTTCTGACGCCATATCTCACCTCAACAATTTCATTTGAGGAATTTGCAGTAGCAATTTCATACTGCCTCAATATCTCAGAGTCATTTGTGACGCCATATCTCTCCCCCAAAATACTAATTGTATTGTACAATTCAAGCATCGTTGGCCTTTGACCAGGAAAGGTGTTAAGACAGGTACATGCAATTTTAAGGAGCTGATAAATTTCACCATCAAATCCTTGGCCAGTGAGAGATTTATCAATGATATTGTTGAGATAAGAAGAGCTAGTCAAAAGATGAGTTACCCAATCAACCAAACTCCAATTGAAACTATTCGAATAATTATTGATTTGAATGGGTTCCTTCCCTATAATTAGCTCAAGAAGCAGAATTCCAAAGTCATAGACGTCCTTTTTAACGAAACCTAACTCCCAAATCCCACTGTCTACAAAAGAGCTATTGCTTGAGTTAATGTCATTTGATTCCATGAACATTACCCCTTCAGAACTTGATAATTTTGCGCCTCCAAAATTTGATATCTTGGGCTCAAAATTCTTATCAAGTAAGATGGATTTTGAACTCAAGTTAAGATGGACTACTCTGAAATCGCACTTATTGTGAAGCCATGCAAGGCCTCTTGCTATCCCGATCGCAATTTTAATCCTCAAAGGCCATTCCAAGATCTTATCCCTGCTATACCCTGCATGTAGCCAATCATAAAGATTACCATTCGATATATATTTGTACACCAGAAGCTTTTCCTTCCTTTCTCTGCAGAATCCCAAGATGGAAACTAAGTTATTGTGTCTCAATCTACCCAGAGCCAATAGCTCAGATATGAATTCTTTCTCAAAAGATTGACAGCTATGTAACCTCTTAACTGCAAGTTGTGAACCATTTGGAAGAACAGCCTTGTACATCATCCCGATCTTTCCCAACCCAATGGCATTATCTTTGCCGAAATTGCTAGTTGCCTCACTGAGTTCTGTAAAGTTCATTCTAGTAACCATTCCCCCCAATTGAGAAATCTGTGGATCAAATAATTTGCCATTCTGCATTAGTACTAATCTAGTTTACAACAAAATTTAACACATGGATGTTTCTTTTAAGGTGCTGTATGTTTGCATTATTTTGATCATTCTTTCACTTACCATTAACGAGAATTTGAACTTGAGAAGAAAAAAATATGAAAACAAGATGGACAATAAAAATATTTGTGAAAAAAATACAAAACTCCGCTTGTGATATTCTATAAAACACAAAACCTCTACCTCCTTAAGTTTTGAGTGTAACAGTTGTCTCCTTTGTTATTCTTTTATATTTAAACTGTTAAATATCCGTGAAAAAAAAAAAAACAAAACAAAAACAAAGACAAGTGTACATATTATTTTTACATTAAACATTATCACACGAAGCACAAAAACCCCATGTGGTTTAAGTGTTACATAATTAGCAATTTATACATAAAAACAAGCAACATAATGGAATTGTAAAAAGTTTCTTAATTTTAGTAGATTTAGAGAAGTACCTTTTTGCTTTCTTCTTGCAGGAGCCCTTTAGTTGGCAAGTGGTTAAGTTGATCAGCTTCAAAATTCTCCTTCTTAGTTCTGCTCCCCTTCGACAGTACCATCTTCTTACTCTTAATCCTTTGCTTCCCATTCATGAAAGCCACATAATGAGACATAAAAATAGGTGTCACTGAAAGCACATAGCCAACAAGAAACCCAAGTTTGAAAAAATACTCGAATTTCTTTTGAGTTTCACAAGGTTCCAAAGGCCCTACACAAAGTCCCTTGTTGTTAGCATAGCTATCCACTTGAAAATTGAAACAGCCACAAAGTCCCTTGTTGTTAGAAACATTGAAGATTTTCAAACGATTGAGGAGTCCTATTTTGGGAGGGATTTCACCAGTTAGTTGGTTGTAGTCAAGTTTAAGGACATTCAGATAAGTGCAATTGGCAATGCTCTCTGGGATTTCGCCAGAAAATTTGTTACCAGAGAGGTCGAGGCTTGTGATAAACCCCAACAAAGAAGATATGTCAGATGGGAGGGGTCCTGAAAGTTCATTATTCGAGAGGTCTAACCCTGTTAAACTTGAGCAGTTTCTAATGCCCCGAGGAAACTGGCCCTTGAGACCCATATCAGAGAGTCGGATATTTAAGACCTTATTCTCATCTGGATGCCAGCATTCGACCCCAGTAAATTTACAGATGAACCCTTCGGTATCGTTGTTGAAGTTCCATGAAGAGTTCAAGTAGTTGTAAGGGTCTTCAAATGAATCTTTAATTGATTTCAAGCAGTCGATATCACTCTGAACGCCATTGCTTATTTGGAGAGTATCTAGAAATGACCAAATAAAGATGTGAAAAAGAGCTATGAAGACTCTGGAATTAAGAGCCATTTGCTTGTATCTTGTGAGTGTTTAGCAAGAAAACGCAGACGTAGAATATATATAACCATTTGGAAAGGGGAAGATAAAAATAAAAACAATTCCAGGAAATTTCATTAATTCTTGAATCTTCAAATAACACGTGGTTTAGAAAGGGAAAGATAAAAATAAAAACATTTCCAGGAAATTTCATTAATTTTTGAATTTTCAAATAACAGATGGTTTGGAAGTCGTATAGGTGGCTGAAATTTGAGAAAAGTTCATACTATCAAACATCATGTAGGTAAAAGAATGGTTGTATGCTAAAGTAGTTGGCTGAGTCTAATTTTCCAAGTCATTCAATCATACTCATACCCCGTCAAGAACGCTAGTAGAAAATTGAAAGCGTTCAAAACGAAGTCAATGGATTTCAGTATCAAAGGCCTTATAGTCCAAATGATATTTGGAAGAACTGTCCATGTGACTTTGGTTGTGAGGTCAGGAATTAAAGTTCTCCAATTAGAGTTTAGCACTGGCCTCACAATAATGATTTTGACGTGGTCAACGGTCAATCAAGAAAAGCACACCTTAATTACTACAATAGCATGCTCTTGATTAAAGAAATACACAAACCTTATGCTTGACTTCATAGAAATCATGGTATGGTTAAAAATTAGAATTATTAAAATTGTTTGCTTGACTGCAACAAGGATCAACTAGTGTAGGGGTATTATAAACAAGATATATTTTGGAAAGAATAATACATTTCCTTGTATTTGAGATCAGTATAAATAGATACAAGTATAGCTGTACAATGTAATGGAAAGACAAGATTTTAGAACTACAAATCTGAACTACAAGCTGTATCATTAATGTGGAGACAGCACAGAAAATCATGATTTTGGAGGTGGCAATCTTTCCAAGTTTGACTTCGATTTGTGGAGGTGGCAATCTTTGACTTTTGTCCAGTTACAATACTGCTGTATTAATCACGTTGGAGACAGCAGCAGAAAATCATGCGATTGGAGGTGGCAATCTTTCCAAGTTTGATTTTTGTCCATTATCACTTATACACCCCCGCAAGATGGACGTGCCGTCGAGGACGCCAATCTTGGACTTGAGTAAATGAAATCGAGCTTTGGGAAGTGCTTTTGTGAGGAGATCCGCAAATTGATCATGAGTTGAAACATGGCGAACATCAAGCAGGCCTTTGTTGACATAATCTCTGACGAAATGAAGATCAATGGCAATGTGCTTCATCCTAGAGTGCATTACGGGATTCAGACTGAGTTGTGTAGCCCCGATATTGTCACATAATATGAGTGGAGGTTTGGAGAGTGGTAAATGAAGCTCGGACAGTAAGGATGTGAGCCAAGCAATTTCCGAAGTTGTGGCAGCAAGGGCTCGATACTCCTGCTTCGGTTGACGAACGAGCAATGGCCCGTTGCTTGCGTGTGCTCCATGAGATTAAATTGTTGCCAAGAAAAATAAGATAAGCAGTGGTGCTTGATCGGTCATCAAAGTTTCCTGCCCAATCGGCGTCGGAGTAGGCTTGCAGCGTTGACGAATTGGTGCGAGTGAGATGAAGTCCATGATGGATGGTGTGTTTGAGATAGCGGAGGATGCGTTTAGCTGCAGTCCAGTGAGTAGCAGTTGGTTGGTGCATGAATTGAGCAAGTTTGTTGACTGAGAAGGCGATGTCTGGTCGGGTGAAGGAGAGATATTGAAGTGCACCAATGACTTGTCTGTATGTAGTAGCATCAGTAAGAGAAGAGCCATCTTGGAGCTTGAGAGTAATACTTGTGCTCTGAGGAGTTTGAACATCTTTAGCACCATCCATCTTTACTCGATCAAGGAGGCCACGGATATACTGATGCTGGCTGAGAAACAGTCCAGTAGAGGTGGGGATAATTTCAATGCCAAGGAAAAAATGGACAAGGCCCAAGTCCTTAAGTGAGAAACGCTTGCTGAGCTTGTGAATAATCTCATGTACAAGTAAGGTGCTGCTGCCAGTAATAAGGAGATCATCAACGTAGACGAGGAAGTACATAGTGTGACCACCTGCATGATAAATGAATAACGAAGGAGTCCGATTTGGACTGACAGAAGTGCAAACTCAAGAAGAGCACCTTTGAGCTCATTGTACCACGCACGAGGAGCTTGTTTTAAGCCATAGATGGATTTTTTTCAACTTGCAGACATAATTTGGAAAGTTGGCTGTCAACAAATCCACGAGGTTGTGTCATAAAAACATCTTCCTCAAGGGTGCCATGTAGAAACGCGTTGTTGACGTCGAGTTGGCGAATGGGCCAGCGATGCATAAGAGCAATGGAGAGGACTGTCCGAATAGTGGTAGGCTTCACAACGGGACTAAAAGTTGCCGTGTAGTCAAGGCCAGGCCGTTGATGAAAGCCTTTGGCAACAAGGCGAGCTTTGTATCGGTCGATGCTTCCGTCGGGCTTCCTCTTTATCCTGAAGACCCACTTACACCCAATTTGATTTTGAGAAGATTGAGGAGGAACTAAGTCCCATGTACCATGCTTAACCAAGGCTGTGAATTCTTGGGACATGGCGTGGCGCCATTGAGGATGTTTTGAGTGCTTGACTGACACAAGTTGGTTCAAGAGTATCGGGAAGGGGGTGTTTGGTGACAAGGTACATGTGTTTAGGCTTGTAAATGTTATTCATAGATCTAGTGGTCATCCTATGAGGGGGAGGGGGTGCGGGTGCAGCAGGTGAAGAGGAGAGAGTAGTGTTATCAGAGGGAAGAGAGAGTATACCTGGTGATGACGATTGTGGATCCGGTGGTGCAGGAGGGTGAAGTACTTCAGGCAATGTGAGAGAGGGAGGCACCTGAGTCACTGGCGGGACTTGTGGGATAGAACCAAAAAATTCCACAGCAGCATGTGATTGTTGATGACGGTCAGGAGCAAGAGAAAGCTGACTAGCAACAGAGTTGGAGGAGTTAGGAAAGGTGTGTTCGTCAAACACAACATGGCGAGAAAGATAGAGGCGGTGGGTCTTGATATCAAGGCATTTGTAAGCACTTTGAGTGAGAGAGTAGCCAAGAAAAATGCAAGGAGTGGATTTGGGATCGAGTTTGCTGTTGTTATATGGTTTGAGCCATGGATAGCAAAGGCAACCAAATGTGCGGAGCTTGAGATAATTTGGCGGACGGAGAGTGAGGGATTCGAAGGGAGTTTTGCCATGTAAGAGAGGGGTGGGCATTCGGTTGATAAGATAACATGCTGCTTCAAAAGCGAAAGACCAGTATTTCAAAGGAAGTTTGGAGTGATGGAGAAGAGTAAGACCAGTTTCGACTAAATGACGATGGCGACGTTCAGAGACACCATTGTGTTGGGGCGTGTGAGGAGGGGTTGTAAGGCTGGTGATGCCGTGTTTAGCGAGGAAGGGACGGAGTTTGAGAAACTCGCCACCATTATCAGTATAGAGATGTTTGATGGTGGTGGCAAACTGATTTTTGATGTAATTTTGAAGATTAATGAAGACACTCTCAACGTCAGATTTTTGCTTTAGAGGATAAAACCAAGTGAACTTTGTGAAATGATCAATGAAAATAACGTAAAACCGATAACCATTGATGGATGTAATTGTGGATGGACCCCAGACATCTGAATAAATTAATTCAAATGGCTGAGAACTAGTCATAGACGAAATAGAGAAAGGTTGCTTGTGACTTTTATTACATTGACATGAAACACACAGGCTTTTCTTTGTAAAAGAAGATTTTTCTAGAGGCAAGTCAAATGATCGAATTATTCGGGTGACAACTTTGGTGGAAGGATGACCCAGCCGTGAATGCCATCCATCAAGCGAGGTGCGGACTCCAACAAATGCCACTGGTGGTTTGCGTAAGATATGAGCGGACTGAGGCATGTAGTAGATACCATCCTCACATTTGCCTTGAAGTAGATGCACCCCCGTGCTCAGATCCTTCACAGAGAAAAAGAAGGGATTAAATTCTACAGAGCAATTGTTAGAGGAGGTAAATTTATGAACAGAGATAAGATTGCGATTAATAGAAGGGACACAAAGAAGATCTGTAAGAGCAAAGGTTTTGGAAGGAGTGGAGAGATGGGTGGAACCAACGTGTGTGACATTCAAACCTGTGCCATCCCCAATGACAACCTCATCAGGTCCTTCATATTCAGAATGCATGGACATGTTTTGAAGTTCAGATGTGATGTTATGAGATGCCCCAGAGTCAAGCATCCAACGGTTGGTGGCAGGCTGAGGCATGATAGTGCAGTTAGCCTGTGCTAACACACGACGAAGCTTGCGACATTCGGTCACAGTATGGCCACTGAAGCCACAAAAATGGCAAGTTTTTCCTTGGTGGCGACCTCTTGGAGCAGAGTCAGCAGAGGAGTTGGCGGTGGGCTTGGACTGAAAGAAGCCACCAGAATTGCCAGGCCGAGAATAGGCTTGCTTCTTGTCATTCTTTTGAGAGGAACGATTATTGTACCTGCGTTGAGAGATATTAGCGGTAATAACAGGAGGATTGGAAGCAAGTTCCAGACGCTTCAAGTAGCGCTCATGACCAAGGAGCAGGTCATGTAGTTCTTCAAAGGTGAGAGAGGTGGCACGGGTGCGAATTGGGGCAACAATCTCGCGGTATTCCGAGCCAAGACCATTGAGAATGTAGAGCGTAAGATCGTCGTTTGGCACAGGGGCGTCAATGAGTGCTAACTCATCGGCTATGTGCTTCACAGAGTGAAGAAATTCTGTGACAGACCGAGACCCTCGTTGAAGAAGAGTGAGGTCCTCCTTGAGTTGCATAACTCGAGTACGTGAACGACTAGCATAGAGTCGGGTGAGGGTCTTCCATGCTGCCATGGATGTCTCAGCATTAGCAATATGAGAGACAACACCCTCAGAAACACCAGCAAGAAGGGCGTTGAGTAGGAGCTTGTCCTGGCGTATCCAGTGCGAATATGCAGCCTTGACAGCGGCCTAGTCATCAGTAGAGGCACCACTGAGAGAAGGACAGGAGAGGGTACCATCAAGATACCCCATAAGATCATAACCAATGAGTAAGGATTCGAACTGACACCGCCAAGCAGGAAAATTGGTGGGTGTCAGTTTATGAGGGAGCTGCGCAGCAGCGTTTACAGCAATTAGAGGCGTAGGGCTTTGAGGATTAGAAGAAACAGAGATGTTGTTGGTAGCCATAGCAAAAAAGGATCTGCTCGTTGGAGCTTAGGAAGCTCTGATACCATAAACAAGATATATTTTGGAAAGAATAATACATTTCCTTGTATTTGAGATCAGTATAAATAGATACAAGTATAGCTGTACAATGTAATGGAAAGACAAGATTTTAGGAACTACAAATCTGTACATCAGTTACAATACAGCTGTACTGCATTAATCACGTTGGAGACAGCAGCAGAAAATCATGCGATTGGAGGTGGCAATCTTTCCAAGTTTGATTTTTGTCCATTATCACTTATAATTACTCCCATAATTACTTCTTTCCAAGGGGGTGGGGCATCTTGTTATCAATGGTTACAGAATACTGAACAAATGGCCCATCCATAGGCAAATGTACAAACTGTATCAGACACAACGGTTAAGTGTTCTGTATTGGCTATAAAATAAAAGGCTCTTTCTGACAACAGCCAAATAATTTGTCCACCAACAGAATATCAATGCCTTGTTTCCACAAGAAATTGCAATATTTTTGGCATTCAACAATTATTCTAAACCCTCATATCCTCATGACTAGAATAATTTGTGTTTCTTCCTTGTAATTAGCTCAAGAAGCAGGATTCCAAAGTCATAGACATCCTTTTTAACAAAACCCAACTCCCATACCCCACTGTCTACAAAAGAGCTATTGCTTGAGTCAATGACATTTGAATTCATGAACATTACCCCTCTAGAACTCGAAATTTTTGCCTCTCCAAAATTTGATATCTTGGGCTCAAAATTCTTATCTAGTAAGACAGAGTTTGAACCCAAGTTAAGATGCACGACTCGGAAATCATACTTATGGTGAAGCCATGCTAGGCCTCTTTGCTATCTCGATCGCAATTTTGATCCTTAATGGCCATTCCAAGATCTTATCCTTGCCTTCCCCTACATGTAGCCAATCATAAAGGCTACCATGGAATATATATTTGTATTTGTTTTTTTTTTTTTTTTTTTTTTTTTTTTTTTTTTTTTTTTTTTTTTTTTTTTTTTTTTTTTTTTTTTTTTTTTTTTTTTTTTTTCACCAGAAACGTCCCATTTTGTTCCCTGCAGTATCCCAGTAGGGGAACTAGGTTATCGTGTCTCAATATACCAAGAGCTCAGATAGGAATTGTTTCTCACTAGATTGACAGTTATGTAACCTCTTAACCGCAAGGAGCCAACAATTTGGAAGCACTGCCTTGTACATCGTCCCAATCTTTCCCAAGCCAATGACATTCTGTATGATGAAATTGTCGGTTGCCTCACTAAGTTCTGTTAAGCTCATTCTATTAACCATTCTCCCCATCTGAGAATAAATCATTTGCTATTCTGCGTTAGTGTTAATAAAAAAATTATAACAAAATTTAACACATGCAATGAAATAAGCAGATACTAAGGATGATCTTTCAATGTCAAAATGTAAGGATCACGAAAATGCAAGGAAAACTCTATGGCAGTGTAGAAGAAGGTGTTCAATTTTTTATTTAAGGGTGTTCATTGTTCAAAATCTACATAATTTTTTATTTTTTGCCATACTACTTAATTTTTCTTCCGAAGTCATATGAACACCCTGGCCAACAAGTGGCGTCGCCATTGCCCACTGAATCATGGTACCTATATATAATCCAAAAGACCACAACCAGTTCATTTTAATCCACAAACAAACACCGATAATCACAAGGAAGAAACTTGGAGTAGCGGAGAAGCTTATCACAGTTCAAAATAAAAATAAATTACACTAGGACCTATCACAACTCAAAACAAGCTTGTTGTGAAAATGTTTTGGAAATTCTTTGTACCCGTAGACTTTCTCGGCAAATATTGTCATTGTTTTGTCTTCTAAAAATAGTATTTTGAAATCATGTTGTCCATAACAGAAACTTGAAAATAGAAACAAACAAGCTCTTACCATCCTGTTCTTGGTTCTTTCATTAGTGAATTCTTTCATTATTTTCTCGTTCTTCTTTGTGGTTGCCTTCTTCACAAGCAACCATTTAACAAACAAAAAAACTATCACCAAGACCATTACGACAACCCAGCCTACCACAAATCCTTCTGTGAATAGAACGCTAAACTTCTCAGAAGAAGGCATATTATAAAAATTGGTTTGGAAAACGCACACGTAGAAAGATATATGTAACTATTTAAAAAGAGAAAGATGGAAACAACATCATTTCCGGCTCAGTTTATTTAATTAATTCTTGAATCTTCAAATAACATATTATAAAAATTGGTTTTGGAAGACTTGGCTGAAATTTGAGCTTAATCCATACAATCAACTTTAATTAAGTAAAACCCACTAGGCATTTGGCCTAGTGGTGCAATCACCTCTCTTGATTCCCACACCTAAATGGCTCACTCCTTTATAAGAATGTGGATTCAATTTTCGGAGTCTTTAAATATACGTGTGTGTGAGTTTATATTAGAATTTCTTAAAAAAAAAAAAAAAAAAAAAAAAAAAAAAAAAAAAAAACTCTAATTAAGTAAAGAGGGTAAACGAATGGATAAGTAGTAGGCTTAGTCAATTTTTCCAAGTCATCCAAGTCATGCCCCGTTGATAACGCTAGTAGAAATTTCAAAAAGTACAAAACGAAGTCAATGGATTTTAGTGAAGACAGAGAAAGGACGGAAAAAGTACAAACAAAGTCAATGGATTTCAGTGAAAACAGAGAAAGGTCGGTTGGTTCCGTGCTATTTCAGCTAAAGGTAAGTTGTCAGCAACCTTTTTCTCTTTGGGTTAATTTTTGAATTTGGCCCTCAAGTTTCAATATTTAAATTTTAACCGATAACGTTTTGGAGTGTTCTGTATGTCATCCTTCGATCTCTATCCGTTAATGACGTGGTTGTCAAATGTCATATTATCTCAAAACCATGTATTTTTTCTATTAAATTTACAAGCATGAACTCTTGAAACTTAAATTACACTGTTAGTCTCTTTAATCTAGGGGTGGTAAAAAAAACCCAAATCCATTAGCCCACCCAAACCCACCTACTAATTGCCCACCCAAACCCACTTATTTAATAAATGGGCAAATGGGTGCTAACCCAATTAGACCCAATTAAGTTGAGTTTAATTGGACTTTAATTGGGTTGCTTATTGGGCATCAACAAAAAGCCCAAACCCAAAAAAATAATAATAATAAAATAAAAAAAAGCCCAAACACGAAAAAAATAAATAAATAAATAAACAAAAAAAAAAAAAGCAAGGAAAAAAAAACAAAAAGCCCAAACCTGGAAAAAAAAAAAAAAAAAAAAAAAAAAAAAAAAAAAAAAAAAAAAAAAAAAGATTCTAAGAGGTTTTGGTCATTTTGGAGGTTCTAAGGGTATTTCAGTAATTTTTCTAAGTTTTAATTGTTTTTTCATCCTTTTATAGGCTTTAAGGGTATTTTGGTAAATATCAACTTTATTAAATGGGTTTAAATGGGTGGGTTGGGTTTTAGCTTAGATAATTGGGTTGGGTTGGGTTTGAGTAATATCTACTTTATTAAATGGGTTTAAATGGGCTATTGGGTTTTAAAGGTCCAACCCATTTAATGTCCACCCAAACCCACCCATTTGACACCCTACTTTAATCTAATCTAAGTTTTCCATAAATTCTCAATAAGTTCACTGGTTTTCTAGGATGTTTGCGGTTTCTTTTAACACCAATCGAAGACCTCGCTTTGTAGCATGACCAACACCTGGCAGTTCCGATTTAGCTTCTTCATCTCTGTCCTTAAAAACGTCTTGGGCTTCACCATTGTTGGTTGGTCTGGTTTTGCCTCGCTTTGGCTTCAACTAGATTTGGTGCAGTTGCTTTGAATTTTTGACGTCACTTTTTTTTCTTTTTTCTTTTTTTTGATTGAAAGTTAAGTAGTGTTTTAGTTGCCAAGAAACAACGTAAAATTACTAGTTGAATTTTTCAATTTCGGGCTGTGGAAGATAAAATTGTTGGTTTGTTGGTGATTGACTGTGTGGCTTTACGTAGAATTTATTTTCCACGATAAATTTGGCATTCGTAGAAATGAAATCTATTAGATTTATGGAGCCGTTGTTTGGTTGCTGAGAAAGACAAGGAAGGGAAGCGAAATTTTGTTTTGCATTTGATCTTATACGGTGTTTTGGGTTTTGACATGCTGAGAAATTTTCCTCAATAGAATCAACTTAATTTAGTGAAAGAAACTTGGAAATGATTAAACAAATTTAAGAAAAATTTGATATTTAAGCAAAATTAGGTTTCGTGAGGAGAGAATAGTGGTTGTGGCTGTGGCTGTATGGTGGTGTGGGTTAGGTCACTAGAAAGATGGAAAAAGTGTTCAATAATTTATTTATTGACGTGGTAATTAAAACGACATAGTTTTAGCGTAGTAAAACTACATCATTTTGAACTTATGTGACATTAAAGACCACATAATTACAAGCATAGATGGAAGGGAGACATTCAAAACATTATAGACTAAAATCTAATTTTAAAACTTGAAAAGTCAAAGTCAAAATTATTCCAAACTTGAACGGTATATTTTCTATTTTAGTCTTTATTCTTATTGTTTTGCCTTTCCCTATCTCGAAAGATGTAATATGCAAACTTAGTTTTGGGGGCATTATGTCCAAAAAATACATTTATAATTTAGGGTAAATTATTTTTTAAACCTTAGAGTTTTGAGTACGTTTCATTTTAGACCTTAAACATTCAAATTGTTTCATTTTAAACCTTAAACATTCAAGCTGTTTCATTTAAACCTCAACGTTTCTAAAAACGTTTTATTTAAACCTTATAGTTTCAAATAGTTTTATTTAAACCTTTGAGTTTTCGTTAAGTTTCATTTAAACCTCAAGGTTTAAAATAAATTTATTTAAACCAACTATTTAGATGATGTTTAATGATGTTAACAGTACCAAAAAAAAAAAATGTGATTGAAGGTTTAATGAAACGTTTTTAGAAACATTGTGAATTGAAAGTCGTCTTGGAGTATGCTACAAAGGTAGTATATAACAAAGTGTATGGTCAATGTGAAGTGACGAAAGTGTTTACACAAAAGGGTAAAACTCAAGTACAATTCTTTAAGTCAAGTACATTAGGTTCCCCAATTAAATTCAATGTTTGAATTCAATTGGGGAACCTAATGTACTTGACCTAAAGAACTATACCTAAGTTTTACCCTTACACAAATTAGCCAGGATCACGCACTAATGCCATTCTATTGGTATCATAGATGAAAGTTAGCATGGGACAAAACCATGGGACCATAATGCATGCTAATTGGAGCTAACACCATGGAGTTATCAAGTGGCAGATGTTACAATACAATTGTGATGAGTGATCACACTATAATATGGTGTACCCTCTCATATACAATAACACCCCACTTGGTGGATGGTGTTAGTCGGTATACCTATGTACATCTTTTGGATAAGACACATCATTTGATCAAGTGGCATAGGATGGAGGGCTTCAATCGCTTGATTATGTATTGGCTTCAAGGACTTCTTGCAACTTAGAACATATTCCTCTTGGATCTTGGCCAACCCAAAGGCTTGATTTAGGGTTGAGATGTTCAACATCCTTACGAGTAGCCTAATTTCATCTTGTAAGCTACTCAAGAAACAATTCAGTTTATGCCCTCAAATAATCCCTCGTATGCAGTCACATATGATGTTTACCTAAGATTTGTGAAGCTCCATATGATCATCATATGATGTGGGAATTAATCTGGTTTGCAATGCCTCCATGAAGGACCCCCAATTATCAATTGAGTGCTTAGCATCTTTGGAACCAAACTATAGGCCTTCACCATTCATGAGATACTAGTCGCAGATCCGCGCAATGCGCAGACCCGCGCAATGCGCGGTATATGTAACTAATTTGTAGTGGGATATAATCCATATTTTTTTTATTTGAATTTTGTGCAAGACACAATTATTTGAGGCGAATAATATTTTTTATTATTGGAGAAGTTTTTGAGAATTTCTTTAAAATGCAACAAAATAATTAAGAGCATTAAAATCTAAATCACAAATTTTGATAATATATAAGTGGAAACAAAAGGCAAACAATATAATCTTAACATACCAATGAGTTTTTTCCTTTCTTTATTTGCCATAGCCATCTCCCAAAAAAAAAATCACAATTAATCAACATAACCTAACCGAAACTAAAAGCCATCGCTTTATGTTCTAACAAAGTAACAGCTACGAAAAAAAAAACTACGACTATGAATTTAAGTTTACCCACATCAGATATATCAAATGACCAAAATAGTTTTGAGCAAAAAATAAAAATGACCAAAATAGTCTGATGGCAAGAAACTCCCCCAACCTCAACTTTACCCAAGTCCCTCGTCATTTCCTAGGAAACATTGGGCAAGATAAATAAAGAGGAAACATAGGAATTAAAAACAACTAAACAAAACACCAGCAATGTGCACTTTTTCTTTTTCTTTTTTTTCTAAATACACTAATTTATAGTAGAGACAACTACCAAAACAAAATAAACTTGTCTTCCATTCACCTACTCATTGAACAATGTCTCTGGCCACTAATCTCTATACTTCAACAATAATAACATCATAAATAGTCAGCATCATATGGATATTTTTAGGAGGGTCCGGACTTTCCTTCACATGTTCCTCATAAGTTTATAACTGGCCCGAAACCAAAAAAAATAATAATAATAATAAATATTGTGGTACAATGTTAAAAGTAATGGCAAAGAATGCAATAATGTTAAATAAGTTTCATTAACAAAGACAACTTATATAAATATATTTGACGCAATTGACAAATCCTTGTTTTTGTACAAGTCACGCATGCCCGAAATTCTCCATAAAAGGAATTGATTTAGATATTTAACATTGGAGAAGCAAACAATACCCAAAAAAGATTATTGTGAATACCAAACTGAGCATTTGTCAATAATTCCTTCAAACATCAACGCGCTATAACTTACCTTTAGTAGTAATTGATCCATCCAATTCGTTATGTCTTATATTTAGTATCTTTAGTAATTGATCCATCCAATTTGTTATGTCTTATATTCAGTATCTTCAAAGATGGGAAGGTAGCCAAAATTGTAATACATCTTATATATAGAAACAGGAGTAAGTAACGTATTATAATGGGAAAAAGAGGGAGAGTGGGTGAAATTATTAGGGTGTCAATTAATTCGTTAAAGCATCAAATGGAAAAAGAAAGGCCAATTAACTTCTTTGGGGAGAGAGAGAGAGAGAGAGAGAGAGGATGGCAATTAATCTTCTAGGATTAAATGAAAAAATAAATGGAAATTAAGGTAAGAGAGAGATTAATATGATCATAAAAGGAAATATTGGATGAGACGTAAAGGGAAGCAAATGGCTAGATTTCTACCGTCCAAATTCATCATGTTAGCCCTGTTTAGGAAGGAGAAAAGGTGGAGTAAAGGGAAAACTTGAGCTGAATTATGAATGCATATTTGGAAACAAAGATCAAAATTCAAGCAACCCTTTTTTTTCGCAATTTTTGCAAATAACGACTCAGAAAGGAAATTCATGGAACTTTATTAGTCAAATAAAAATTCAATACTCACAAATAGGAATTTAAAACTTGAACATAAATATGAATGTATTTACGGAAATGAAAACAGAATAATTTGGATGTATTTATGGAAATGAAAACTGAGTAATTTGAAAAGGTAATTGGGTTTGAAAAATGAGGGCATTAAATGCCACGCCAAAAAGAGAGAAAGAAAAGATTGTGAGAGATTGGTGAATTAGATTGGAATCAATTAGGGAGATCGGTTGATTTAATGGGTATGGTAAAAAAACCCATGGGAGATGAAGAGACCTGAGAGAGAGAGAGAGAGTTGATTTAATGGGTATTGGAACTCATGGGAGATGAAGAGGTGAGGGAGATGAAGAGACGTAAGAGAGAGAGAGAGAGAATGTGTGAGAGAGAATGAATTAGATAGAAGGAAGGATGTTGTGGATTTGTGAGTGAGCAGCAAATCTGACATGACAATATTTGAAGGAGGCTAAAAATTGTCTCTTAGCTTCAGCTTTTAGTTTATACTAGCATATAACCCGTGCAAAGCACGGAAAAAACTCTATATAAACACATAATGTGTATATGATCAAAATATATATTCAAAATTATTTTATGGAAAATATGTTCCATAAAAAAAATAAAACTGATAATAACAAATAGATGGAATTGCACCAACAACAAAAAAATAAAAGGAATTAGATAGTGTATAATAATTGAGAAAAAATAGTTATCTTTAATTGATAAAACAGAAAATAAGTTAGAATCAAGCAAAAATAAAATATTACCTTAGTTCAATTGCCTCTTAGATTCCCTTGCAGTCATATAAACGTACAAAAACACAAAAATAAAAATAGATCATGATAGAAAAATAAATAAATAAAAAAGAAAAAGAAGTAGAAGAACAAAACTTGTACCAGATTACCATTGTTTAGATGTTACGTAAGCAGATTATGGAAGAATGAGAAACTTTCAATTTAACGTGCTCTATTTATCTTCCTTCTATCAAGGAGTATGTCGGTTCACCAAATGATATCTTAAGTGATTGTTCACCAATCAATACATTTTCACTAAAAGAGTACTCCTAACACAGAGAATTTGTTATTATCTATTTTTATTTAAAAGTGTTTGGCAGTTATTAAATCAAATCACTTAGAAAATTTAAACAACGTATGAATTTTTTTTTTTATAATCTTTAAGAAGTCTTCTAGTATTAGGAGATTGTCAT